>CM052094.1:22717355-22727904 GCA_028453745.1 Agapostemon virescens
TTTCATTACGAGTTGAAATAAAAATATTTTAGAAAATGTCTTTTCTATTTTTCCACGTAATTTCTACCAATTAGAATTGTTTCAAAATTATTTTTGCATATCATTTAGTCAATCAATGCTGCTAGTTGCTCCAGAAAAGTCAAGTCGTTTGGTTCAATTTTGAAAAAGTTATTTAGGTTTGAAGAGTGTCCGAATACTTTCGTGCGCTACTGTATATGTTCTGGAAAATGTGCCGAATGTTTTGCCTATAATCGAGTTGGGTACTCACTTTGCGACGGTCTACCGGTCAAGTAATTAGGAATCGACAAATTGTGTAGCATATCTTCCGAGATATTCGATCGAAAATTTACAATTGATTCCTTTGTTGAATTAGGCAACTTAGAATACAGAACATAAGCATTAGAAATAGCTGTGTCAAGCAGATAAAAGAATATGTTTTTGTATTCCTTGAACATTGTAAATGAAACAATCGATGCACGATTTTCGGCTTCCGCCAGAGACGTCAAAGTCTACAATGGTACATGAAATGGATGATGTCTAACAGACGTCATTGTATGCCAAGGGCTTAAAAAGAAAGGTTGGCGTATTAACTCTAGAACTACCAAACCAGTCAAAATGAATGGCCCCTATTTATCTCTTTCCCAATTACTGATGTTATAAAAATGTTTTCATTAGTAATTTTCCGATGTACTTCTTTAACGAACCACATGTTACAATAAAAATTGAATGAAGTTTTAGTAGATGCAGTCTCGTTATTATTACAAAACAATGTATATCATTGGATTTATTCTTCGGTAGTTGTAGTATTAACTAAATCACTTAACATCTAAAAAAATTGCAAGCCGTTTGGTTTACATTTAAGAAAGTTATTCGTGTCGAAAGTGTGCCGGATAATTTTTCCACTGACTGTATACCTAGATCACCACGAAACGACCGATATCAAAGTACCTATCTCTGATCGCAGCAACAGGCTGCCTAAATGGTATAAATATCGTCATGATACAAATGGTTACGAAAGGACCGCGCAAACCGTTCGTCGTAATGGGAACAACGTTTCAGTGAAACGCATTTCCGTGCGCTCTTCCCAGTATCGATGAAACTGCTTTAATTAAAACGGTCTATCTGCATCCGCCGGTATAGGATTTAATCAGCCATAGGCTAGAATCGAGCACGTGTATAATTTAAGTTCCGCCGTATCAGTAGAGGTCGGGGCCGCCTTTGCATTCAACTAATCCGCGTGAAAGCAAGGTTTTAGAGCTTACGTAAGCGAGCCGACTCAAAATGAACAAGTCCTGCTCAAAGGCAAACGGGCCGCTCATTCCCCATGCGTTGGAAGAATATGTTATCCAACCTCTTCTCCCTTCTCTCTGGTAATCCTAGTCACCTTTTTTAGTCGATGTTTCTACGCGTACGTGACTCTATAAAACTTTGCGATTGGTTTTCTTTATTACCTAGACGACTATACTATAAAACGTGGCACGATTTTAGACGTTTCTGTTGGAATTTTGTATGAAAACAGTTGCACTGCAAAAGCTGTATTATTCAGCGCCATAAATGATGCCTCAACTTCAATGACTCAACATGTTATCAGGAACACTCGCCTAGATGATCTCTAGTTCTTTATTAACCCTTAGGCTACTGTGGGCGCCTACAGGCGCTTATCCAATTGTGGTTGCCTGAGACTGAAGGTGTCTAAAGGCGCTTGACGTAGTTTTAGTAATATAAATATGTACGTAATTTTGTATTAATAAATAATAAATATGTAAATTTCATTTACATTTAATGAAACAAGTTTTACACAAATACCGCTCAGGTAGAGTACATGATTGTAAATCAAAAGGTGGAAATCCTAATAATCAGGCTTTTCGCTTGATACAAAGACATTTTTCGTTTCTTTGCGTAAAAAATACAGCAATTTGAAAAAACGCAAACGTGTATTGCGTCGAAAACATAACAAAAGAAATAAGACGCATTATGAATGTAAGAAATGTGATGTAGAATTATGTATTTATCCATGTATTGAATTATATCACACTTTACTGGATTATTAGATATATTGTGAAAAAAAACTTTACATTAATATTAAATTTTTTATATTTATAGTAGCAATTCGATTCAGAATACAAAGAAATAAATAATATTGTTTTTATATAATGAAATTCAGTTGTTTGATTATTGAAATAGGTTTTCGCAAAAATGCATACCTACCCAAAATTTCGCCGTTTTCGAGGTATGTCGTAACTGAATTTCTACACTATGTTACGGTAGGTGCGTCTCAAAGTCTGCCGTACTCAAGGGGTTAAAAGATCGGTAAAGGAATAATATCTGTACATAAACACTTTCTCGAGACTGAATTAGATTTCGCTTAGTTATAATGCATTCATGTTTGCGTAATATTTAAAGTTATTATGACTTCTCCGTGATCGAGTATTTTTACATTATCGTACTCGTAAAGATATCGTGTGACCTATAAACAACGAATAAACATTTAACACTTTGATTGCCATGTCACCCACATATGGGTGACAGAATTATTTGTCCATGTATAAAAATAAATTTGTACGCTAATATATTCGTTGCATTCAATTTAGTTTATATCTGGAGACTACAAGAAGGTTGAAAGCTAACCATGTGTCAGATATTTTAAGTTTTCAATTGTTGCTTCATTAAATAAATTACTTTGATTTTGTGAAATTTTTTATGTTGCTGGTTGGACAGTTAAAGCGTTAAGCTGCGTATCTGATCGATCAAGTATTTGTTAATTGTTATTTTATTTCCTAAGTACTGATTCTATAAGAAACCTGTGACATTGTTAGATTTTTACATTTCAGAACACAATTCTGATAATATTTGATGATTGTATTTGAAATTTCTAATAAACTTGAATGAAAAGTTACGACCAACGAGTGAACATCAATTTCTAACGAGTAAACGGAGGTACTCCAGCGAATAATAATGATCCAAACACACTTACCATAATACCATTGAACCTCCTCAAAATTCAAATTGCTAATCTCACAACAACATTTAGTTTGAATACGTGGAGTGTCGTTAGAACAACTGCTAAATGAATTAACCCTTTGCACTCGAAGCTGCTTTTACTTGAAAACCTAGGCATTTCTTCCGACCTAGGATATTTTCATTCCACATGATTTATTTCATCTTATGCAGATGAGTGTTTTTACTGTTATTCTCCCTTGCAACAGTTACAGTTTTACAAATTTCTTAAATACAAGCAATTTTTATTGGCGCTTGAGAGTCGCCATTCCAGTGCATAGGGTTAATATAGTGGCGAATAGGTAACAAAAAAATAGATCTTTTCAGCGAAATATCTTTAAACTTGCAATAGAATTACTGTATAAACTTCAACATAAAGGGGGGCATCGAAAACGTTACTTTTTCGTTTAATATAAATTATATTTATTTACTGGACAGACCACTTTAATCAACTTTTAACGATCAGGAAGCCAAGCTACTTTCCTACCTATTTTCTGTAGAACATTTAAGAGGACGACCGTGAAAAAGTATGTAAAGAGCAAAGTCATTGGAGACAGGACACTTAAGTAGTATTTTTATTACACTTTTTGTTTGTTACTACATTCCAGTTTATGCAAACAAAAAGGTTTCAGTGTTCAGTGCTCACTTTGAGTAACTAGCGTGTATTATCAAAATTTCCAAATATAAACGTACGTTCAATTCTGTATCTCAATACGACAAACTGAAAATGTCAAAAATAAAATAACTGATTACACATATGAACGAGTTAAAAGTATTTAAAAAGAACATCAGTACCGTCAATGCAAATTCGAAGGATTGGCAGGCGGGATTGAAATCATGAATATACTATTGGATTGCTATAGAATTTAGCATACTAAACGAATTAAAAATTGTGTACAATCTATTATAAAAATGTATACATACCTGCTATGACTTTTACTGAAATATAACTGCTTCCGTCTTTTAAGTAAAGAGTAACCATTTTTCGAATATTGCTCCAATTCGAGTATGTTGTGCTTTAAGTAAAAATAAGAAGGGCTTGAGTCATCATGTTGTTATGTTTAAAATTGTTTAAATGGTACAAAACTTCAAAGTTTACCATTTTGACCAATTTTTACAAAAACTATCTTCATAAAACAATTTATATCACGGTTATTATTAAACATAAAACATTCATTTTAATACCATCGCAAGAATGTTATTTTTTAATAATTTATCATTTTATACGCAACTGTCATTTTTTCTACAAAAATGTTTAAAATATTTTTGTTTTGCAAATATTATCCTCGATTCGAATGTAAAAAATATTTGAAAAATATGACACTATTTTGCGATTCTTCCTTCTCAACCCTTAGCATTCCAGTGGCTCCTCTGACGCGACACTAAATATTGCCATACTGTCATTCAAAATAATTTTGAAATCGCTATGGTTGCGCTTAAAAAATCGGTAGAAATTAAAGTGTTACCCATATAAGTAATAGTAATAAATTTTATATGCATGAAAACTAATGAACCATGTAGAATGGAACTATTCTAGGTCGAAAATAATGTCATTAATTTGGAATTAAAATTGCTCGGACTGCAAAGGGATAAAATTCCATTGTTTAATTATCCGTCAATTGAAAGTCTGGTGATTTCGGTAATTGTATCAACAGATTGACTGCTATTTACTGGGAGGCTCGGAAAAACTAGTGATCTTTGTACCATGGATGGCATTAGTCATTTGTAGAAGATATCAATTATCAACAGTTCGTCGACATTTTTACTACTTAGTAATTTGACGACCGAAAATGTGTGTGGAATGGAACGAGAAAAAAAAAAGTACTCTTCTACAGTGGCTTACAAAAATATTCGGACGCTCTTTAAATCTAAATAACTTTTCAAAAATTGAATCAAATGACTTGACTTTTCTGCAGCAACTAAAAGCATTAATTTACCAAATGGTATGCAACAATATTTTCGAAATAATTCTAATTGTTAGAAATTACGTGGGAAAGTAGAAAAGACATTTTGTAAAACATTTTTATTTCAATTCGTAATGACAATTAAAAATATCTGTTTTTCAGACCAGTGTTAGTTCTTATACACGTGATGAAAATTTCATCGAAATCGATTGTCGCAGAAAAAAATGACACGCGTAGAAAGATGTAAGAATTTGTGGAGTTTAAGTAGAAAATGACCAATTATCCTAAAAAAAATTGGGATTTTCACTATTTCCGACGGCGTGTAGCTTGTGTGTACGTCGATCGATTTCACTGAATTTTGTTTGCGTGTGTATAACTATCGACAAGACGCGTCTTCAATTTTTTTAGTACGTGACTCAAATAGACAATATTTAAAAAGATCATTTTTATTTGTCATGTAATTCATACCATTTGCAACTTTTTCAAAATCCTTTTCGCATATAATTCAGTAAATCAATGCATCTAATTGCTCAAGAAAAGTCAAGATCTTTGGTCCAATCTTAAAAAAAGTTACATTCAAAGAGTGTCTGAATACTTTCGTGAAAATCCAGAAAAGCGCACCTGTCCACAGGTCAGCTTGAGCCTAGCTGGCCAATTGAAGGACAGTTGGTTTATGAAAACACTGTATACATATATTCATATTTGATAAAACTATATGTGCAGTGTAATGAAAATAATAAAATGATCAAAGAAGTTACTGTTTTGAATAAAATACAGGATAAGATGTCTAGATACTGATATTTAAGTTGAAGGTCTAACAAGAAAACTGTTGTACCTTTGAAATTATGTCGGAAATACATGAATACATACATTCATAAAATCTTTTGTCGTACTTTAATGTGAACAATGCATCGTTGAAATTATGCCTATATATTTTAGTATAGGTTGTACATAACGAGACCAGAATTGAAACAATATCCCTGTCTGAAATATAAATGTTTTATTCAGTCAACCTCGGTAACGTATAGAAAAATTCAAAGAGGTACAAATAATGAGATCAAATAAAATAATTAACATAATTTTCCAATTACCATCGACTACTTCGATATTGGGGTAAAAACAGCGAAGAAATAAAAGGAAAAAGAACTCGTAATCGATAGCTCGAATACTTATAACGACCGGGCTGAGAGAGAGATGGAGAGAAAGCGACAGCCTCCATTCCTTCAATTATGAAATAATTAACTAAGGATACTTTGAAAGCAAATTGCTTTATGTACTTGAAAGCAGTAGACCGGTATTTCCCCTTTCAACCACTTCTCACTCTAACTTTCGTGGTAACTGCTAGCCCTACAACTTCTATCTACGGTCCCGCACCCATGCACGAGTTGAAGCACCCTTCTTCTCTCCACCCGTGACCCCATCCCCGTTCCTTGCTCCTTCATCACCACCCTCTCGTTCTCTCTTTCTCTATCTCCAGTTCTCTCTTTCTCCCCTCTCTTATCCTGCTCTCTGTCACTCTCTCATTTCTCAAGCTCTTACGTGCGCAGATTATTAATTTCGTTAATTTCCCCTTGGTTTCCAGAATTCATCTGTTCATTAGACCGCAGTGCCGCTCTTTACTTACAGCCAGGCCGGAACATTTTAAAACTGCGTAATAAGTGGCCGCCAAACTAAAGGAAACCCGTTACATGATATCCAGCGACTCAGCCGACATTGCGGCTTTTGATGTTTCTCGTTTAATTGGCTTTTCATTCTCTCGAGTAGAGCGCAACATTTGGTTTGGTAATAAATTCTCACAGATTTTCTGACGCTAGCGGCAAACAATGCGCGCGTGTTGTCATTGTATAGCTTCGTGTCGTTTTTATTCTGCCGCACGTTAACATCGATGCAACGAATTTTACCGGTTTTTGTTGGTGAAACGTTTAAATCACTGTATCACAGACTATTACAAATCCGATCGTGCTGGATGTAATTTAATTATTTAAAGAAACTGTCAACCGATTGGGGATTTGTACGATTAAATTGATCAAATCGTTACAAAATTTGTATGCTTATATTATTTTACTCATAAACGTTCTTACAAAAGCGTGTATCAGTTAACGCATGAATTTTATTGAAATTTTACGAACACGTAGATTGCAGGATTTAAGCATTTATTGTATTAACGATTGTCTAAATTTTGATATTAGATAACATTTAGCAAGATTTAATATATTATTTGGTTCATTTAGAACTTGGTGTTTAGTGAAACTAAGATTAAGATTAAGATTAAAGATTAAGATTAATGTAAGAAATTAATTCTTACATAGCATCCTTCCTAATTGTAATATAATATATACACATTTAACCCTTTGTTCTCGAATCGCGACTCTGAGGCGCCAGTAAAAATTGTCATACCACTGCTTCAAACAAATTTTACATAGCTATGCGTGTATCTGAGAAATTCGTAACAATGTAATTGTTTCGAGGACGAGTAATAGTAAAAACACCCATATGCACAAGATGAAATAAATCATGTGGAATGAAAATATCCTAGGTCAGAAGAAATGCTTAGGTTTTCGAGTCAAACAGCTTCAAGTGTAAAAGGTTAATAGCACTTTTCTCGTTTAGTTTTATTTTTTATATATTTCATGAAAGTTTTCACAAGAATAGTTGATATTTACGTTAGCTATGATTATGTTAAACTGTATAAAAATTATTAAATTCTTAAAGCATAGATTTAATGCATTTAATGCTTTCTTGAATAACGAATTATCGAATAATATATATTTCGGTATAATTAACGTAATTTGTGGTATTCCTCTAAATGAAATGATATATTTACATTGTAAAACTATTTACTTTTACATCTAAAACTAGCTTCAAAGTGTCCAATATTTCATAAATTACAGCTTTGATTGTAATAAATAAAAATTCGAGAAACTTATACAGTGTACTGCTTTTTTGCAAAATAGTGTATATAGTGATCTTTTATTCGAATACGTCCACAATATATTACATATTTGTATTGCCTTACTTTAATATTTATAGCTATTAATATACTTGTTAACTAATACTGTTAAGTATTATTAGTTTGTTACAATAGTTTGATGTAAATTAATAATCAAACTAATAATATACAGGGTGAGGCAGTAACTAATGCCACCTACAACAACTCCGAAAGTATGATACTAGCAGAAAAGTTTTCCAAACAAAAGATACATGGGACAACAGGGGCTGTAATATGGCGTTAATCTTTTGTTCCTAGATGGAGTTGTTTCAGAGAGGTCACCTTTATTTTTTTAAATAGAATGCTATAGCTGGGTATAGTTGTTGAGACGAATCCAACGAAGTGTAACATTAAAGTCTTTGAAGGTCAGCAAAGGTCATTTATGACAAAAAAGGCGAAATAATATCTGAATAACCGCTATCAGAAAACATGTACCAAAACATAGCATTTTATTTAGAGAAACAATGATGACCTTCACATATCTGGAGCAACTCCACCTAGGAAAATAAATTAACGCCATATTACAGTCCCTGTTGTCCCGTGTATCTTTTGTTTGAAAACCTTTTCTGCTACTATCATACTTTCGGAGTTATTGTAGATGGCAATAGTTACTGCCTTGCACTGTAGAACAAACATTACTATATTACTCATCATATTGATTTTAAAGAGCAGCTAATAGTAAGTCATTATGCACAGGCTATACAAACAAATAAAATAACATAACATAATTACCAATTTCAGTACCCATGTTTTAAAATTCTTAAAGAGGACACAATCTTCTGTTTAATTAAAAAAATTGCAAATTAAAGTGAGATATATTTTTAAGGCTATAATTCGCAGTCTAAATGCAATATGTGCCGGAAGTACATTGCTCTAAAAATATTATAGTATATTTTTATTTGTTTTTGGTTGACAAATTCTATCTTTTGTCATGTTCTTCATTTAGAATGCGTAGTATATCCACAGGTCGCGCATAGAATTCCGACTATTACGCGAACTTCCAAGCAATATCACGAATACCGTCGTAGAATATCCGAGCATCCCTCTAGTCAGTAGTACTTATCGATAATACCCTTAAATACCCGAGAGGTTCCATTCAAGCCCGCTTGTATGATAATAAACTTAAGCCTGTTTCGAATTTCATGTTTCAACACAGAGTGCGTGTTAAGTAGGTCCGTGTATTGAATACTTGTACGATATAGACCTTCTATTTTAGGGTAATCGATAAATTTGAAGATATCGATTATTCATTAGCCTCTGATCAATGAATCACGCGACATTTGCTTAATAGTAATGTGAAACAGGAAGAAATAACTTCTTCAACACTTTCAATTAATTCTAGTTAACTGGAAATAATAAGATCTGTGTATAATTGTTATTTAAGTGTTGACTAGCTGACTATTAATAATATTATAATTTACTCGTTTATTATATGTTATTTGGAGATAAAATAGTTAATCTTTTAAATCCTATCCTTCAATTTCTGTTTACATATTTATCTTTATTTGTACATAAAATTTAGTTCAATATCAGTCGATGTGGTCGTCGTGTATTCCTAAATAAGTAGATAATCTCATAAATGAAGAAGGTTAACGACTAAACAGTTTGATTCTTACCATAGTAGAATCGAAAAATTTGTCATTTATTGACAGCATATGATGATTATAATACAGTTTATTTAAAGCTAGAAGTTACAGAAAAATTAACATGGATCTAGAATTTCATAGTCATAAAGTTAACAATTTTTATTTTTATTATATCGTATTTTACTCGTCATAAGAATAGAAAGTGCAAACGGAACGATGGATTTTCAAAACTCAATCGACCTCTTAAAAAATTAGGTTAAAGTTTTCCATTACTTAACTGATTTTATTTGTATTATTTTTTCATTTCTCAGTCAGATGCCATTTATATAGGCGTGCTACTGACGAAGTCGTTAAAAATTATTTATCCTGAAACATGAAATGTGTCGAAAATACAATGCAAATAAAATCATTTTGATAATGAAAACATTTTACCATAATTTTTCAATACAATAGATGAATTTTGACTCGTCGGTTTGTTTACACTTGTCGTCCTTACGACGAGTAGAATACGACGCAATGAGAAAAATGGTTGACCTTTCCACCCTAGGAATTGAAGGTCAAGGTTAATTTTACAGCACCTTTCTGACTACAATTTCCATTGAAATTGGACAAGGGTACAGAATCACGCTATGATAATCGCAACTTTTAATTTCTTTCTACTCTGTACACTTGTAATCCTTAAATTAATGAAGCGGTGGTAGGTATTCGGTTTACGTCAGGAACGAAACAGGTAGGTAGGCAGGTAGGGGTGACAACTTCGACCGCCTCCAATTAACCCGAGCTGGGTCGCTTTGAGACTAATAACACCGAAAATCCTTGTCCGAGGGTTCAGTAGCTTTGTCGATTTTAACGTTAACGACAGAGCGTGTAACATCAGGCGCGATATCCAGGACAGGGGCGTACGTAACCAATTCAATAACGGGGTGTCTAAACACGAGCCTGTACGACCGCTAATGGTTAGCTTGTGACGTAGCAGCGGCACTCGCACACACATACACACACGTGTTCGTACATATACACAAAGTCTCTCTCTCTCTCTCTCTCTCTCTCTCTCTCTCTCTCTCTCTCTCTCT
>CM052094.1:22730950-22769010 GCA_028453745.1 Agapostemon virescens
CAACTCCGAAAGTATGATACTAGCAGAAAAGTTTTCCAAACAAAAGAAACATGTACACGTTTGTTTTTGGTAGAAGTTAGATTGTATTTCATTAAAAAAATGTCTACTACTAGATATAACTTTCTTTCACGTTCATGGTAATAACAGAATTGCATGATAAAAGAAAATAATACCATGTTCTTGATCTTACAAATTAAACTCTCCACTTTCGGATCACTAAAGTCAGTGCAGTAGAACCTCGCTAATTATAACCTCGTTTCATGCACGGAATTCTCGTTCTTCGCACACGAGCGACTCTCACCGAGGTAATCAAGGTTCTAGAATCATAATCGGAGTTGAGGCGCCTACATAGAAATAAAAGAGGATTCATACTAGGAATAACAATAATTGGTTACTTGTCGTTTACAACCTCAATTTTTGTAAACATTTTCGGGTTTGCATTGTGCAAAAATTGAAATTATATCGTATCCGCATCGAGCATGGAGAGTACTCGAAATAAGTTTTAAGTCAACGATAATCTACGGTAGCCGTCTTCTTCAATTTACAACAATAAAATAGCTTATGACAAAAAATGAGAAACTTATTTATCCAAAATAGTATCGTCGAAATGTCCAATTCACCGAACATCAATAACATTCAAACTACTTTGAGAATCCTTCGGATACAATAATAGATATAAATATTATAATATATAAAGATAAATATTTCATTTTGAAAAGTGCAGGCACGTTATTCTTTATCTTCGAGCATTCAAAGTAAAATTTGTTATGTAGTTTTTGTCATTAAAGTATACTTGTTTCTTCGTATTGATTACTATATTTTTTACTTGATTTTCTGGTTTAAAAAATTTACTTTCGAAATTGCAATGCATCTTTCTATACAATAGATAATGTTGGATTCCGCCAGAGATAAAATGAACTGACAGTCTTACTTACGGAAATCTAACTTTGATTAAAAAATAGTCCAAGAGTTCTGGACTATTTGCTTGACGTGTACAAAAAGATCCGATTCTTTTTAACATTTTTGCGTTAAAGGTTGGTTACGAATTGTGTCTTATTGACTATTGCGAAGCGTGGTGATGAGGGTAATTTTTCTTTCACTCTCCGCCCTCGTCTAAAAACATCGTTTTCTCAATGAAATTTGACGGACTCGCAATATTCGTACATCGAAAAAATGAGTATTGTATACAGTGTCCCAGGGTTTAAAAACCAAACCTTGTCAGCATATTCTAGGGCACTAAATAAGAAAAAAAAATGTTGTGTAAATATAGATCACACAGAACTTTATTAAAAAGTTCTAACAAAAACGAATTCAAGTAAAATAAAAATAGTTTCCTTGGTCACCAAGATCAAGATCGCCCGATCTTATGCCACTCAACTTTTATCTGTAGGAAAGTTTGAAAGATAAAGTGTATCAAACCCGAATAAATTCACGTAATGAATTAATACAAAAGATTAATAATGCATTCAAAGAAATGAAACAGAATAGAAACGAAATTTGCACAATTATAAATTCGATCTTTCATCGCTGTCATTCATATGTTGTCAAGAACGGTAGACATTTTGAAGTGGAGCATTAATTAACTCTGCAAACGACGATGTAAAGTATTAAATACATTGATCTATTCGATCCAATGCTCGCAGTAATAGCAAGTCGATCATTATTCCTGTATTACTTGAATTTTGTAATTTTGTTATAACTTTTTAATAAAGCGATCACACCTTCTCTCTATTTCCCTGCAAGTTTGACCTTGAATGATCTCGAGTCATAGGTCGTTGAATTCATCTTAAAACGGACTATTTTATGGTGGATAAAAGAATGTATCATTCTATTAAAAAATAAAAAAAAGAAAGTTAACCTTCATCTCACCCTGAAGTGTCCACCAGGAAAAATAAAAGTTCCACCACATGATATCCCCCTCGGTATTGAACAACTTTCGTCTGAAACATTTTTGCGTATAATATTTTCGGAGATATTCGACTGTAGCGCTTCATAATTTCCACCGTGTATATATGAATCGGAGGCGGATCAAGTGCTAGCGAGAAAGTCTCGTCCTACTGTCCGTCTGTTGGTGAGCGCAGGAGGTACAGCCGTCACCGACCTATGTTTATATAACATGTCTTCTTATTTTGTGCCATAGAATATACTGACAAAGTTTGATTCCTACACCCTGAGACACTCAGAATATATATCAATATAACTGCATCCAGTTGTATAAACAAAGATTCCCATTATACAACGAAGAAATTATAGTGGAGATGAGGACTGGTATTTTACTATTATCCAAATGATCGCATTCTCCAAACGGTTCGGATAAATAGAGTTTCACTGCATTAGGTTTGCGTAGATGCAATAGATTAGTGGCAGTAAGTTTTCGTTTTCTCGTTGATTCGTAGATCATTCGAAGGCTCGTTTAAATTCGCCCCGGCTGATCGTTTTTTTCTCCGCCCCACTCTTCAGCCCGTTCCATTTACCCCGTAGTCGCGTAATTTGCATACGCGCGAGCCGCTTAAAGACTTCTTAGCAGGGAGTTTTGATTTAGCGCGGTGCCCGTGCTGTTGGCGTGCTGCGATGCTGCGGAAAGCAGGAAGACCACGGAAGACGAGAGAGACGACGAGCGAAACAGGGACGGGTGGAATTAGATAAAGAGAGTGGTGCATGGATAAGAGCCCCACGCACGCACGCACTCACACGAACAGGCAGCCTGCACAGTGAAAGAGGGAGCGAGAGTCGCGAAGGGAGGTGAGAGAGACATCGTTCCTCGTCTGCATCCTAATTACCTCATTTTCCCTGAAACTGCTCGGAATCCGGGATACTCGGCTCCGGTTAAGTTTCCAGTGTTCGCCGTGAGCCCATCCTTACGCCTAGCGAGACGTAGAGGACGAGGACGCAACGAGAGGGTGCAATCCCTTCCCCTTTCGTCCCCGCGAGGAGAAAAAGATGGAGTAGACCGGAGGCGAGAAAAGACAGGGACGAGAAAGGGAACGGAGTAGGGAATGGCTTTCATAAATCTCTGTCGTAAAAAGAGGATTTATTTGGGGAGGTGGGCACAGGTACCCCGATCCCGTTTCCATTGAAGCAGAGCGCGAAACCAAGCGCGGTAAAGTCGCGCGGACTGCCTCGTTAGCTCCGCGATAAAGCGTTTACCCGTCCACCGATGTCACTTCCGGCAATCACTTAGGCTCTCGGTCTGCACTCGACTTTTTTACTTCGGCTCCTCGCCTCCTC
This sequence comes from Agapostemon virescens, assembly GCA_028453745.1. NCBI lineage: Eukaryota > Metazoa > Arthropoda > Insecta > Hymenoptera > Halictidae > Agapostemon > Agapostemon virescens. Next base: position 22,734,179 of record CM052094.1, read on the forward strand.
GCCTCCTCGCCTTCTCGTTCCCCACCTTAATTTTTTCTTCCCTGTCTACCGTGCCGTATCCTCCAATTTCGGGTCGCGCTGTTTCCTAAATCACGAATTCTCCATTGCGCAAGATCTTCAAGCATATTCGAGAATCACACCGATACTCGCACTTACTCGGAGATTCTAAGCAGCGTCGTACAGTTCGTAGCGATGACGCGTTCGAGCGTAAGTCATGTCCCTTAGGGAAAATTATACCAATGTTTCGAGATATTGCAGTTAACTTCATCAGAGCGATACTCGACTTCTCCAGTGCGATATTCTGACTCATACCTAATAGTTTGGGAATAGCAATTGCTAAAGTGCCTTCGCTCATAAGGATACGGTAACGTTCGTTTTAGGAATTGGTACTAGCATGCTTGTTAAGATTGTACGAATTTAATGCAGTTATTTTTTAGAGGAAGCATCTCTTTAAGGCGTTCGATTCTTTGTTACTTGATTTTGATGCTACGAAGAAACTCGACTTCTTCCTGGGTCTTAATAGCAGCGATGTATCGTAATCCTTGCAAGCCTTCGCGATCAGTTGCGAGCTGCATCTATTTTAGGATTCTCTTGCATACTTGTACTCCGCGTTTAACAACCCTATGATCTGTCCGCCACTTCTACGGTGGATAAGTTGGAACTGGCTCAGGGAAAACAGAGAAACGCCCTCCAAGATTGCCATTGGCAATTTTCTTTCCCACTCTTGAATTCGTAAAAAATCACATTCCTCGAGAAAAGTTCAAGACTTAAAAGGAAGCAGAATTATACAAACACTCGAGAACGAAAAGTTACTACTGTATATACTCCACTCGAACGACTATCTTCCATTAAATAAATAATTACCAGGTAGGCCAAGTAATTGCTCTATTATCCAGGCTTCCACAAAGAGCGCGAAAATAAAACGAAAAGCAAGGTGACGAAATTGGCGAGACCAGAGTGCCGAGTAATTTTCAAGTAATAGACCAGCCTCGGGCGTTGCTCGACTTATTGGATATGAATTTCCCATATCCAATAATTTTTATTTGTGCTCTAAAGCACACATTCCTGCTGCTGATAAGAGTCGAGCCATCTTCGTAGTTCACATTAGTCGAGTGACTTAGTTATAAGGTTATGACGCAATGTACAGCGGCACGCCAAAGTATTCGGATACTCTTTGAATCTAACTAACTTTTATGAGATTGGAACAAATGTCTTGACATTTCTTGAGCAATTAGATGAATCGATTTATTAAATAATATGCGAAAAGGATTCTGAAAAAGTTGCAATTGGTATGCATTACATGACAAATAAAAATGGAACCTTTCAAATATTTTATATTTGAGCCACGTACTAAAAATTTTTAAAACGCATCTTGTAGATCCATGATAATTATACGCATACAAAAAAAATTCATTGAAATCGATCGACGTACACACGAGCTATATACCATTGAAAATGGTGAAATGGTTTTCACTATTTTTGGTGAGTTTCTGCTTAACCCTTAGCCCTCCAATGGCTTCTCTGAGGCGACACTAAAAATTGACATATTATTCAAAACAACTATTGCATTACGATGTTTACGTTTAAGAAATCGATAAAAATTTAAGTGTTGCACATACGAACAATAGTAATAAATTTTGTATGCACAAAAGGAAATGAACCATGTAGAATCCAACTATTTTAGGTAAAAAGAATATTTCGAGTTAGGAATTAAAATTGCTTGGAATACAAAGGGTTAAACTCCACTAATTCATACATCTTTTTACGTTTGTCGTTTTTTTCTGCGTCAATCGATTTCGAGGAAATTTTCAGCATACGTATAACTAACATACGTGTGCAAAACGCATATTTGAAATTTTCATTGCCAGTTGAAATAAAGGTGTTTTAAAAAATGTCTTTTTTATTTTTTCATGTAATTTCTACCAATTAGAATTATTTCATCAATGCTTCTAGTTGCTCCAGAAAAGTCAAGTTCTCAGTTCAAGTTTTAAAAAATTATTTAGGTTTAAAGATTGTCCAAATCCTTTCATGAAATCTACTTGCCCTGACATTCAATTTATTTTAGAATGAAAACATAGGGAAACTATGTATTGTAAAAGAACGTCTTGCATTAACAGTGTCGGATTAAGCAATTAGAAGTCTAAAGCACTTAAAAGCTTTGAGAGCTTCTTTATACAGGAATTAACAGAGATTTGTAGGATTTTTTTAGCATTCTCGATAATTTGACTAAATTGTATCTTCAACAGAAGTTAACGTTTGATGACTCTGTACAGATTTTCTTCCCACCATTCGCGCAAACATGCGCATAAATATTTAAAAACATTATTATTAGATAGCAGATTTTATGTTTTAATGACAGGAATGAGAATGCGTAATTCAAAAAAGTAAAAACATTGGAAAAAGACTTTAAAATACTATAGGCTTATTTATAAAAGAATAGTTTAATTAATTACAATAGAAAACTGTTAGCGTAAACGTGTACTCTTTCTGTCGCTCCTGCTCCATCCGTACTCGTTCGTACACATTCATGTTATCATCTAGCCGCTTAACATTTATACGTGCATGAACATTCATTCACACAACACACATTTCTACATTTACGTACATTAACATTCATCCACACAACAAACATTCCTACAATACTGTTATGTCATATTCTATTTATTGTAGGAGACTTAAGTTGTCAGTATAAACTAAATAGATATCTCGATTGATAACATCGTAATACTATAGTATAAACATATAGCAAAACAAAATTCAAACCATATTTGTAAAAATCGATAGTGTTATGTTTTCAGGATTTTTGAATTTGAGTACGTTATCGCAAATACAAAATATAACACAGAATATGAAATACGACCGCAATAAGCCTACTTTTTAATTTAATTTGAAATTATTATAAAAACTCTTATTTTTCGCCGTTTCTTTGTAAGGTTTAGTCCCAGACTGTAAATATGTTATCCTAAGAAAGAATATATAATACAAAGAATTAAGAACAATAATAAACAACAGAATCCATTATGAATATTTTTTCAAATAAAAAATGCCATTTTATTGATTGCATTATTTTCTGTATATTGCATGTTGTAATTATATTGTATATTGTACTGTATATTGTAAGACCAAGTTTTAAAAAATTAATAATACATTATTCTTAACATAAACATAACACATAATAAATCAATATTATATACATATATATATAAATAAAAAAATATAAACATTGCTTAACCATTATATAGAAACATAAAGAATCGTAGGATGCTCTATCTTTTAATCCTTGACTATAGTATTTTCAACTTGAACAATGAAAGGACGCGTATATATTTGAAAAACTTTTCGATTAGATAACGTAACACCTACCGACTGTCACAACTGTTCTTTAGCTGATTTCTTGACGTTCTTGTGAAAAAAGAATATCAGATCTCTACCTGTGCTAGCTACTCTAATTCCTAGATGCTCTAGCTTTTAACAACGAGCATTTTGATTCTATAATCTCATTCAGTCTTGAAGTACCGACACTTCTTGCTTTACATCGACTACTTCGTTGAATGTGGTTGCCCGACGAGTCTTTAATCGGAACTTAAAGTCTCATTGACACCCAGCTATGAATTTCCTCTGTTTTCAGTTTTGAACACCCGAACTTCATAGTTTCAACGATCTTAGACTACGTATACTTTGGTCTATTCGTTAAGTGGATTGTTGGAGACGTCATTAGTATTAAACTACCAAAGCCCAAACTGAATATGTGGATTCCATTGTTTACGATTTTCATGGCGAACCATACAAACTTAGATAACTAAATGCGATAAAAGCTCAACCCTCTATGGGGCTGTGCAACATTCAAGTCACGCGTTCATATATTGACATTTTACCAATTAAATAAAATAGTTTAATCGAACCATTGTACATCGCACACCTTTAGTCAGCTACACACGGTGTATCTGCATGTATATAAATATTTAAATAGTATCATGACGCTGAAATGTCATGTTCCACGTTTCTGTTAGGCAAAATTACTTTGATTGCACCTTATTGGTTACGCATTAAATTGTACTATAATACAATGTTTGGCAGCAGCTGAAAAAGTAATGATGAAGGGGGAAAAGGAAGGGGTCATTTCGTCCTGGGCCTGCTAAAGGACTTGAGGATAAAACTACCTAGCAGGCCCAGCCTTGAACATTGGGATATCGGAAAGGCAGAAACCCTCTATGGGGACGTGTAACTTTCAAGTCACGTGTTAATAAAGGGTGTCTCAAAATTAACGCAAGGTTTGAATTAAATTGAAAACACAGTTTTTAGTCTTTAGATTGTTATTTTTTCATTGAATCATAAAGTACATAGGATAGGGTTATTTATAGAATAGCACATCGGGCAAATGGCCACCACGGCTTTGCTGGGCACATACGCACTCTTTTGTCGAAATTTTTCATGACCTTTCTGCATAATTGTGGCTGAATTTCGTTGATGCAGCGTTTAATTTCCTCTTGTAATGCACGGGTGGTTGTGGGCTTGTTGACATAGACCTTTGACTTCAAATAACCCCATAAGAAGAAATCTAATGGTATTAAATTACACGATCTAGGGGGCCAATTCTGATCACCGAAACGAGAGAGTACACGACCAGGAAATGTCTCATGCAGTAATAGAATTGTTTCACTGGTTGTATGGAATGTGGCACCGTCTTGTTGAAACCACATATTAGCCACATCAATAGCATCCAATTTCGGCAGAAAGAACTGTATTATCGTGTCGCGATATCGAACACCAGTAACAGTTACTGCTTGACTAGCCTCATTTTCAAAAAAGTATGGCCCAATGATACCTCCGGCCCAAAATCCGCACCAAACAGTGACACGTTGTGGGTGCATTTGTTGTTCGACAATCACATTGCTAAACACGGCGATTTTTGCGATTAACAAAGCCATCAAGGTGAAAATGTGCTTCATGGCTTAGGACGATTTTGCTCGAAAAATCAGCATCCACTTGTTGATGTTCAATAACCCATTCCATGAACTCTCTTCGCTGTCGATGGTCATTAGGCTTCAGTTGTTGTGTTAATTGAATTTTGCAAGCATGGAGACACAGATCTTTTGTGAGTATATGCTGTAGAGAGCTTCTTGAAATTTGCAATTCTTGTCCACGACGCCGAATTAATGTTCCTGGGTTTTCACCAACACTCTCACGCACTGCTTCGATACTGACATTTGAACGACTTGTTTTTGGACGACCGGTGTGTTTAGCGTCTCCAACTGATCCAGTCTCCCTGAATTTTTCAATTAATCTTTTCACAGTTGACGAGGTTAAAACACTATTTTGACCATATTTTGTATAAAATTTTCGAACTGCGGCCGCCAAACTTTCATTATGTTTGAAATATTGTTCAATAATGAAAATACGTTGTTGTATCGTATAACACTCCATTTTTACTAATCCTAAACTCTCAGTTGTCAAATTGTTCTTTTTTCAGGGTTACCAACAATTTACTGAAAAAATGAAGGCAAATTTAAGTCTTGCGTTAATGTTGGGACACCCGTTATTTGTATATGATACAGTTTTGTGACTTTCAAGTTACAGTAGGCTATTATGATAGATTTTGGTATATTTAGGCTAATGCTTGTGCTTTCTTCTATTTTCAGAGTTATATATCATATATCCAAAATATGGATACATAATCACATAAAAGTAATAGAGGAATTAGAATTAGACGCATTAGTGGAAATAGATTCGAAGATTCTTTATTAGATTCTGAGCCCGATGAAGATCATCCAGTAGTATTTACCCGACGACGCATAAACATTGTTGACAGTGACGATGAATTTAGTACTGAATTATTATTGGATAAGGAAAATTCCGGACCCCTCCCCCCAAAATGGTTTAGCAATCAGTATCCCAGACGAATAATAGTTGTCATTGCCTTTGGGAAGGAGATTACCCTGAAGACCTTGAAGGACCTTGGTCTCCTGTGACCCATTTTCGAAAACTATCTGACAGTGAAATATAAGTGATATAGTTGACTATAGCAATACATATGCACTGCAGTGTGATCCAACAAAGGAGTTCCAAAAAGAAAATGTTCCAAATGCAACGTACATCTATGTTTAACGTCAAGTGTAAACTGTTTTATGGAATTTCACCCTTATCTTTTATTGACAGCAGTGCAACATCGTAAGCCGTTGTTACTGCAAAGTTACAAATTATAATAAAATTGTTTAAATTGCTAAATTTCTTTTAATCTGCATATATAGGTTTGTAATTGATGATTTTCCGTTGATTTTTCATTGTCAACAATTTCCAAGTACATTCAAAAACGTGATTTCGTCAGTTATTATGTTTGTTGAATTTCTGCCTATATAATCGTGTTTTAAATAATGGCCACCGTTAGTCGAACGTTCTCTGCACGATTACTCTCTCTACAGAAATACTCGTTAATTTTTTTTTGCGTTTGATGTATTTCACATTGATATCATTCATACTGACCGTGGAAAAAGTATTGTAATATAGCCTGATATAATGGCAGAGATATTACACGGGCCATTTGATCAATTTAGAGCGTTCGCGTTCCGTCCAATTGCATACTTTTGTTTTTTCTCTCTCTCCCTTTTTCTCTCTTTTTCTCTCTCTCTCGTTCAGTCGCGTTCCTCGAATATATTCGCGACTGCGCGCACTGTTTCAGATAACATACGCAATTATATACGACCGGCTCGTTTCCATTATTTACGGAACGTCCGGCTAATAAAATTGCAAAAAAGAAGAGTCGACGGTTGCGATTTATAAGGACCGGTGAAAATATTTTTCAGTGTATCACACGATGCGGCAGCTGCCGCGAAAAATAGTTTGATTTTGGTTGTGCTCGAGAACCATCATTCCGCTTCCATCTTTTCTCGTTCGCCGAATTAAATTGGTCTCGATCGTGGTACGATCGAATTCAAATGAATTTCAAAGCAACGTTTTTCTATGAATAACAACTTCCGATTACACCGTGGCCGGAGCCTAGCTATGTAAAAAATACATTTTCTCGTTCTGTTCTGCGTTTTTTATTCGTCTCCTCGGTCGAAATTAACGGCCAATAGCGAAAGGGAAACGTAACTGGCGAATACCGGTGGCCATTTCTGGTGCACGCACAGGGATCATTACGCTCGAACCGAGCGATGTGTACACCTGCGCTCGTTCTCTATTTCGAAATTGATCTACGTGTTCCCGATTTTCCACGCTCGCTCCTTTTTCCAACGGATTTTTCAGCGTTTCAGCACGCTGCTGCGCCAACGTTGCAACGAGTTGTCCCTACGAGTGCTTGTTCACCTGCACACGCGGTTGCACCCACGTTCCCAGGCTACTACGAACTGCAGTTAGTTTGTTTGCAGGCTCAATGCTCTTCCAATAGTAAGTGTAACGCGCATTTACGAAACTTCTGCGTACATCGTTGCTACGCTCTCGGCTTGGTAATGAGTTTTCGGTCATTGGCTCGAGGTCCTATTAACTTAGACGATTAATTAAATGGAGATACTTAGGGATACATGTAAGCGCGGTTTATGTCAAAATTTCAAGGAACTTCATTACGTTCTTTATTATGTATTCGGATGATTCATTTTATTAGACATTTTATGCATTTGCGACGAGAATGTTTAACGCGTTAGACGCTATGTCAGTCCCTAGGGACTAACAGTATCAAATTTACAAATTAATGTTATATATATATATATGTCGAAGGATAAACATTTCGGCGCGACCCGTGCATCCCGGAACTCTCGCGTTTCCTCGTCACTTGTCGCGTTCGTCGAGTGTCCTGACTGTTTGACTTTGCGGAGTTATTCATCTCGATACTTGCAGTGCTCACCAAAATCTGCCGGCCTATCTCGGGCCATCATGGGCCTTGCCTTGCATTCTCCCCACTCCGCAGAGTCACTCCGTCCACGTGCACGCATTCCAAAGGAGCCGACTTTGTTTGTCGCGGCCGATCAAACGTTTCAAGACAAACCGATCCCAACTGTCGCGGCCGATTAAACGTCTCGGCCGCGCTACAATGTAAATACACGCGCGGGCACTCGGCAACCGACTCCGGCAACTTCCAACAGCAAATGCTTAACCTATGATCTTCTTAAAGAAACACTTAAATCTACGACATATATATAATTTATGTAATATTAAAAAATATTCACACTATTTTTGAATAGGTTTCATTGAAACAGAAAAGTACAAATGGGGTAAGCATGTCTTTTGTTTGTGCACAACTGTATTCTATCCATTTAAAGTTAAATAAAATGTGACATAAAAGCTGAGCAAAATAGCTCCGCGTTTAACGTGTTAAAGAATTTAAAAACATTATTGTTTGATAAAAATAAAAGAAACAAATGTATATGTAGCACCTGTAACTTGTAACTAATACAGATAATTTCGATTTTGTATAGAAATTCGCAGTCTAATCATTATATTGTCAAGTGAAAAATTAGATATTACATATTGTTTATTATTTTAGTAAAATATGCTTTTGTCAAATTAGATATAAGAAATACATATATAAAAAAAGACATGACTTATTATTAGATAACTTTCGTATTGCCGACACAAGTATTTAAGAACACTGGTTATTCATAAATAAATTAGTTTTAGTATTATAATAAATATCTAACGTTTTTTCTTGAGGAACTATAAACTGAGTTGATTATTTGAGTCAATTATTATAAATAGTATTTCATTCAGTGATTTGTTTGATAAAAGAAGGTGATCTCAACTCGTACTGTAATTTTGCAAATAATCGATATTTACGTTATGGAAAGAAAGGAACAGGAACCGATGTGAATAATGACTCTATAATATTGTTAAATGTTCTTGACTATATAATTCCACATATTTTTTAAATGTTGAACACATTAAAGCTTTACTGTGTTATTTGTATGAATATAATTAATCAAATCATATAGATCTTTGCTGAAAGCTGAATTTAATTCACAATTATACCGTGTTCCACATGAGTCAATGTATCCCTGTTCTATCTTATAAAAACACGTTCTCTATCAGTTGACTGGCAATCTCTCTTTATTAACACTGATCCCTCTTTATTGATATCTTCATTAACAATAATAATGATTATATATAAAAGTTACTGTAACCCAGTTTTTAAAAGAACAGTTCTGATAATCTTAATAGTACTTTATCAGCAACTATTATGATCATTAAACTACTACTCATTTGTTATAACTATTAATGTTGGTAATTATTAAAAATTTATTACTGTCAAAATACTAACTCATAACCCAATCTCAATGTTTTGATACTTGTTGTAAACGGACTATATACGGTTGTAGATAATCCCAAAAAGTTTCTTTCGTAACGTGTACATTTAACATTGTTGTGTATCACAAGAATATAAGGTGAGACAGTAACTATTGGGACCTATAATAACTCCGAAAGTATGATAGTAGTAGAAAAGTTTTCGAAACAAAAGATGCATGAGACAACAGGGGCTGTAATATGGCGTTAATCTTTTTTTCCTAGGTAGAGTCGCTACAAAGATGTGAAGGTCACCTTTGCTTTTTTTTTAAATAGAATGCTATGTTAAATAGAATACACTAATCGACTCATCTCGGTATTGGCTTTAACCCTTTGCACTCCAAGCAATTTTAATTCCCAAATCGAAACACTTTCTTTTGACCTAAAATAGTTAGTTCCATTTCTGTCGTGAATATAAAGTTTATTACTATTACTCGTACATGTAACATTTCAATTTTTACCGACTTTTTAAATGCAAACATAGCAATGTAAAAACCGTTTTAAATGATAGTAAGGAAATTTTTAATGTTGCCTCAGAGGCGGCATTGGAGCGCTAAGGGTTAAAAAAAGTATTAACACAGTTCTATCGAAAAATCATTAGCTTAAGAGATATTTTGATTTAAGTATCGAGTATTCATACGATTAGTGTGCGAATACTGCATTTATAGTAACAATTATTTAAGGAGATAATTACATTTATAGATCAAAATACGGTGGGTGTTAATTCCGTTTTGTCAGTACCATTCCAAGCAAAAGAGGTTCAAACACAATCTTCGAGAGATATTGTAACACCGTAACTGCTATCCGAGCCCATTCGCAGTTATTAAATCCATAAATTCATTGTTTAACCCTCCGCAATAAGCGAGTCGTACTCGCAAACGTGCAGGAATTCTTTCATTTAAGGAACGCGCACAATTGGCTCTCATGTTCTATCCCTGAAAGCGTCGCGTGTAACGGTCGCGCAGCGTCCAAAGAAGTCGTTAGCGTCTGGCCCTTAAGTTGCTCCCTGGCAAGCAGCTAACATCGAAGCAGGGAGCAGTCTCCGAATCTTTGCTTGCACGCGAGGGAAATCCATTTCTGAGGAAAATCGGGTCCGTAAGCAGCCTGCATCCTCCTGGAGCTCAGAATCGAAGTAGTTTCCCTGCGTTTTGCTTTGGTTAGGTCGGCCAGGGGCGCAGCAAGATCGACGAAAGGAGAGAGGGTGCGAGCACGACGTTGGTGTTGGTACCGCTGCTGAGAGAAAGCACAGTTGTGTGGTACGAGTAGACAATGAGATTCGTCTACGTACAGAATTGGAAGGCTGCGATCCGATGATAGTCGAAAGGTATAAGGCACTCGGGAATAAGGCTGCGACAATTTCTCTGGGGAATATCGCGCAAGACTCGCGTTCTCCTGAGATAAGAGGGCACCTGCCTCTTCGTCAGGAACCGAAACGAAATCCCGGCGCAACTCGGAGACACTGTGCGGAATAACGTTGATCGGCAACGCTGCGTATCACAGAAATTGGATTTGTCTTGGGCGCAATTCCCTGGCTCCTATGCCGAAACGAAACCAGGTAGTTGCTTTTGATGGCGGAGCTGCTGCAGCAGCCCAGCATAGATAATCAACGACCACGCCATTCTCAGGTTCACCAATATGGCGTGCCGGCATCAGAAAGCAAAATCTTTCGTCAGCTGTATAGAGGAAAGCTGGGTAATCTCGGATATTTTAATGTCTGTGTTCTTCTACTACCAATAGAAATCAAACGACAGTAGTAGCAGCACGCCCGCCAAAATTTTATTACCGAGACGGTAGCATACTTTATTCATTTTAGTCTCAACAAATCAATATAAACTGCGAATTTAAAAGAATGATCTGACAGGAGAAGCAAGGCCAATTTTCCTTCGTGCCATTCTTCATTCTTTTTCTCTTCTAAACACTGGTCTTTGTTTCTATTCCTATCTATTCCTTCGTTAAACATGGGGATATTAGGGGGATGAATATTCCAAAGTTATATTTAATTTTTTCAGTTTACACTTAAGATACTCGGATGAAACTACAAATTGTGGCGTTCATATATGAATACAATATAATGTTGTGGCCCGTAATTATTATATACGAAAGTCTTAAGAAGGTCAGACACATAGAACATTCTTCTATAATTTCAAAAAGTTAAAACTCCAGTATAGCTACCTGCTTTCCGATTTCAATGACTTTTCAATAGGTTATCGTTACATCTTACTAGTATATATTTGTCTTAATACGATGTATCTTTATTATCATTTCTATCATTGTCACTATTATTATCATTGTTAACATTAACGTTATCTATAACAACATCCTACAACCACCACTTGTGTTGCGTCATATTCGATTACAGTCTGGGTTTACATTACGGTCGATTTTGGGTTTGTCATTTTTGAGAAGTCCTCTTGGTGCCTCTTCTGCAAATTTATTACTTTACGATCGCAGGTACGGCTGAAAAGTATCACAGAATTTGCGTAAGGAAAAGTCAGCCGTGCCGTTCTCGATGACACTTGACGAAGCGTAGTCTCACATACAGCGTCAGGACCCATAATTTATAACTCGATTCCTTAGAATGTAAAAAGACCTTCGTTACATTTTCCGCATACATACATCGAAAATTTTCGACCCCGACAGACGAAGCGACCAACGAACAAACAATTGTCACGCCACTGACAGCCAAAAATAATACGTGCGGAACTTCCTTGACAGTTCTCCACTCCTCAACGTACACTCCTTCCGACACACCCACATCCAATTAAAAAACGCTACATTCCTTCATCTAAAACCACCCTTAAACAATTACGACAGTACCAAGGCGATGATGGACAGAATACGACAAAACCCAGACAAAACTTCAAAAACGAGAGAACGTGACGTTAGAATTAAGAACTCGCGCAACAGGAGAAAGCGATACTAGTACTCGGAATTCAACAAATAAGAAAACGCGAACCGAGAATTCAAAAATTACGAGAATGCGAAACAAGTCAATCCGAATACACACCATTACATTCAAAATAGCAATAAATGGTACCATCATGTAATAAAATATCATAAAATCAACCAGTATCACTTACTACGCGAACAAGGTGCTCAATATCACTTGGTGCATATTGAGAGACGGGGCAACAATCGGCAACTACTTGCGACCTTTATACACCATACAGCAGCCAATGTCTGCCAAGTATGCAAATATGAAACCAAAATTTTTATATAGAAACAACACGTTTATTGTATGAAAAGTGATACAAAATATGTTATTCGAAGTATTGACCATCGGTAGCTATACATTTTTCCATTTGTCCGACAATTTCTGGATGCCACGTCCAAAAACTGTTTCTGTTTTGAGGAAAACCAGTCGCCGAGCCATTTTCGTACATTTTCATAAGATGTGAAGCAAGTACGTGTCCTATCGATGCAAATAAGTAGTAATCGAATGGAGCCAAGTCTGGTGAGTAAGCCATATGCGAAATTATTTCCCAACTAAATGCCTCAATTGTTTCCTTGATCTTCCTTAAATTTCTGAATCTTTCCCATAGCTTTTAAACGAATGGCTTCTCGTGTCACATATAATTGATCCGCGATTTGTTGTTGCGTTCGAGCGTCATCCTCATCCAACAATGCTTGCAATTCGCCGTCTTCAAACTTTTCGGTGGTCTTTCACATTCTTCGTCGTGTTGAAGCATTTATATATAAATAATAATGTATTTAATTCGTTGATATTATCGTTAACAGACAGACGTTTATCGAACCCAGGCGGACGCTCGTTCACTGCACACTCACTTTTTATCTCTCACAACCAATTCACTTCATACACTTTTTGTTTTATTCATTATATTTCTTTCTCATTCTCACCATACATATACACACATGCTACTGATGCTGAAACTCGCCACGTTTAAAATCTTTATTCAAATGTCAAAACAAGAAAATGGCGACAATGACGCGGTTTGACGGTAACTATTGGGAGGACAAATAAGTCTTCGCCGTTTGAAATCAGATAACGCAATCAATAATTTGTGGTGGCTAATGTCAGATGTATTAGGTAAATCGGAAAGTTCCGTCCGTTTTTTTACAAAAAGTAAAGCTTTATTCATGAAAGAAAATGAAAAAGTACGTTAATCAAAATATTGTCCATCGTTAGCGATGACTTTTCCCCATCTTTCGGGCAGCAAGCAAATTCCGCGTCGAAAGAATGATTCATCTTTGGAGGTTATCCAGGCGGAGATCCATTTTTCGAGATCTTCGTACGAATTAAATCGTTCTTCAGCAAGTGCATGTGCCATCGACCGAAACAAGTGGTAGTCAGATGGGGCACAGTCTGGCGAATAAGCCGCATGTGGTAGCACTTCCCAGCGAAGTGCTTCTATCGTTTTCTTGACAATTTTTGAGACGTGAGGCCGAGCATTGTCATGCAGCAAAATCACCTTACGCTGTCTCGTTTCATATTGTGGTCGTTTTTCGTGCAATGCTCGACTCAAACGGATAATTTGTTGTCGGTGGAGATCTCCTGTGACTGTTTGACCAGTTTTTAGCAGTTCATAGTATACCACACCTTCCTGATCCCACCAAATGCAGAGTAAAGCCTTTTTTCCGTGGATATTCCGCTTTGGCGTCGATGTTGAGGGTTGGCCAGGATCACAAATGGTTTTTCGACATTTAGAATTGTCAAAATAAATCCATTTTTCATCCCCAGTGATGAGACGATGGAGAAACCCCTTTCTTTGTTGCCTACCAAGCAAAATTTCGCAGATGGTTTTCCGCCTTTCAATGTCTCTTGGCTTGAGTTCATATGGGACCCACTTTCCTTCCTTGTAGACCTTCCCTAAGGCTTTTAAACGGTCGAAAATGACAGATTGAGCACAATTTAACGCTTCTGCAATTTGTTTTTGCGTTTGACATGGATCTTCATTCACCAATGTCTGCAATTCGTCGTCTTCGAATACTCGTGGCCGTCCAGAACGCTCTTTGTCCTCCAAAGAAAAATCACCATTTTTAAAACGTCGAAACCACTCTCTACATGTTTTATCGGAAACAGCATTATCGCCATAAACGTCTACAATCATTCGATGAGCTTCAGCTGCCGGTTTCTTCCAATTGAAACAAAAGACTAACACTTCGCGCAAATGACGCTTATTCGGCTCAAATTCCGACATCTTCAATGTAGAAAAAAACGAAGTTATTGATGCAAGCGTAAATTGTTGTGTACTGAGTTTTATTAACAGATGTTCAAACTAAAAAGTTAGCCTTACTTTAGAGGTTATAGTTACCCACAGTTCAAGCTACGGCTACTCGACGCTACATGGATAGAACTTTCCGATTGACCTAATAAGACATCATATCGTAAAGTTGCATATCTGTCAACAACATATCCTGGAAATAATAGCAATTATGTATCAGTGTCTTATATTTTTTGCGTGCGAAAATGTCGAATTTTGAGCCGAATAAACGTCATTTGCGGGAAGTTCTGATGTACTTGTTTAATTTGAAGAAATCTGCAGCTGAGACGCATCGATTGCTTGTAAAAGCATATGGTGAGGCTGCATTAAGTGACAGAAATTGTCGTGAGTGGTTTCTAAAGTTTAAGAACGGTGAATTTGATGTCGAAGACAAAGAACGTAGTGGAAGGCCAGAAGTGTACGAACACGCGGAATTGGAAGCATTAGTTGCACTTGCATTATCAGTGACTCAACAAGCGATTTCATATCGTTTAAAATCTTTGAGAATTATTCAAAAGCAAGGACATTGGAACAAGAAAATGCTGCTTGCCACGCGTCGGTCAAAACCTACTTGCAAACACTTAATTAGGAAGTTTTACCCCATCAGCCATTGACCATCAGACATTGCTCCTTCTGATTACTACTTGTTTCGATCGATGACACATGGCCTGTCTGAGCAGCACTTCACATCATATGAAGATATTAAAAATTGGGTCGATTCGTGGATAGCGTCAAAATATGAATCGTTCTTCCGATGCAGTATCTGGATGCTGCCAGAAAGATGGGCAAAAATAGTGGTCAACAATGGTCAGATGAATTATCTTTGAATAAGACATAACTTACT
Organism: Agapostemon virescens; assembly: GCA_028453745.1. NCBI lineage: Eukaryota > Metazoa > Arthropoda > Insecta > Hymenoptera > Halictidae > Agapostemon > Agapostemon virescens. The sequence continues at coordinate 22,749,515 of CM052094.1, forward strand.
GTTCTTTTGCAATAAATACCCAATTTAAAATTAAAATCGGCGGAGATTTATTTGTAGTCTCAATACATGACAGCGAGTACGACTTATGGGCAAATTTCGGTTTCATATTTACAGACCTTTCAACATCGTCTAGACATCGTGTCTGGGTCTGTGCTACGATCAAGTGGTGCTCTGTAATTTTTTTTATATTTATGGGCATGTTTGGCCCTAGAAATTAGTTGCGGATTTGTTGTATTGGATATTTTGTACATTTCCACCGTGCAAGACCGAATCAACGCAGTAAGAAGCTGCGGAGATGTAATGAAACGTTCTGAAGAAATTCGAAGGTAGACCTAATTACTTTATTGCATCGTGCCCCCGATATTCGACAAACAGTTGACAGTGTCGACTAGTAAAGGCGTTCTTTTCAATTCACCTTAAAATAAAGAATTGATTACATTTAAAGCAGCGCAGTTGTTTTGTATTTAGATTCCATAATCCCAACAGGATACGACTTAAAGTTATATATTTTATTTTGTAACGGGAAACAAACGTACTCCACTCAATTACAAGCGATGCATGGCAGACTCACCCGTTGGGGAAAGAGACACCAGTTTCAGGGAAAAGATCCTTGAACAAGGGATCTTCGTGCAACGTCTTGCGGGGCTTCGCCGGAAAATGAAGTCACGAAGTTAGTAGACGTTGCAAAATTTCAGGATTACGCCGCAAACTGGTAATTTGTCCCTCATTTAATCCTACCAAAGGAAAAATCATTTTCCGAACTTTGATAAGGATAGAGAAACGGTGGAGATTCTGCTGATCCCTGGACTTGAACAGATAGACCATCCTAAACCTTGGATTTGTATATATCGAGAGATCACTGTGAAGCTTGGATTTGTAAGTACATGTCTCGAGATTATTCTGAATTTTGTACTTGGAACATCGCGAGTAGATTCTTGACTTTGTATTTGTACATGTCGCGAGAAGCTTGAACATTTATCTAGTACACATCGAACACAGAATTTTAGAACATTAAATTTCCAGAACAGTTTTACATTCGCTAAATACATTATATGGACCGTTTATTTTGAAAGTGGTGTAAGTCCTTTTTTAAAAAAATGAGATATGACGTAATTTATGCTTAATTTAGTGTAAACTTTTTGTTTATAACTAGTTAGTATTTAATATCCTAAAAAATGCCAATGCCTTGTTCAATTTAAAATTGGCTGGTAAAAGAAATTGCGTAACCATTGATTATGAAAGTGGTGTAAGTCCAATTTCCATAGACAGATGGCGGGGCTACAGGCCACCGGTGGCTTCATAATTGTTTTATTTCACGTGCCGAAAGTTACTATTTTAGGTTACTTATTTTATTTTCCTCCAACAATGGATAACTTCATATTCACATCAGATAGTGATATAGGTAAGAAGAAATAGTAAATCAATGTTATTTTATGACAATTGATTTTGCAAAAGTGCACCGTATACTATTTTATATAAAACATCAATTGAGGACACAGAATTTAAGACTCTAAATTTATCACCTACATGTCGGGGAAGACCGCCAAAATTTGAAAAAATCGCCTTGGCGCCTTTGTATCACGATGCCAGGCCTATTACATACGAAAAATATAAGGATATGCAGCAGCTATTACCTTATATACCTCCTGTGCATCATGAATATTTCAAAACACTGCCACATGAAGAGCATAAATAATTAATAATACCAATATTTTGTGTTAAGTTTAACAATATATAAATATAATTAACGTTTAAAATAAAAAATACTAATTCTATTTTATTTCGTGTTACTATTTATAAACAAAATTGAATTAATATGAAATATATTTTAAGTGATATTTGTTATTTCAAAATTGAAATTAAATGATATTTACAATTGACTAATTATGAAAGTGGTGTAAGTCCACTTGCAGCCTGGAAATATATATTATCTTAGTTAAATTCGCCTAAAAGAAATTTATATAATCAAATTACATATTGATAAATTAGTACAAACATTCCCAGACTAGGCATAATTAACCTATATTTTTTAATTGTCAGATCTGCTAACATTTAATTTTCTCGAAACAATAGATAATGGACTTGCACCACTTTCAAAATAAACGGTCCATATATGCGCGAAAATGAATTAAATTTCTGAAAAAATTCGCTGTTTTGCAATTTTACTACGAAAAAGGCAAAAACGCTGCACAAGCTCAGGAAGATATCAAAATGTTTTACCAAATGCAATAGTAGGTAAGGTGGTTTGCTCGCTTCTGTTCTGGAAATTTCGACACTAAAGGTGTACCTCACTCTGGTCGACCAATCACTGAAAATGTTATGAGATTACTAGGGAACTAAACATTCACCATTCAACCGTTTTGGATCATTTGCAGATAAATTTGATGGATCCAGTTTCCATTTGCGAAGCATTGCTCAAACGTAGTGAAATCAAACCATTTTTGAGCTTGGTTGGGACGTTTTGATGCATCCACCGAATAGCCTAGACCTTGCACGATCAGATTATCGTTTGTCTCGATCTCTGCAAAACTACCTTGATGGTAAAAAGTTGGATTCAAAAAGGTACAGTGCGAATCACTTGACCAAGTTTTTAGCTGATAAACCACAGACATTCTATTCCGATGGGCTTATGGTTCTACCCCAAAAATGGCAAAAGGTCATAGATAATAATGGCCAATAAATACTTGAATAAAATTCATTTTGAATAAAAACAACATTTAATTAAAAAATTACAAAAATCTCTCAATACTTTTCCTACTATCCAATGCATTGCATCTAACAAATGGTTATCGAGGTACCAAATAATAGATTATCACAAGGAGAACGACATAGTTTTCGGTTGCCTCGCTCAATTCTACGATTTTGCGACGATTCTGAAGATTCTTCGATTCCGAAGAAAGTTTTGTTTTACTTCGCCGTATGTTCTCTACGTTGCAGTCCGGTAATCGGGATTAAGAAAGTGGAACTGCAGCGAAAGAGAATCCCATTCCGGGGTATGAAGATACCAGATACGCGGCCGGTAACCAGCCAATTCGGGAAACATCGCCTGTGGCTTGTGTAACTTGCGACACCAATTGTCGTGAGCTATATCAAAGCCGAGGGGTTCGAGAGGTCTGTGTAGTTTAACAGACGGCGTCTGTAAATATATGCGTAAAGTTATCTAGGAGAGAGGTATTCGCGATTTTGGGAATTGCCACGAGCTAGATTAGAATGTCCCCAACGGGGAAGTAATATTCCCTTTCCAAGGTCTTGGAATAGCATTCGACGACGTAATGATTAATTCTGGAGTTTGTTAATGATATTGGTTTTGGATCGTGAACAAAATTCTTATCAAATGACAAAATTGGAATCCTTCATAGTACTGCAGAAACTATTACAATCGTCTGATAAAATATGTATACTAGGGTTGTTCCGTCGGAAAACCCTCCGTGCGATGGAACAAGCGCGCGATCGAGGCCAAACAAATTGCTCAACTACGTTCCGACCATAAAACGTCACCAACCAGACAATAACAAATGTATCGTGGTGCCGAAAGCCAAAATACCCATAACCTGCACAGCTGATAGTCACAGTTTTAAAGACACTGCTCCGCGCTGAACTATGGAATTTTACAATTATAGCTTTTTGTAATTCTGTATAGTAAATTCCTACTCTACCTTGGGTCTTCCTATTCCGATTCCAACTTTCTGACATTTCCACCACTGTCTCCGACACACCCTAGAACCAAACCTATGCAATTTTTCAAAGACCACTTCTACTCCTGAGTTGTCCTAAAACGTTAAGCGACTTTACCAAAAATAGAACTTTTTCGACTATCGATCCACCGATATATTTTCCCAGTGGCTGAGAAAGATAATGGTGAAGGGGAAGAAAGGAAAGGAGCGTTTTGTCTTGGACCTGCTAGAGGACACGTCGGTAAAGCTCCGTAGGCTAAGGCTACTAAAATGAACAGTTATGTGTTTGCTCAATTTCAAATAATCTCTCCCTAAAATAAACATATTAAAAGTTTCATGTTCTGTTAGAAAGAATATGAGGAGCATTCTATTAGTATGGCTTGCAACACTACGAAATTTTTTAATTTATCTATAATTTACAATTGCGTGGAAACCAATAGCAACTTTTGGTATTTTCCAATACACTTAGTAAAGTTGTCATTTATGTTTCTTTTTCTTGATGGCTGTTCGTTCGTATCGCGTTGTGTCGCGGATAATGATTCGACGTCGTTGAAGGTCGTAAATCTTCGACTCAAATTTCTTGACAACGCGAGTTCGAAACGATTCCCTACTATCCGTTTAGATGGAAGGGATGATACTTCGTTAAATGACTGGAGAAATATTCACAACAAACGTAAATTCTATATTTTAAATACCAACACAACAACTTCGCAACGATTACAAGTGAGGTATGTGATTAATGGTGAGGTTTTCTCGTCAAGAAATGTTTTTGAAGAGTTCCCTTCGAGAGATGGTTTTAAACTGCTTTCGAGTTGTTAAGTCGCGACAGTGCCTTAAGAATATTTTAATTAACGAAAAGGTTTATGGCACGATTTCCGACGTTCCGCTATTTTTGAGGACCCATTCAGCGGAATGCCAGTTGTGTGAGGTAGTATTTACCAAATTTGAAACGTACATTTATTAGGGTGGTCCTCGGTGGACACGTGCGCGGTCGAGACGCCGACTTTGTACTCAATAACAATTGAGGTGCCATAAATCTTCAGATATTCATATACATTCATATAAATCATCAGTATTGTATATACATGACCTGGAGGCGGATCAGGAACTAGCGGGAAAGTCTCGTCCTACTGTTCCTCTACCGGCGAGAATAGGAGGTACAGCCGCCACACGTGCCTACTGGACACTTCTTGGCGTCTGCGGCAGATTGACGGTTGGCCACGCTAGAAGAAAAATTACGAAATTTCGGCTAATAGATGCTAGATATCGATATCCTTGGTGTTGATCCGTAGTTGTAGTCCCTGGTTGTAGTTGTCGTCGTCTTCACCCATCAGAAGGTTTCATCGTTGTTGTTCGTCATCGGGGTCACCAATTTCACGGCGGCTGAAAATAGGTCGAGTGGGGAGATGAAAAGGAAGGGAGCGTTTTGCCATGGGCCTTCTAAAGAACACGTCGACAAGGCGGCCTTGCAGGATCTGCCTTTAACGTTGGGATATTGGAAGGCGGTTAACGACGGTATACATATATGAATCGGATTCGGATCAGGTACCTGCAGCAAAGTGGTCCAATTGTCCCTTTGTTGGCGAGTGTAGGAGGTAGAACGCTGCCATATCTCTAAGTATAGCCCAGCCTATCTTAGTTTGCCAAATAAATCAGTTGTTCTCCGGAGTTTGACTTTACACCCATTCTTCGTAAATCCCGTTAGATCGAAATGCCCTACTTCGAAGTGACCGATTCGGCATCGCAAAGGTACTTATGCATCTCCTATCCAGTTCTCAGCGTTTATGAAGACGTATTGCTCCAGAAAATATTGATTAACAAAACGTATTAACTTTTAGCAAGTCAGTCTATTTTTTACTAGCAGTATATAGCCGTGTGTTTTCATATTAAACGACATTTAAGACGTAAATTAGCATATTAATGAAGACACTTAATGCGATGGCTGACCACTAACTTTAAATAATCGATTAGCGAAACAATTATCTTACCTATTTTTATTTTGAAGCTTAGGTATGTTGTAACAATTGTACATAGTAGAACGTCGATTCAAGAGCAAACTGTAAAAAAAGAAACGAAATCACGATCAATCAAAGCGCGAGGACGATCCGACGAGGGTAGTTTCTCCCTTAACTATGACCGAACGGGCTTGTTCTCGCAAACAGAGTCGAAGTCACAGAGAGGAAACGCTGGCCAAATGCCAGGTTAGCGCAAGAGTGCCTCCACTTACCGACTTGCGTACACCTCCTGTACCAGATTCCCTACACTTTCCGCAGACTTTTTGGAAACGATGGCGAGTTTCGTTTTAGTCATCTTCCGGTAACAAAGGCGTGCTACTATAAACGTTGTTAGATGTCGATTTCCCGAAAAGTTGCTTCCATCTGTAATAAAATTTTGACGAATACCGAGCGTACTTCCATTCTCCAAATCCGCGGACGAATGGAAAGCGCAAAACTTGATCACGATATTTATATTATCAAAGGTTGCGGTTTCTGGTGGCTTTTCAATCCTGTAGATTTTAGCCGTTTGCAGATGGTGTCTAATTTATTGCTGACTTATTAATCATAAGTCAACTTCTCGAAGGACAATATTGTACCAATTTGGTTATATGTGTGCTGTTGGAGATATTCCGGCTGATTGCGCCATCTATTGAATTCAATTTAGCACGAAGCGTAAATATAATAGATCACGTAGCGCTTGTTCCTTCTGCTTCCGCGAGCGGTCAAATAAGTAACATGTGTGCGAAGTCTCTATACAAAATTGTTGTAATTTTTTGTTTCTATCTACTGTGCAAATATATCGGAGAAGAAATAAATTAAGTTTCTCTGAAAGACAAAAAGAGACTCAATTTTTGTGTGAATGGAAGCAAAAACGAGCATACATTGCTTTATTTCAACATGTGCTTTATAACAGGAAGGCTGGTGCTCTCGAGAATCGCAGAGGATTGTGATGGACGCGAAATAACCGACACCGATTTTAAACCCACAATGAGTTTAGCGAAAGAAACTATATATTTTAGTGGACTGTATTTAGTTTAGTATTTAGTTTTGTGTTGTACATCTTGTAGCACGACGCGGTTCGTATCGTACAGCAATACAGTACATAAAAAATCGGAAAATTATTGAAACGACTTCGTTCTATCTGGAAATTACGAATACAGATGTTTTCACTTTTAATTATTAACTCTTTTTGATCATATTCTCGCTAGGGGGTTATTTAAGCAATAATTATACTTCTCACGTTTGTAATTTTTGATAATTTTATGATGAAATAATTTTAATAAATGAATAGCATTGTTCAATTCTTCAGGATTATTCGTTCGAATGTAATATTCGAAAACACACACACCCAATTTATACTTTGTTATGAATATCAAAGTGCACAAATTATCCTCGATGCAGTTGAACAGAGTAGTAAAAATCATTCCTCACACAGAACACGCACCCATGAAAAGAATATCTAAATAGGTAACCTATCGACGCCCACGCGATCTATAATCAATATGAGGGCGAAACGATCGCAGTTAACCGAAAAGGTTAATTTCCAACAATAATATTAGCCAGTAATATTATATTACATTATCAATCTCATAAATTTCGCAATTTTCCTTTGCTAGAGCGTATGGGAGGATCGAATTATGATAGATTTATTAAGGAAAGTGGAATTAAAATTAATTGAACGATTCATATCTTCGGTAAGTAACTGTAAAACACTTACAAACATTCTAATTCTAGGTTTTTTCCTTGTGTAAGATTTAATTCGCACACAAGCTACAACCCGAGCCGAAACATTTACACGTTTCTATCGCCATTAAACCACCGAAAACCTCCCCCACTAGCAACACCTTAAGACTAGGCGTGACGACAACCCTCAGCCAACCTTCGAACGCATAACCAACGCTGATTCGTGCACTAGCCGTACCCGAAAACCGTATAAATACAGCACACTTTTTCACCTCATTCACAGTCAAAATTCGAACGTCAAACACTAAACTCGAACATCATGCCGATCTGAACTCGACCGTCAACTCATTCTAAATTACACGCTGAAATACCTTGCTCATAAGCGCCAACAAGACATTTTTTGGCGGCGACTGAAAATGTTGGAAAAAGGAAGAAAGAAAAGGGGGAAAGGAAAGAGGGAGCGTTTCGCCCTGGGTCCATTAGAAGACTCATCCGTAAGGCTATCTAGCGGAGCTTGTTTTAGACGTTGGGATATCGAAGGGCGGTATACATATGAATTACAGGCGGATCAAGTACTAGCGGGAAAGTATCGTTCTATTGTTCCCCTGTCGGTCAGCGCAGGAGGTATAGCCGCCACACTTTATACCAGGATACACTCTCAATTCAACAATAAAATAAAGCTATTGTTGCAAACACCAACGTATCATTTCAACCTAAATAGTTAACCCTTAGAGTGCTATACACGCATATATGCGTCCGGTGAAAGCGATAGGTGTGGACTATGAGCGCACATATGCGTTTGGCTAAAGTCACCAGCAGGGACGATGAACGCATATATGCGTTTGTCAATTTTTTCGTTTTTCCATGTAGTAGTATTACATGTAAGTTTATGCGAGGCAAATTTATATGTATTTCTTAGCAACAGTAGTAAACAGAAAAACAAATGATAGACTCGAAGGCAGATCCAGTTTTTAGTATTAGCTCAATCGGAAAGTTCTGTCCATCTAGCGTCGAGTAGCCGTAGCTCGAACTGTGGGTAACTATAACCTTTAAAGTAAGGCTAACTTTTTAGTTTGAACATCTGTTAATAAAACTCAGTACACAACAATTTACGCTTGCATCAATAACTTCGTTTTTTTCTACATTGAAGATGTCGGAATTTGAGCCGAATAAGCGTCATTTGCGCGAAGTGTTAGTCTTTTGTTTCAATTGGAAGAAAACGGCAGCTGAAGCTCATCGAATGATTGTAGACGTTTATGGCGATAATGCTGTTTCCGATAAAACATGTAGAGAGTGGTTTCGACGTTTTAAAAATGGTGATTTTCCTTTGGAGGACAAAGAGCGTTCTGGACGACCACGAGTATTCGCAGACGAAGAATTGCAGACATTGGTGGATGAAGATCCATGTCAAACGCAAAAACAAATTGCAGAAGCGTTAAATTGTGCTCAATCTGTCACTTCCGACCGTTTAAAAGCCTTAGGGAAGGTCTACAAGGAAGAAAAGTGGGTCCCATATGAACTCAAGCCAAGAGACATTGAAAGGCAGAAAACCATCTGCGAAATTTTGCTTGCTAGGCAACAAAGAAAGGGGTTTCTCCATCGTCTCATCACTGGGGATGAAAAATGGATTTATTTTGACAATCCTAAACGACGAAAAACCATTTGTGATCCTGGCCAACCCTCAACATCGATGCCACGGAAAAAAGGCTTTACTCTGCATTTGGTGGGATCAGGAAGGTGTGGTATACTATGAACTGCTAAAAACTGGTCAAACAGTCACAGGAAATCTCTACCGACAACAAATTATCCGTTTGAGTCGAGCATTGTACGAAAAACGACCACAATATGAAACGAGACAGCGTAAGGTGATTTTGCTGCATGACAATGCTCAGCCTCACGTCTCAAAAATTGTCAAGGAAACGATAGAAGCACTTCGCTGGGAAGTGCTACCACATGCGGCTTATTCACCAGACTGTGCCCCATCTGACTACCACTTGTTTCGGTCAATGGCACACGCACTTGCTGAAGAACGATTTAATTCGTACGAAGATCTCGAAAAATGGATCTCCGCCTGGATAACCTCCAAAGATGAATCATTCTTTCGACGCGGAATTCGCTTGCTGCCCGAAAGATGGGAAAAAGTCATCGCTAACGATGGACAATATTTTGATTAACGTACTTTTTCATTTTCTTTCATGAATAAAGCTTTACTTTTTGTAAAAAAACGGACGGAACTTTTCGATTTACCTAATATATAAGTTCAGAACATCGGTATTACCGCATTAACTCACGACCAGACCACGCTACGCAAATCATTACAATATACAATTATATTATCATTTATTTTTGATACCCTACAAAATGTCGCGTAATACTGACGAATATATTACAAGAGACTACAATGAAATAGAAGAGGATTATGAATCAAACGATTCAGTGAATAGTGTGTACCAATCTGCTATGTTGTCATCGGACTGTGAAAAAGACATGGGACATATTATAAATATCGGATTAATTCGACGAAAAAATATAAATAAAAGACGGCCTAGAATATTAAATACATCTTCAGAAGAGGAAGATTCAAATTCAGGAATAAAAGGTCATCTAAATCCACAGTCAACACCGTTAGATGCTTTTTAAATTTTTTTCCCGGAGGAATTAGTCCCGTTTTATCATACACAAATAAACTATTAATTTTTGTTATATTTATTGCATTTATTATGTATTCCTTATTTTCAAGTTAAGTTATATTGTAAATTTTACTGTTTCTAATTGATGCTTGAAAATAACGTTCTTTCGTTATTTAATCTGGTGCAAAAGAAATACAATAATAACTTGTTAGTTGCGCCTTGAACAGTTAAACAGCAGAGCTCGCGCGAGCGTAAAGTATTTCAGCCACAGCGATCGCCAGAGCTAAGTACGCGAAGTCTCTTCGGAGCGCAGAATAATTTCGACGAAAGAAGTGCACCGATCTTATCGAGGTGCATTATTAAGATTGGTCCGACTGGCCACACCGATCATACCAAGGTGTATAGTTAGAGTTTTGCTACATTAACGTATCTGTCGTTGTGAGGTATAAGACAACCGACAAATGAACGTTCGTCACGAGATCACTGTTTTGCATTTCTTTCATGAAAGGTTTACTGGAAATAATTTGAAAGTTGTCTAATGTTAATTTAACGGACAGTAGTGTGATAAGATCACAATTCCGAGTGACTCAAAATGATGTGTACTACACTGATTGAATTGAATTTCGTGTTTATAAAAGTTTATGCTACTGTAAACAAATAAAAATACAATGAAACCACATGTTCAAGTAGTCAGAATCATTCTGAAAACAAAAAAAGAACTCGCAAGCTTCGAAAACTTTTATTTCATCCATCTAATCAGGATGTGGTCGTCACGGTAAAATAATACGCGACAGTCGAGAATTAGAATATTTTGAATGCATTTAATATGTGTTACCTAAAAATTTCGATTAACAATAATGTGCTTTCAGTGATCGTAGTTATGAAAGATCGAATAAAGTACGTACTACATAGTTTTAAACAATTTGTTATTTGCAGTTTCCTGCATATGCGAGAAATAAAATAATTTTCAGGTTAATAAGCAAGGACTATAAGTAGCTGGTACGGCAAAGAATTCCTTTAATATATAACAGTGAACAACACTATAACTGCATACATTGTACTTCTTTCAAAGCAGTTTCCTTATGCAGCTACATGCTTCTGTGAACGTCCGTGGAGGTAGAAACATTCATGGTGCCCATTTTTCGACATCACATTCAGCTCTTTTGTCGCGTTTTCGTTTCTGCTTTCAACGAGATGACGGTGATTTCCATTTACACGACTGTCGTTTGGCTTGTGAGCTATATAAAATACACCATACTGTATCCGTTACTGTTATGTCGCTTTCGAAATTGCAGTAAAAGCGTTTCTATTAATCAGAACGTCTAAACTTTCAGAAATTATAACTCGCGTGAAATATATTCGAATTTCTATGCGAATCGAAACTTTTATTAACTATTACAGCTTCCAAAAACTAGTATTGAATGGTTTCTTTATTGTATCTTTTTTTTTGTTAGTGTTATAACAATAGAAATACCATTTTAAATTTGAATATGATTCATTGTCTTATTTCGTTTGACTATATTGTTTATAAAAGAACGTAGCAACGCAAAGAGCATGATGTATTTCTATGTAATACACGTAATATAAATATTTATGCATTCATAATATTTGATAAATTTATAAATTACGAGAAATTGTGACATTAATACAACCCATATTAATCACTCTCCCATTTTAGTTTAAATTCCAATTTTTTTCTTATTATAGTTTCGATTGAATAAACTGTAGAAAATGGAAGTTCCATAAAGATCCGTATTCTGGTAATAAAGTGATCCGTCAAGAATTAACATTCCTAACCCGTTAGCCTATGTTGGAAATTGAAATAACTTCTCGTAGATCCATTATCTCGATGAATCCTGACATCCTTAAGTGCAGGATATTTGCAATTACAATCCGGTGCACCTCTTTCCCTATTTTATTCGATTCAACCCTCGGGCGGCGGACCATGCTTATAATTATACAAGACGATTAACGTAACTGCGAATACCCATATCTTCTTTTTTTGCTTAAAAAAAGAATAACAATTGGAGGAATAAGGTGAATAATTCAATTCTGATTACATAATCACGAAAATATTTGTTTCGCAATTGCAACGGTGCACGTGCATTTTGCACTTTTCTAATAAATAAATATGTTCATCTGTTACATATGTCGAATTCTCTCATATTTCTACATTGAGAAGTATCAGGGTAAGATGATCGAAAAATGAGCTCGTGAGGTGTCTTTAAAAAATCTTTATTCATTTTTTAATTCATTCCTGAAGTTACGTGTTCCAGGGAGATTAGTTATATACCAAAAAAGCTAAGTCTCTGATGGAGGTATCGTAGTCTGAAAGAATCCAAACTCTTGAACACGATATACGTATATCCCACTTTCATTTTTAGATGAATTTTTGTTATCGATATCGTTATATCGTCGTTCGACATTAAAAGGGTTAAATAGGGTATTTATTGCAAAAGAACGATAACTTATGTTTTATTCAAAGATAATCCATCTGACCATTGTTGACCACTATTTTTGCCCATCTTTCTGGCAGCATCCGGATACCGCATCGGAAGAACGCTTCATCTTTTGACGATATTCATGAATCGACCCAATTTTCAGTATCTTCGTACGATGCGAAGTGCTGCTCAGACAGGCCAATCGAAACAAGTAGTAACCAGAAGGAGCAATATCTGGTGAATACAGCGGGTGGGGTGAAACATCCCAATTAAGTGTTTCCCAGTAGGTTTTGACCGATGCCTGGGAAGCAGCATTTCACATGTGGACAATCGGCGTTCCATGTTTCTCGGCGTCAGTTCATATGAAAGCCCAATTTCCTTGCCTTTGAATCAATCCCAATGATTTTAAACGATGTGGAATCGCTTGTTGAGACACTGATATTGCAAGTGCAAGTTTTTCTTGCGTTTGGCACGAATCTTCATTCAATAATGCTTCCAATTCCGAGTCTTCGTACACTTTCGGTCTTCCACTACGTTCTTTATTTTCAATGCAACCTTATCACATGCTTCTACAAGCAATCGGTGCGCCTCAGCTGCAGATTTCTTCAAATTAAAGAAGTAAATTGGAACTTCCCGCAAATGACATTTGTTAAGGCGTCGGTCACTGTACTGAACGACTCTTCTGAATATTGCACTTGGTGCCTATTGACTTCGAAGGACCACCCACTGATGTGGGACTGAATGACTCTGAATATGCATATGAATATGAATATGAGAGCCTGAACTCGTGAGAGACGATCGACTTGTAGGGTTTAGTTGTAGTTTATTCTGCGTTTCTGTACTGTACAAGCTGTGTAATCGAATCGAATCTAATTTGTATGGATACATTTTGCTGCTTATATACTATTTTCGTGACCAAGTATTGGCCAATGATGGTGTTGGATTTTCGTTCTTTGTTTCGAGCGTTTAGAGGTAGTGGGAGCGTGGTGGTATGATAGCGGTCGGTGGTGACGTCGAATCGGCGACGGGTGTCGGCAGGTAAACCGTGAACGGTCGAATCTGTTTAGACTATCTTGTCTTAACAACATTTATTCCCGCAAAAAATATACGGCGCTGATACACAATCGCTAATATTTCCAGGTTATGTTGTTGACAGATGTGCAATCTTATGATATGACGTCTTACATCTGACTGTAGCTGCCATAACTTACTGTTTGGCTACCTGATTTCAAACGACGGAGACTTATTTGTACTCACAATAGTTACCGTCAAACCGCGTTATTGTTGCCATTTTCTTGTTTTGACATTTGATAAAGATTTTCAACTCATAACCGTACAAGTTTCATAGAACAGCATAGTGTTTAATAGTGTTGAACATGTCAAATTTTGTGCTTGCAAACTACGATTTGTGGGCAGCAATGATTTTCTGTTATCATTTGAAAAAAACTGCTCCAGATTCGCATCGAATACGAGTGGTTTAAAAAATCCAAAAGTAGCGATTTTGACGTGAGAAACGAAAAACGTGGAAGACCACAGAAAAAGATTGAAGACAGCGAATTGTAAGCATTGTTGGTTGAGGAAGACCCTCAAACATAACAACAACTCGCGAATCAATTATATGTGACACGAGAAGCCGTCACCATACGTTTGAAAGCCATAGAAAAGATTCAGAAATTTAAGGAAGGTGAAGGAAACGATCGAGGTGTTTAGTTGGGAAATACTTTCGCATGTGGCTTATTTGTGTCGATGGAACACGCACTTGCGGAGAACTAAAAAGTCAGGGTATTCAAGTCGAGCAGACGAGGTGGTAAAAGTATTGTGGAACGTGTACCGAAACACATTCGTTGCATAGAATTACAACATAACGTTTGAGCATCTCTTTTAATCCTCGCAAGACGGACCACTTTCTATATTTTATAATTGATGACGTTAGGGTCATCACTGGCCTATTTATAAGTTTTTTAAATATATATTTTTGGTGATACCTTTTTCAGATGCATTAACTCCTGCGTTGATCCTTGTGTAACAACTACTTATTCAATTTAACCTCTAGGCTATTGTGGGCGCCTATAGGTGCTTAGAAATTTTACGTTTCTGACACTGAATTCGCCTGAGACTGAGGGTGCCTAACGGCGCTTTACGCAGTTTTATTAATATAAATATGTATATAATTTTGTATTAATAAATAATAAATATGTAAATTTCATTTACATTTAATGAAACAAGTTTTACACAAATACCGCTCAGGTAGAATACATGATTGTAAGTCAAAAGGTAGAAATCCTAATAATCAAGCTTATTGCTTGACACAAAGGCATTTTCCGTTATCATGCGTAAAAAATACAACAATTTGAAAAAACGCAAGACGCAAATGTGTATTGTGTCGAAAACATAAAAAAAATGAGACGCATTAGGAATTTAAGAAATTCGATGTAGGAGTATGTATTTATCTATGTATGTACCGAATTGTAGCACACTTTACTAGATTATTAGATATTTTGTGAAAAAAGTTTTACATTAATATTAAATTTTTTATATTTATAGTAGAAATTCCGTTCAGAATACAAAGAAATAAATAATATTATTTTAACATAGTAAAATTCAGTTGTTTGATTATTGAAATATGTTTTCACAAAAATGCAACCCTACCCAAAATTTTGCCGTTTTCGGCGTATGTCGTAAATGAATTCCTACCGTATGGTACGGCCGGTGCGTCACAAAGTCTGCTGTAGTCAAGGGGTTAATCGTAAAAATCTGTGTAATTAACACGTTCCGTGCCACGTGGGACGTATACAACCCGCACTGAATGTTCCGTTCAGGCCGCTAGCAGTTCTAATTGAAAACCGAAGAATTTTTTAAAAATTTATCGTAGAGTTAAATACAGTATCATGTATACTGTATCTCATAGCGTGAGGCGTTCACGCACCACGCGACATAGCGATCATTCATTTTCGACTGCCTTTTGTTGAAACAGCAGAGATTTTATGACTTATTTAATTGTAAAAATGTGGATCGTATACGATTCACGCGACCCGAATGGAATGTCTTTAAAAGACGGTCTGGCACGGAACGTGTTAAATAACAATTTTGATACTCTGAGTCAAAATGGACACCAGCACTTCATTCGGAGGGTTAGTAAAGATGTTTTTCCAAAATACCAGGGGCTAACTTCTTTTACGACTATTTTACATTAATACTTTCGGATTCGGTGTACGCCAAAAAGTGAAGGTTTCTATTTAAAGAAAAGTGTATCAGCAGAATTCACACGAATCGTGTGATCACACGATTCACACTCTTACGAAAATATATGATCACGAATATGTAATCCAGTTTGAATTATTCATCTTTCTCTGCTAACTTTTCTTTCCAGTTTCACAAAAAATAAGATGGCTTGTTACAGCTGCGTGAATCACCCTATATACTCGATGATGTTTAGAACTACTCGGTACTTTATTTGTCAAGTATTTGAATGATATTTATGAAGGTGCTTCTCGAAGACGCGTCAATCTTTCTATTATGCCTGACATACCAGATGTTCGTTTGGTTAATTCGCTAAAAACTGAATAAACGAACAACGACTTTGATATTCTGGATTAAAATAGTTCCAGGCTCCGTCGTCGGAGAGTTAATTGGCAAGCTCGTTCTTTGGCACTTTTAATTTCGTCATAGAATATATTTCTACGACAGGACGGTCTACCGGTTAATTGTACTAATGGGGAAGTTTTATGTAGCAGTTTCTCGACACTATGTACACATGAACAGGTTCTGGGTGTCGTATAAAGTAGGATTGCTTCTTTTTATAACCGTTTCCTTATGGTGCACTATTTTTAACCGTTGTCTTTTTATTGAATTTCACCGCGCTGTATTCTTCTGTGCCATATACCCGTTGTTGTTTCTTTCTTCTCTCTCTTTCTCTCTGTCTCTTTCTCTTTCTCTCTCTCCTTCCCTCTGCATTTTTTTAATACGCAGGCAAATATACATACATAGCATCCATTGTTCCCAGTTACATGGTTCGCCTTTGGAACAACTCCCGCACGGTCGTTGAAGTTTCCACGGTGCGGCGGTTCTATCTGTTTCCCTGGGTTGCCGCCTATGTCCGTGTGCCCTCGGCATGCACGTGTATTTATAATCTAGCTCGCTATCTGGCGTGACTGTGATACGAGGGACGATCAGCGCCGACAGTAATTTCGGGGTTGGTCGTAGTCGCGAGCCAAAATATCCCGCGGCCTCGAAAGCGGCCTTTTTGCGGGCTGCGCGCCGCGCCGGAGTTATTAGTGCCGAGCGACATTCGTTGTACTTCTTGTTACACTCCCCCGTTTCGGTACACACGCGGTTGCGCCGTTGGTTTTCCGAGATTTCGCCGACCGTGCTTTCTCATTGTCATACGAGGAAAATTTCGGCGATCGTACCAAACGCAACGCGACGCAACTGCGATCCTCTCGCTACACAATTTTCCCACGCGTAACAGCTACGCGTGCAACGTTTTATTTTCGCTTGAATTGGAAGAACGATTACAAGTATTTTTCTTCGCAAACGGCAGAAGCACGAAGATACGTGAAAACTACTCGATAAACTTTTCGCCCGGCCGACATCTTTTTACGTCGCGTTTAACGAATGCATCCTCTATTCGTTCATTAGCCTGTACTCGCTACGCGATGAATCCAGGAGTTATATGGAAAAAATTTACTTGCATCTGATTGTACTGTATGAAAATACAGTGTGCTCCACGAATTCTTTCCAGCTGAAATATCTACGTTGCGTTGTTGTTTCCGAAAATATAACGAAGCTAACGACGATGTTAGCTTCAATTTCGCTGTGGTTAAAATGTACAAGAAGACGATGATGACTGTGTGATGGACATCCGAATGGGAATATTTTTGCAAGATAACCGAGTGTAAGATTAGGATTTTGCAGACCTAAATACGGTTTTGAATATAGGTTGAAACTATCGATATCCGTTTAAATATCGATATAATACGTGAATCGATACGAATTGCACCGTCGTTTTGGTAACGACGTTGTAACAAGAACAGAGCACGGTAGGAGTTTAGACTTCGCTGTAACTGGACGTGTGACGCATTCCCTTCTCTTATTATAAAGATTATTTTAGTATTAGCAGTGTTTTTGATAATGTCGCGATCACGGGTCACCCACG
Source organism: Agapostemon virescens (assembly GCA_028453745.1). Classification (NCBI taxonomy): domain Eukaryota; kingdom Metazoa; phylum Arthropoda; class Insecta; order Hymenoptera; family Halictidae; genus Agapostemon; species Agapostemon virescens. Next base: position 22,767,095 of record CM052094.1, read on the forward strand.
TAACAATACGTACCGAAAGTAGGAAAAGGCGGAGTCGTTGATTCAAGTCCCGCTGTGACGGTTCCCCTCTTTTTCCTAAAATCCTACATTTATATTAAATAATATGCGAAAATATTTGAAATAAAAGTTATAAGATTCAAAACAATAGTCACTACAGTAACAGCAGGTTTTGGCAGTTGACCGCGGAAAGGAAATATGGAGATCATTGTCGATGTCTTTTTAAATGGTGTTAAAAACAGATACAAGACAGAACAAACTTTTAGAACTAAGCTTTAGGCGAAACTTAGGAAGAAGATACTAGAGGTAGATGGCCCTGGCTCAACCTTCCACGTCTTACCGTGCAGATAGACCCTTTTTTGTAGAAAAAGACGGTCACGCCTGCCTCGGGCCTGGACAGTCCTAGGTCGTTGCTACGAGTCCCCTTTCCACGTGGACCTATAAATGGTTTACAACCGTGATTCGCGTGGTCGCACGTTGTGTCATTTAAATGAGGCTTGGAAACACAAACGAAATATACAGTGGTGGACAAAAGTATTCGTACACTCTTCAAACCTAAATAACTTTTTTAAGATTGGACCAAACGTCTTGACTTTTTTTTGGGCAATTGGTTGCATTGATTTAATAAATGATATACAAAATAAATTTTGTAAGTATTGGAATTAATGTGAATTACACGACTAATAAAAAAAGAACTTTTTAAATATTTTTTATTTTATATTTTTTAACTATCTATGATAGTTATACGCATGCAGAAAAATTCATTAAAATTGATCGACGTACACAGGAGCTACGTGCCATCGAAAATGGTGTAAATCAGAATTTTTCACGATTCTTGTTCAGTATCTGCTTAAACTACAGAAATTCTTACATCTTTCTACGTGTGCCATTTTTTCCCGCGTTAATCGATTTCGGTGAGATTTTCAGCATGTGTATAACTAACACAGTTCTGAAAAACGCAAATTTTAAATTTTCATTACGAGTTGAAATAAAAATGTTTTAAAAAATGTCTTTTCTACTTTCCCACGTAATCTCTACCAGTTAGAATTATTTCAAAATTATTTTTGCATATCATTTAGTAAATCAATGCTACTAGTTGCTCCAGAAAAGTCAAGTCGTTTGGTTCAATTTTGAAAAAGTTATTTAGATTTGAAGAGTGTCCGAATACTTTCGTGCGCTACTGTATATTAGATTACTTAAAGTATTGTTCATACTTAGTTCAGTGTCTAACCAAACATGCCGACATTTAAATGAATAATATAGATTTTGGGAACAATCTTTTAAATTTCTTTTCAGCGCCAAACAGTAAGCTTTAATATTCTGCTTCATTACATTAAAAATTGTGTTTATATAAAATAAATTAAATTGCATAACTTTTCGGTATAAATTACGCTTACGTACAGATATCTCCAAAATAATTAACAACATCAAATGTAACAGTTTGTAACAGAAAAAAAACTTATAGAATAGTAATTTAATGCATTGCCTTCTTAACCGCTTGCCATACCATTTTCCTTGTAACTAAAGTTATTATAACGTTTCCATCATTACAAACGTTACAAAAGAAAACAAACAATTGATGTCCTTTATACTGCTATTATTTCAATTGATTGCCAAAGAATATAATTTGATTTCGTCTAAAGAGAAAGGCATAATATTAACATTTGTTAAACTTTGTTTAAAATCTTCATCACGAGCCAGCAGGATGTCTTAATTCGTTTTCCCCTAAATTACGTTCTACAGAGGAAAGAAAATTTCTTAATTGGAAACTAAAATTATATACAGCTTGAAGTAAATTCCCCCTGCTTAAGGTATCATATTAGGTCAATCGGAAAGTTCTGTCCATCTAGCGTCGAGTAACCGTAGCTCGACCTGTGGGTAACTATAACCTCTAAAGTAAGGCTAACTTTTTAGTTTGA
>CM052094.1:22779010-22805238 GCA_028453745.1 Agapostemon virescens
AGATGTTCAAACTAAAAAGTTAGCCTTACTTTAGAGGTTATAGTTACTCACAGTTCGATCTACGGCCACTACGCTAGATGGACAGAACTTTCCGATTGACCTAATAGAAGCACCAATAACTTTGAAGCGTTCAAATACTTTTGTTACCCATTCCTGGTGCGTGTATTAAGTAAATATGTTATAAATATTGTGTATATGATTGGATTATTTTGCAATTTTATTAACATAATCTTGGGACTTCTCTCTTGCTATAGACACTAAATTGTTTGAAACATTTCGGATTAACATACATATTTCATGTGCAAAAGATAAGAAATCTGACCGTTCGAATACTTTCGTTAGCCACTGTATATAAGCAGACAACGTAACGAACCACATTAGATCCGATGGGTCAGTTACGCTGACTCTTGTAACATTTTAACTACCACACGGTAGTCTGCGGTATAAAATTTCCTCTAAAATCCTGCTTCTTCTAGGTATCGTACTTGAGCGACCGCCTCTCCGAATGGCGGGTAGACGCTTCAACACTTGTAAAATTCTGTATTTTGTTAACGGAAATACATGCTATGCGATATACGATGCACACGGTGATCGTTGTGCACACGTCAGGAGTGAACACGTTACGTTTCTTCGACTCGAGAAAAGATGGACAAATAAATTCAATTGTTGTTGTGCGAAGGTGTCACGTCTGTGATATCTTTTTCTCAGCGTACAAGGAATGTCGCTGAGCACCTGGATCGCGTAATAACTACACGATTCTAGCGGTTAAGATTTTCTTTATTTTCAACTTCGCAATGTTCGCAACTTCTGTGTTATAACTTGTATGTTTCTATCGATTCGCGTTATAATACTTGTTCGTTTGTCGGTTCGTGATTTCTAGATTTCGAGTTCTGTTCTGTTCGCGATTTCTGTTTTGCTTGATGTTCGTGTTCTTCGCAATTTCCGTGTTAGTTTGATGAGTCTTGTTGCGTTCTGTCCGTCGTCACCTCGGTTTTGTCGTGATTGGTTGAGGGTAGTTTGGAGCGGAGGAATGTTGCGGTTTTTAATTGGTTGGAACGAGGGTGCTTGAAGGCTTGTGTCTGAAGGTGTGTACCTGAAGGAGTAAGAAACGGTAAATGAATGATTATCGCGATATTTACTGCAGGGTTGTTTGGTTTTCGTTTTTTCAAGTACGTCGCATGTGGTGTCCGTTCGTCGGGGTAAAACTGTCCGCGTGCGGCGCGTGTCGAATGGTCGGCTCCTTCGGAGGAGAATTTCGTACTTTTTTGCCTGATTTTGGTTTATGCGTTATAAATTACCGAAGACAGGGTTAGACACACACAACCTTCGGTGTTGACGTCGCATCAATTGTTATTTAACCCTTTTGCGACGACACACCTGTACCATTCTTCGTTACTTTTCGTAACAGTGCGATTGACCATACTTTGCCACTTTTCACGACGGCGTGACTGGCCATACTTTGTCGTCGTTCGCGAAAGCGTAAGTGAACCATATACTGCCACCAATGTATTTATAGCTTTATTTTGACTTCGCTATTGAAATAAAATAATAATATAATTATGATTTTAATAGTATTTATTCCATATTATTTTTTAATAATCTTTTATAATAAGTGACTGCCATATATACACGGCACCCGTTGCGCAAGGGTTAAAGAATAATATGTTCAGAAGTAGCAGTGTGCACAGAATAAAGGAGGTAGTTTTTCGTACTTTTCTTAGAAACTTCAATAACAAAGGTAGATATGTAACATAAATAATTGAGATAAATAATATCAATGTAACGTCAACGTATCGAACCATTTCAGATCCGATCGGTTAGTTCTCGCTTATGCTTGTACAGTTTCAACTATCATGTGTAGAATAAAACTCCTACTAAAAACCAAGTCGATCGGGTCCCAGTTTTCAATTGAACGCTCCTTCCCATTAATTTAAGTCGGTGTAAGTAAGTGTTTCTTCGAGGTATCGTACTTGAGCGACCGCCTCCCCGAACGACAGACGGACGCTTGAACACTTGTAAAATTCTGTATTAGGTTAACGAAAACACATGATATGCGATATACGATGCACACGGTGATTGTTCTGCACACGTCAGGAGTGAACACGTTAAGTTTCCTCGACTCGAGAAAAGATAATAAAAAATAATTGAATAAATTTAATTGTTATTTAAATTATAATATGTTCAGAAGTAGCAGTGTGCACAGAATCGAGGCGGTAGATTTTCGTTCTTTTCTTAGAAACTCGAATCACAGCAGGTAGATATGTAACATAAATTGTCAATGTAACGTCAATGTAACGAACCACTTCAGATCCGATCGGTTAGCTCACGCTGATGGTTGTACAGTTTCAACTATCATACGCAGAATAAAACTCCTACTAAAAACCAAGTTGATCGGGTCTCTCTTTTCAATTGAACGCTCCTTCCCATTAATTTAAGTCGAAGCGAGTACGTGTTTCTTCGAGGTATCGTACTTGAACAACCGGCTCTCCGAACGACGGACAGACGCCTCAACATTAATCTTTTCCTTGGAAGTGGAATTTACACTCGTCATGAAATTCTGTATCATCTTCTATTTACGCGTGCTTGGTCACAACTTACTTTCTAAAAAAATTTTTAAAACGCTGCTACGTTGGTCAAACCTTTTTAACAAAATTATGGGACGTTCCACCTTTTGTACAACTATCGGTAGGACTATACTTTTTGTTAATGTACGCTCAACGATTGTATTATTTTTCTCAGTAGAAATTGATATTTTGTACGTTGGTTGATTTTTTATTGTTAAGAATAATGTTAAAAATAATTAGTCATCAAGACATTTTAAGAAATTTATCGAAGAAACTGCTCAAACGATTCTTGGCAATCTTCTACTTGTCGACGCTGATGCGCGCTGTCGTAAAAGAAAATAGATGCTTTCCATGTCTCGGAAGAAGGTCTTAAATCCTGGCAATTCTAAAGAGACTCTAAAAGGCCGGATAATACAGCAATGTGCAACGATAACCAGAGATCACCTAAAGTCAGCTGCAACAACCATTGAAAAGCATTGTCTGAAATTTGCGCAGTACGATGGAGAAGCATTTAATGCATAAATTCAATGGTACCTAAATTCACTAGCGTATGTTCTAAGTTGATCCAACACAAACGCAGTAATAATAGTCTAACTGTATTCATTAGCAGAACTGGAAGCTTTCCACGAGAAGTGCATTGGAAAATACATTCGATATCAGGGAATAATACTGAATAATTGTTATAAAGCTGTTTAGATTACAGAGAGTAACTTGGTCAAATTTGTTTCCTGGTTGATCCAACTTCGATGAAACTTTCCCGAAACGGTTAACTCCCTTACGCGTAACAGCTCGCAAATGCGAACGAGAAGCGGCTGCGCCTGGCCGTCGCGTCGTGGTGCGCTGCACCGCGTTGGGACGAAAGTTTCGTCGACGCCGCGAAACAAACTGACGTGCTGACTGAACATTAGAAACTCAGCCGAGCAATCAACATTTCCGGGATACTCTTACAACTACGACGATTAATGCACGCATTCGGGGAATTCCGTATACAGATGTAGCCGCGAACGTAATCGCGTTAATTCGCGCGGCAAATGCAACTCATCCCGGGAGGGTGCATCTGCACGCATGGCATTCAATTACGCACACCGAAACCGCACGCTGTGTCTAACAATTCGTCCTCGCTTGCGCGTTAACTACCGAAAAATTATAGTAATTCAATCACGTTGACTAATACTGTAAAATATCTCGAAAAGCACTCCGCCGGTATCGACGAGGATACAAAAATTATTATTGTTATGGAATTACTCTAATTGTATTCATAGAGATATACTTAATATTCCTGCCCGAATTACAGTGGATAATAAAAGTAGGAAAACACAGCGTTTGCACTGAAGTTGTATAAATGAACGAAAAAAAATGTTTGATTGATGTTTCCTTACATTCAGTGATGCGGCGGTCTTGTTAATCCTCTATGGGCCGAAAGTTTTTCTTAAATATAAAAAAAGTTAGTTCAAAGTTAGTAAAAATAGTTACAGCTTATTACAAGCATTCACTTATTTTTGGAATGTTCACTAAGCGCAGATTACAGAATAAATGTTTTTGCCGTTAACATTTGAACCAATTTAGCGAGACTAACTGTAAGTAACGGTAGTTAACAAGACGCCGCGTCACTGAATACATGTAAACATCAAGGAAACTTTTTCTCCGTTCCGTTATAACAGACTTTTTTCCGTGCAAACACTTTTGTTATCCACTGCATCTCCGTTGTTCTTAGATATACAAAAGAAAGAAAGAAAAGGGATAGACACACGCGCGCACGATACTTTTGCCGCAACTTGCTGGCCGAAAAAATAACGTAATACTTTTGCCGCTACTCGCAGGCTGCCAGCGCTCACAATGGCTGCTTTAAAACTTTTTTTTAAACAAACAAAATCAGCTGGCACACACGCATGCACGCTCACACCTTAGAATCAAACAACTTGGTACATTAGTACACATTGGTACAAAAATAGCGGAACTCAGCATCCCTACCATAAACCTCTTAATTCATTTGAATTTTCTTTAGGACGTTACTCGTGTTTTAACAAAGTTCATTCTAGACAATAGACTAAACCAAAGAATGTCACTGGTTAAGACTTGGTCCCCAAAATTTCTATATAAACCACCAAATGTACCGTACATAATCAAATCCGATCAGACAGTCAGATTGTCTCGCTGACACTTGTAACATTCAACTTTCATACACAGTTCTCTATAATAAACTTCTATTATTATACATATATAATGAGAACATTAAATTTAATTGCGCTTCATACTTTTTCGTATTCCCGATTAGTGACTGATATAAGTATCATATAAATATTCTGAATCTAATTACTATTTTTTTATCAGCATACTGCATTTTAGTGCAAATAGCATGGCATTAACTTAGTACAATAGAAAGTGTAATAATTTTTAATACAAACAAATTTGTGTACCTCTACTGGTCTATTGGTAAATCTTTTTACGGATGATGTTATTTTTGTTCATTTTACTGTGCTTATGCGAGCACATTATTCTTCCTAAAATCGACCGTGTCCAGTGTATTGTATGCCACTTTTTATAAGTAAATATCCTACCCTACGTGACCCTGGTAAAAGACTTTTGGTTATAATTCTCACGAAGATTTCCAGAAGCGGATGACCACGATTCATGGTTCTGTGGTCCCACCATAAACCAGGATTAGTGACATATGGGTACCATATCCATAGACGTACAACGAACCGACCGATACACGCATTGCTGCCTGTGACAGCGAGAAGTGCGGATGAAATTATTGGGTAGGAAACATCCACAATATTACAAACGGACGAAATTTACTGTGGTATTTGCTGAAAGTTCATAAGCCATCTATTTTTCATGGTTTGTGCGTAACATTTCATAGGAACAAATAGCGTGTTCAAATGTTATATTTCTCAGCTAAGAAGATTAATGCGTTTCACACACACGCGCGCGATTTAATTACGATAGATTTTCATTAACATTTCTTTATTCGAGACTGTAGTTTATAAGTTACTAATTACGATACTAAAAATAATTATTACTTTCTTAAATCAATAATATTACATTCGCATGATGCATAAATATAAATATCATACGGACACAAAGGAATGGCATATCGAACGTTACTAATAAAAGCAAAAATGTACCTTTAGATAAAATTTAGTTATTGAAATGAATTATATATACAAATATGCTGATAAAAAATTCGCTTTTTACGTTGGATTATTTAGAATATATTTAAAGTTAATTTTTAAAATGTTCTACACTTTTATATTAGTTATATATCAAAGAATAAAACACTTATCGATGAAAAATGGTTTTTCGCGAACATCCTGTCATTTTTCAACGACAGAGCCATCCAAAGTCTTGGTAAATATCTGCAAAAGAGAAATCCTGACTGACTTCACTGGGCTTGAAATATGTTGTCAAGGTCATCGTGCTAAACATTTCCCCTAAACATCTATAATAACATACGCCACTGTATACATATACAGGATGTCAATACATACAAAAAAGGTTTTTATTATTATATTTTGGTCATCTTTAATTTTTTTAATGGAAGCGTTCCATCTTCTACAGACTATTCGATAGAGTTCAGAATTTTCAATAAAATTGTATGAGCCCATTTATGTCAAACAACTGTTCCTTTAGAAGATATTTTGATTTAGCATTGCGAATCCCTATTATTAGTGCCTAACTGTATACTTGCGTAGTATTCAACGAAACATGGTATTTTCGTTTTTAGGACATATATATATATATATCCTGTTTTCCCTAGTCCTTTCTCAGATTGATTGTACCCTGTAATCGCTAAATATTCCATGTGCGTTACACACGAATAATTAAAAATTTTCTTTTACGGAAATACATTTATTGCGAATAGTTACGTTTGTGAGAATTCCATTCAACATTTATAGGCATAATGTATATACTTAAATGATTCTATATTACACGATTTTACTCATAATCAATCTAGACAGCGGGTATAATCCGTGTCGAAACATTTACACATTTTACCGCCACAAACTGCCAAAACGTCTACACTTTTGCACTCTCATTATCTCTTTAAATTGAAATATCAATACCTCTGTAATTAATCGACGTCACTTTATAAAATAACCTCCGAGGCACCTCCCTCATAAGCGCCAACGATGCTTTACTCCACAAAACACTCTCAATTCAACAATAAAATAAAATTATCGTTACAAATACCAGCGCATCATTTCAATCTACACATTCAAGCAATCAGTTGCAATCGCATTCGCGGATTTGACGCAACAGTCGTGGTAGCGTGTAAATCATTTATGCGAGCTTAAACGTGAAGTGAAAATTTATTAATTTGTGAATTGTTAAAATATTTGTACTCTGCTAGGGCACTGCCTGTTGCCCTTTGGCCCTGTGACTGTTACGAGTATCTTTTGACATAGGCAATGTATACATTTCTAGGCCGGGTTATAATATTGGATAGTCGAAAAAGTATTGAGAGATTTTTATCACTAGATATTGTTTGGTGTCATATATCCGGCAATACTAATCAGATTGCGTCATACTGACACGTATTTGAGAGATGACGTTTCAGTCTACAATTTTCATACAGACAGTTTTGTATTTCGTTAATCGTGTCGAAAGTAATATTAGTGAGAAAACGAGTGAAATTTCTGAAAGAATTGTTTTGCAATTTTATTACGAAAAAGGAAAAAAGCTGCACATGTCCGGGAAAAAATTGGTGGTGTTTACGGTCCAGATGCATCATCAAATGCAGCAGCATGTAGATGGTTTATTCGCTTCCGTTCAGGAAATTTCGACATTAAAGATTCACCTCGCTCTGGTCGACCAATCATTGGAAAAGTCGATGAAATAATGCAGGTTGAGCAAAATCGGCATATAAGCAGTCATGAGATTGTTAGGGAACTAAATATTCACCATTCAATCGCCGTGGATCATTTGTAGAAGGCCGGGTACAAAAAGAAGCTCGACGGTGCCTCATGATTTAACAGAGAAAAATTTGATGGATCGAGTTTCCATCTGCCAATCATTGCTCAACGTAATGAAATCGAATCATTTTTGAGCTTGACTGGAATATTTTGATGCACCCACCGTATAGCACAGACTTTGCACCATCCGATTATCGTTTGTTTCGATCTCAGCAAAACTACCTTGATAGTAAAACGTTGGATTCAAGAAAGTACTGTAAAAATCACTTGGCCATGTTTTTAGCCGATAAACCACAGAAGTTCTATTCCGATGGGAAAAGGTCACAGATAATAATGGCCAATATATACTAGAATAAAATTCATTTTCAATAAAAGAAACATTTAACAAAAAATGACAAAAATCTGTAAATACTCTCAATACAATAATCTCTCAATTAGGCAGATCGTTTATTTTTTATTTTCATTTTCTAGTGTGACGAAGAACTCTTAAATTTTGTCTTTCCTGTAGTCGAACAACCTGTATTCCAAAGTTATTGAATTTTGTGAGAGTCCTCTTTCCTACATAATCACTGTCACCTTTTTCGTTTAAAAATAAACAAACATCGACGTAATTGTAGACGCTTATTGTTTTAAACGCGTCTTCGCGTTTCATTCCAGCGGCTCGGGGCCACTTGGTTTCGTTTTCTTCGCTTCAAAGAGCCCGGCAACATTCAAAAGAAGAAGCCATTTAACCTAAGGCAACTTCTGAAAGCTTTTCAGTTCTTGCCCACCTCTGGCCAATCCCTCGCCCCCGAATTTCATTAGACAGTTCGCATTAAATTTGAAATCCAAAAGGCAGCTCGACCCAGAGAAACTCTGGGCGGGGCTTCCTTCTGAGAAAACTTCAATGTGGCTTTGTAAGCGTGCCAATGAAGGGAGAGAAAAAAGAACTGGAAGGGGCACACGTTTTCTGTGAGAAGCAGCACCGGCCGTAAGTGGGTACACGTGCGGCGTCGCAGTTTTCCTTGGACAGGATAAGAAGTCCAGCTCGAAACGAGAGAAACGACTCAGAACTTTATCAAAGAAGTACGTGATCCTTGCACTTAACGATCGTCTCCGAGCTCGTACGGAAACGCGTGGTGTTCTAGCAGGCGGCGAGAGGCACCGAGATAGGGTTTACGTGGACAGGGATTTCTTAAATTGGTTTTGTTAGAATCCGGATCACCTTCTTCCCTTCGACGGACTCTCGCGCGTGAAGAAACCTGTCCGCCACCCCAGAAACGGAGGACAAACTCGAAAATACATGCTACCTGCAGCCAATGGCGACTCTTCCTTCCTCGAAACGGGAAATACTCTCCCGGGACAGACGAAATCTTGCCTGCGGCAACTCTGCTCCAACCACTTAACACTTGTTGAGTTGATTAAATTCGAATTTAGTTCACCAGCAAAAAACGGGGGACAATCGCGATTATACGAACCCGCATACAACGAGGAACAAAACTTTAGCGATTAAAACATTTAGAAGAAAATCGTTATTTGGGTATTTATTAAGATAGAATCCCACAAATTTCAAGAAGCATATAATTTTATATTTATTTTAGTTAGAGAAATAATTTTTATTTTAATTCTATTACATTTAATTTACTAGTTGTAATATTTTCTTCTTAACAAAAATATGTGTAGTGAGTGTAAAAAGTATTCGAACATTCTTTAGAAATCTTCGAGGTTTCTCGAAATGTTAGAAAGATTAATGTACTAGGTAATGTGTAAATGAAATTTTATAAAATATTTTTTGGATGATTAAAATACCATTCAGACAATTGTAATCCATCATCAATTGTCTAAGGAAAGGCAGAACATTTTTCGTCTGGTAGACATATACTTTTATTCCGAATTAAATCATCATTAAAATAACTTTGAGAATAATAAAATTTAGTACCTACTTTCAACAATTGTTTATTTGAAAATTATTTGTTTCACCCGTAAATATTCGAGGAATATTAAATTAACATCCAAAGCGCACATTATTCGCGCGCGCTGAACAAGCGTGTTTACAACTATTAGTTATAGTATTGTATTTTATAAGTGCAATTTATACTAGGTTTGTATGAAACACTAAATATAATCTTTTGGAGTATCATCAATAAAATGCGTTTCACAGAATGTTATAAGTTAAGTACTTATTGCGTTAAAAGATAGAATGTCATTCGTGAAATTGCTACAAATTGTGAGATCTTGCTACTAAGGGTACAAAGACATCAGAAAGAACATTTAAAGGTGGGAGTTTTTAAGGTAGATTAAAAATTTGAAACGATTACTCGTAAAGAAGAATACTTATATATTTATTTCAAAAATTAAACCAAAACCGACATTAGCTGCAAAATCGTTGAAAGAAGATATTTATACAAGATGTAGTAGATAGAGACAGATGGGACAATACTTCGTAGTATGAAGTTAGATCTCTCGAAGAGAAGACGAAATCTTATCGATCAGAGCACTTTGAGCGTTTGCAAATAAATAAAACATTACATAATTAAGAATTAAAATGAGATATATGGTCGCATGAATAAAAAATTAATAGATTTGCATGAAATTGATGTTGGATTTAACGAAGAAGAAAAATACAAAAGTGGTATGTGAAATAGCATTTTATTATGCAATATATAGATGGGTTACTGTGTCGTGATAAAAACAAATTAACCAACAATCGAACATAATTGACAGAAACAATCGACACATATCAGATTTAAAAGTAGGAATGGTTTGACTCGTCTGATCACGATTTATCGATTCAAATTCTTACAAATGTTCAACATGCGAACTTGCTGCATTTTCAAAGTTAATTGTTCTTCCAAAATACAGCCCTGTATAAAAAAATTTCACTGTACATTTGCAACTTGTTTTAAACGTAGAATCATAAGTTTTCGGTTGTACCACCAGTTAACGATCTTCTTGTATAATATATGAAATAGCAAGAAGAAATAAATATAGATGTTATTTTCATTCATATACTGAAAAATTGATAAAGTTGATGCCGAATAAATGATAAGATTTTGAAAATAGGCCATCCTACATATCGTAAGTGCTTTTATTTCTCAACTTAGTATGTTATACGATATTCGGTCCCCGATTATTATAATGATCGTTTAGTTATACTTTCACACGCGTGCGATTGAAAATTTGTGAAAGAACAGATATGTTTTAAAATCGAATGTGTAACACCTTCTGTTTGTTCGATACAACGTTGTAAAGTTTAAACGATCGTGTACTCGATGTCGACAGGATATATTCACAGGTAAGGGTTTAACACGATGGAGATCGATAGATCCTGGCTTAAGATATTTCGAAGGCTTGAGAAGAGCGGTGAGCCGCATCAAGAGAAATTAAATTTTCTTCCCCCTCAGAATGGATAGTCTCCTTCCCTTTAACGGTGCCGGTTATCTTTCACAGATAACGAAAACTGACGGTATCCGCTATAACTCGAGCGTTCCTCCCACGATCCTCCGGCAATGAATACGGATAGGTCTGTCGCGAATACTCGATTTGGCTGTGAACGTTGATCAAATCGAACACGATTTTTTTCCGTGACAATTACTCGAATCGCGACGCGACATTACGCAGCAAGAAAAGAGGGCGAACCTTTTGGTGCGTAATGTCGTCATCGATTTTCACGATTTTTGGTTTTATCATAAGGCTCTTTCTCATCAACTTTATCCTTTGCATGTTCGTGGCTGTCGCTATTAGTCCCACGATATTGGCGAAAAAACGTCGATACTAGTTCTCTGAACATTGTCGGTGCTTATATGTACGTTCCAGCAGAACGATACGAAGGCTATCGCGTAGTTTATATTACATATAAATATATGTGCTCCGGTCAACAAAATAGTGCTTGGCTCTAAACCTAAATCGTCGCGAATAAAGACAAAATTTAACAGTGGAAGCTACAGTCGCTCCAGAATAAATGATGTCTAGAATTGTGTAGATATCGTGTCTGGGTCTGTCCTGCGATCAAGTGGTGCCCCGTCGTTTCTGAAATATTTATGAACATGCTCGACCGGAAGAATTAGTTACGGACATGGCTACGGCTGAAAATGATGTATTTTATTTTCGAAATGGGAAACAGACCATCCTTGCCCCACTCAATAACAATCAGTCATTCAATACACTCAAACAACAATTTTGGGGAAAAATCTTTGAACAATGAATTTTTGAGCAATGTCTTACGAATCGATATGAAATTTTGAGCATCGAGTGCCGTTACCTTCTTCTTGAATAGAGCCTTGTAATTAACAAGGGGTGACGAGGGTATGTAAAAACACATTTTTTTAACTCTACGACACTCATGTTTTTTCAATAGTCAGAATTACAGCACGCTTGTATACTACCTAGTTAGTCCTTGTTGATTAACCACAAACAAAATTCAGTTATAATTTTTGCCATTTTTAGGCAAAAGGAGTTTCTTCAGAAAGTAGGTATCACGGACAGACTGGCTAAAGTCCACAGGTTTGAAAAATCCACCGCAGACCGCAACAGTAATGTAAAGAAGTTCTGTGCAGACAATTACTGCAGTGTTAGAAAAAAAAGTATTTTTTCATTTCCATTATTATGTACGGTAATTTAGTTTATCTCTTATGTCTACAATAGAACCTCGTTCGTTTTACGAAACGGGTCCAAAAATAAGTGGAAAAATCAAGGTTGTGCAAAGAAAGAGGTAACCAATCACGCGAACTGTTTTCCCAGTTTCCCAATTTATATTTCCCCTCTTCTTAAACTGCTCGGGAACTGTAACCACCACTATCTAACGCTGGGGATGATTCGAAATATTTTCATGTGAAACACTAAAAACTGAAAGAAAATTTAATATTAAAATACTATTAGAAAACATGATCTCACTTAGTGCTTGAATCAAATACTATTTGAAAATGTTATTTTATTTAATACTTCGATACTTAATAAACTCTACTTACTATTTCTACTCGACAATTACAAAGACTATTTACTGTTTACATTTAAAAATAGAAAATAGGTGCGAATTTAGTAGATCAGTAACGTATATAAATTAATTTTATACAATGTGTGTTTATTTATAAACAGAATGAATATAGTGTATTAGAAATAATACAGTACTCGCGCACGCTAAAATAAAAAAGTGCGTACTTTAATAATATTATTAGAATTATAAATTGTATTATTTAAAACATTATTAAAACATCTTATATTTCAACAGATATGAGTTCGAATTAAATAACTATTCCTTTATGCAATTAGTATTTCAAAAATCTTTATTTGTTCTATTTCAATCTATTTTTGCCAAGCCCTACCATAATCTCCACCACGGCTTCCAGATCTGCTAAAATTCGCTGTGGTTGTCGCTAGTGTGCATTAAACGAGGTTGCAACGAACGAAATTCTACTGTATTACATACAAAATTTGCTATTCCGTCAATTAAATAAAACATACGACTAACTTTTACTACGATCCATAAGAGTCGTGACATTTTAAATTCGGAACTTAAAAAATTATATTATAATTCAATTTATATCTGAAGTATTGTTGCTTCTTCTTATATTAATACAGTCATGGTACTATAAAAATTTATAAGACACAATTCATTTTGCAAGTGATACATAATCAATTTTTCTAAATACTCCACATACAACTATATAAATATTGAATCCCATATGCATTCTTTAGAGAAAATATTTACTTTTTAATCTCACTCTCAGACTAAAGTCTGAATAAATCTTTGAAATCTTGTCGTAGAATTGTTTAAAAAGAAAATTCTTCGAATAAATAATTATCGTTGTGAATCGCATGTTAAACCGAATAACTGAATTTATTTAAACATTTTATATTTAATACTCGCCATCTGTTCGACGGCTTCTTCATATCTGTGTTTTCAACTTTTACACGGCACACTCGCATACGTTCGTTCATTCGTTCGTCTGTACGTTCACACAATATAAATGCAACTATATATTTACCTTCTAACAATACACTACTTTTGCAATAAACAATGAAGGTATGCTTGTAACAAGATATTAGACAAATTGACATATCTGCGATATTTCACATGTCCTGAGACTCCGAAATGTTTCGTTTGGCACTATTGAAATTTTTATATACAAATTGTGCTCTTGGGTCCCCTCGTGTGAAAGATCGTACGCGCTTTTATACCGGGTACCTTATCCAGGTTCTTTATGATGTCCTAAAAGGCGACGATTACAAAATCGAAATCGTAAAATTTTTACGGGAAAACCGTGGCGTAACTTATAACGTAACGTCGAAACTGCTGCGTTAAAACTATGAACGGCTGCGTACGTAGAATAACTAAAAATACTGTCCAAGTAAACGTGAAATTTCATTTAATACCCGTTTTGTCCGTCGCTTTTACAAATATCTCTTTTCGATCAACTCGTTGATGCGTGACGTCCTCGCCGATTTTCATAATTTTTCAATATGACATAGACCTTAACCCTCTATGGGACTGTGTAACGTCCATATTCTATTATATTTTATCTATTGAGCAAAAGAAAGCGTACATAATAACTTTGGAATTGCATATCGATAACAACTTATTTGTTTGCAATTTCAATAATCATTTTCTTATTATTTGAATATGCTACAGTTTTGTGACTTTCAGGTTACAGTAGGCTATTATGATAGATTTTGGTATATTTAGGATAATGCTTTAGCTTTCTTCTACTTTCAGAGTTAGAGGAATTAGAATTAGACGCATTCTTCATTTGATTTTGAGCCCGATGAAGATCATCCAGTAGTATTTACCCGACGACGTATAAACATTATTGACAGTGACGATGAATTTAGTACGGAATCATCATCGGATAAGGAAAATTCCAGTCCACAAAAAATTGTTTAGCAATCAGTATCCCAGACGAGTTGGCATCGCCCATGGAAAAATAGATTGCCCGAAAGACTCCGAAGGACCCTACTCTTCTGTGACCCATTTTCAAAACTATTTGGCAGTGAAATTATAAGTGATATAGTTGACTATACCAATGCATATGCGCTGCAGTGTGATCCAACAAAGGGGTTCCAAAAATAAAAGGTACCAAATGCAACGTACATCGATGTTTAACGCGAAGTGCAAACTGTTTTATGGAATTTCATGCTTAAGCTTTTATACACACAAGTGCAAACATCGTAAGCTGTTGTTACTGCAAAGTTCCAAAGTTACAAATTATAATAAAAATGTTTAACCTGGTAAATTTCTTTTAATCTGCAATCTTTTTTTCCTAGGTGGAGTTGCTACAGAGATGTGAAGGTCACCTTTGTTTTTTTAAATAAAATGCTATGTTTTCGTGCGTGTTTTCTGATAACTGTTATTGAGACTAATCCATGAGGTTCAACATTAAGGTCTTTGAATGACATCAAAGGTCACTTGTGACACAAAAAAAGCGAAAGCCTTTTTCTGATAGGCCAAGGATCCAGTTGTACTCAATTTATCATACAAATATTTAAATGTACAGCATGTAGGATGAGAACGTTGAGGATATCTTTCAGCGTATAAATCTCTAACTCTCACTGGATTTTGCTGGCATTCTCCCTAAATGAGAAGCATATACGTTTGTTCTTCGAAAGAATACATTATTTACAATCGCTTGATTTAATAATACTAGTCTTACTATTCATATCGATGACCTGAAAAATGCGCTGAAAAATGCCCTCAACATATCCTGGCCAGCTCGTGTGCCAGACATTTGACGCTTCTGGATTTAGTCTGGTTAGTGTGGATTCTTGAAAGACATTGTTTATAAAGAATGCCAACTACGGCTAAAGATATGCGAGAGAGAATTGTTACACCATATGATTCAATAAGTGCCGAAGTGATAAGAAATAATACTCAATCCTTGATGAAAAGAGTATAGTTTTGCATTGATACCAACGGTAATCAGTTTGAACACCTTCTGTAAATGCAAAGTTACTACGCCTTTTTTGTCATAAATAATAAAAAAATAAAGGTGACCTTCACTTCTCTGTAGCGACTTCACCCCATATTATCTTGCATGCATCTTTTCTGCTACTATCATACTTTCGTTAGTTATTGTAGGTGGCAATAATTACTGCCTCATCCTGTATATAAATCGGAGGCGGATCAGGTACTAGTGGGCAAGTCGTCCAATTATCCATCTGGTGGCAAGTGTAGGAGGTAGAACCGTCACAATCTTCTTTGAAAGTTCATTTATGGTGGAGAAGGAATCCTCTCCTTCGAGTCGCCGATGTTGATTAAAAATTTGGAAAAAAGACGGTACTTCGGATTAGCACGGTGGTGTTCTAAAATCCGCAAACAATGGTGTAGATGGTTTTATGGGCTATTTGTCCTTGCAAGTCGGTGGAGACCATTGACGGTCGCGTCGAAGGGTCTCCTTTCGGCCCGATTCCGATTGTAGAGCAATACGACCTTTCTACATGCCACTCGAATGGCATTGTCACGTTTTTCTAATTAATCCGTCGGAGACATTTTGCAAACAAATGACTTCGAACGTACTGTTCCTCTAGACGGACGGTACGCAATGCCTTCGTTTATACTTGTGCTCGATTGGTCAGAGAGTTGTCGATTTGGTGAGCGTTGCTCGCGTTGTCGATTTGTCGAATCGAAATTGTCAGCGTACGGTAGGTATACAATCCGTCGACTAGTTGGGAGCCGATTTTTGTGTTTTATTGCGTCCTTTTCAGGTACGCCGACTAATTTGTTGGGGCCACGGCGAGGCGCGAGCAACCGTCGGTGTTGCCGTCGCAACAAATTCTCTTTTTATATAGTTCAAAAACACGTTTCACATATCCTCTTTCACAGTTGACACATATGAATTTGTAAGTTTGAAGTTTCAAAGAGTTAAAACCAAATTTCAGTTTTTAACGAAGTGACCTAAGAATTTATGTATTGAAAGTCCGTAATAAAACAATATTTTGTTTATAAGTAACGCGTTTTCATAACTTAATATATAACCATATTTATAGTAATTCCATATTTAGATTGCTTTCAATACACACAATGGTCTAGTACAAGTAAGTACTTCAATCAGCGCTTTTAAATATGAAAAAACTTCATTAAGAAACATTTTTTAGAATAAAAAAGATTACAATCTGGTAGTACCAATTTTTCTGTAAGCAAGTTTCGATTATTTCAAGACAATTGTCATTTTTCAAATAGAAATATGTATTTTTTGATACACTGTTCGATGGAGCTTGTCATTCTCGATAACAAAGTATTGTTATGAAAAATTAATAATTTAGATGACATCAACTGATGGAAGTTATCAATACGAACACAAATGTCATCACAAGGTTAGTTAAGACTTACAAGCAAGTGAATCACGCACAAGATTTAACCCTTTACACTCGAAGTAATTCCACTCCAAAATCGAAAAAATATTTTTATCTATAATAGTTCCACTGTAATTTCGTTCATACGAAATTAATTACTATGACTCGTACTTAGAACTTCAACATTTTATCGATTTCTCAACCGCAAACCTAGCGGTGTATGAGTTGTTTAAATAATAGTAATGCAAGTTTTAGTGTCGCCTTAGCGGCGCCATTCAAGTGGAAAGGGTTAATTTGGCGTACACGTTGTTTTGTACACACTTATATCATAATACGAAGATCTACCAAGAACGCAAGTAAACTATGTTTCTTCTTAAATTAAATCTATTTACTTGCTCGTAAATAAATAAAATCTTAACCGATCTTGTGACGACATTTTTATTCGTATTGAAAACTATTATTAGTTGAAAATATCGTTCCCGGTCTGACAGACGTTTGAATGCACGTGCTGACCACTAACGTCACCCTTTGGATTCTGGACTTAAGGCACATTTGGTCTTATCGATGATTTGGAAGGTAACGTGACAACGAAATTAGCAAGCAGTAAAAAACATTCTCAAAACTGCTGTTCCCAAGTGGATCGTATACCCAAGCAGTTATGTAGGCGTTAAAAATCGTATTGACTCATGAATTTTCTTATTTAAATGAAATGGTAAAATTTCTATTAAATTTGTCACCGTTATGTGGATATTACAGCGTTTACTGCAGAGAAATGGTTTAATCTTTATTAAATCTCTACGCGGGCAACGAATTTCCACTTTTATTTACCTTACAATTTCGAACAGGCGTATAAATAGAGGGAATAGTTGAGCAACTTGGTCGAGTAACTCGGTCTATTAATCAAGCCCACTGGCGAAGTCCATGCAACCTCAAGTCCATCCTTTTGAAAGCCGAAACACGACTATTCCCGCGGCATCTAGGTTAAGCCACTATATTCATGTTGCGAAAATTCATTTGAGTCCCTCGCGCTGTCGCCGTGTCGTCAGCTGCGTTACACGGAAAAGGGAGAGGGTGAGCGAGAAGGGCAGAGAGATAGTGGGTGAGAGAGAAAAAGAGAAAACCCTCTTCAATGGCCTACTTGTCATCGTTTACATGATGCTGAAAGCTCGCAATTTAAGTCCGCGGGCATTCATCATTTACCACTTTACGTAATATCACGTTAACGCCTATCGGTTTCTAATTAATAGCGCTGCGTTTCATTCATTTTAAACGGTCAATATCGTTGAATATAACGATAATAATCGTCGCGTGATATCTGACGTATAAGTGATGTTCTAGTCTGTTACAAAATTTAATTGCGATTCGACATATTGTTCAACATCTTGCATTAGAGAAGCCGGAAAGTAATGTCGTTTTTGGGAGTACAAATAAGTCTCCGTCGTTTGAAATTAATCTCTTAAGCACGGCTGAATTTTGCACGGGACTGTTTCTCTGTACGGCAAAGCACATTGGAATTAAGTTTTCGATAACTAAATTGTAATTTTTCTTAAAGATATGATACATATACTTTAACTCTAATAATTTACTTTAATAATTAATAATGCAATTGAGTATGCTCAAGCCACTATAGTGACGTATCGTAATATACGATGACATCCGGAAAGCCACTATAGTGGTGCATCGTGCCTAAGAGGTTAAATAGCGGAATTAGTAAGTTATAGCGACTAGTGTCACATGTAAGATGTCATATCGTAATGTTGCACATCCGTCAACAACATAACCGCGAAATATTAACAATTGTGTATCAACGTCATGTATCTTTTTCATGCGAAAATGTCGACTTTTGAGCCGAAATACGTCGTTTGCTGGAAATTCCGATTTACTTCTTTAATTTGAAGAAATCTGTAGCTAAGACGCATCGATTGCTTCTAGAAGCATATGGTAGGACTGCATTAAGCGAGAGAAGTTGTCGTGAGTGGTTTCAAAAGTAAAAGAACGGTGAATTTGATGTCGAAAACAAAGAACGTAGTGGCAGGCTGAAACTGTACGAACACGCAGAATTGGAAGCATTATTGAATGAAGATTCGTGCCAAACGCAAGAAGAACTTGCACTTGCATTATCGGTGACTCAATAAGCGATTTCGAATCGTTTAAAATCATTGGGAATGATTCAAAAGCAAGGAAATTGGGCTCCGTATGAACTGACGACGAGAAACATTGGACGTCGACTGTCTTCATGTAAAATGCTGCTTGCCAGGTGTCGGTCGAAACCTACTTGGAGACACTTAATTGGGAAGTTTTACCCCATCCGCGATACTTACCAGACATTGCTCATTTTGATTAATACTTGTTTCGATAGATGACGCATAGCCTGTCTGAGCAGCACTTCACATCATACGAAGATATTAAAAATTGGGTCGATTCGTGAATAGCGTTAAAAGATGAACCGTTCTTTCGACGCGATATCCGGATGCTGCCAGAAAGATGGGCAAAAGTAGTGGTCAGCGATGGATAATACTTCAAATAAAGTATAAGATACCGTTTTTCGCAATAAATACTCAATTTAAGTTGAAAAACGACGAAGACTTATTTGTACTCCCAATATATTTTTTCTGTACTTCGAAGTATTTAATGAGCTGAAAAATGGTAAACGAATATCGACATGCACAGAAACGACATTATTTTTCGGTCCTCCCAATAATTATTAGACTACTTAAAGGAGCCCAATCTTTACGATCTGTGAAAGCGCAGAAAGACAATGTAGTTTGAATGACTACTCTTATCATGGAACTTGCAGGGTTCGTTTAGAAGCAGTAGAGATGCAGAGATTAGCAAAATAAAAATTGTTTGCAATAATTTCAAGATACAGAAGCGTTGTAGACATTTACCCCCTTTTTAAATCAGTTTAACAAGTACATTATTAGACATGCTCATGAATACAGGGTGAGGCAGTAACTATTGCCACTTACAATAACTCTGAAAGTATGATAGTAGCAGAAAAGTTTCGAAACAAAAGATGCATGGGACAACAGAGGTTGTAATATGGCGTTAATCTTTTTCTCCTAGGCGGAGTCGTTATAGAGATATAAAGGTCACCTTTGTTTTTTTAAATAGAATGCTATGGTTTGGTACGTGTTTTCTGATAGCGGTTATTGAGACGAATCCTACGAGGTGCAACATTTTTTGTCTTGAAGGTCAGCAAAGGTCATTTATGTTAAAAATGACGAAATAAACTTGCATTTACAGAAGGTGTTCAAAGTGTTTGCATGGCTTTATATTACTGACAAAGTACATTACTTAACGATGTTATTAGTGTTTATAAATTGTATTGACATAGTTCTCTTTCTCAACAACCGGTAACAATTGCAAATTTTTTAAAGAAGGATGAACATAACAGTTTTTTTCTATTTAAACGTTATTGTTGGTTAACGTGTAAATCTATAAGTTGACAAGATAAAAAGCTACGAAAGTATGTATCCTTCGTTTTGTCTCGTTATTAGAGTCAGGATTTTATGCACTTATGACCAAAATAAATAGATGAAATTTAAAGCAGTAGAAGAATTTAAATAATTGAAGAATATCAATGTTTTATTTTTATCGTGTTAAAATCATTGAAGTTGGACAGATCATTTTCTTTACCTCCTCCTTCTCCCAATTGATGTACGTGTGACAAAGGAACACCGTATACAGTAAGAACACCAGTCAGATCAAACCACTGTGTATGTGACTTTTATAAATTAATGTATACAATTTAATAAATATAATAAAGTCCAATTGACCCATTTACATGTAGCAAAAATATAACTTCATATTGATATTCGTTATTGTATAGACAATAATTCGAATTCATTATTTATAATTACTCGTATTATCTGCTACATGAATTTATTCTGGAACAACTAGGTTTATAAAAGTGTTAGTATTAATGCAACGCATACTTTTAAATTACACATTTGAGTTAAAATTTAAATAATAAATACTCTCATAAATTTTACAAAATAGAAAGAATAGGATAAAGTATATATGTAAAACAAAGTGAACATGTCATATTTTGAATAATTTAGATATCTCGAAATTAAAACATATAATCCAATATATACAGGGTGGTTGGTAACTGGTGGTACAAGTGAAAAGGGGGTGATTCTACATGAAAAATAAGTCGAAAATATAGAATAAAAATTTTTCGTTTGAGGCTTTGTTTTCGAGAAAATCGACATTGAATTCAAAACTTTCATACTTTAAAACAATCGAATACGTTAGAAAGTGTTCATAGAAATTTAATTAGAAGAGCAGAAGTATGTGTTCGGCAGAATGGGCAACATTTTCAGCAATTTTTGTAATAATAAATTTTGTGATTACTTCGTCATTTACGTGTCCCATCGAGACAACGATCTACAGTGAGATCCGTTATAACGAGACACGATCAAGTGCACGCGTACTTTGCGAAAATTCAAAGTCGATTTTCTCGAAAACAAAGCCTTAAACGAAAAATTTTTATTCTATATTTTCGACTTATTTTTTCATGTAGAATCACCCCCTTTTCGCTTGTACCACCAGTTACCAACCACCCTGTATATTTCAACATAAAATGTAATTATTGTTGTAGTACTCTTTGTAGGTCATACTGGTTCATTAGAATTGCATTAAAATTTCATATTTGTTAATATAAATACTGACAATGTTATTTAACACGAGAAGAAGATTATGATCTTATTATACAATATATACTGTTTTGTTCTATTTTCGCATTTATAATACTCACATATTATTCAAAGCCACAAACAGATAATTACACTTATTGAAACATTGTCTATTCTTGGTGCGTTTGTAAGACACTAAAGATGCGTGTAAGTCTGAATATCAGAGTTCCGATGAATGCTTTGAATTCTTCTTCAATCGTCATGCTACCGTCCGTCAAATTAACACTGGAACTACCGAGTAATAAATTCGACCAATCTATATTGCTTTGTAATAATAACTAAATTGCATCCATTCAGATGTCGTAAAATTTTTGTTATAATGTCTGTTTCAATGAAGAAATTCATTCGAAACTTTATGGTGAAAATGTTTTTACAATTTCAATAATTGTAAACGAAAAAATCAGGAACCAGTCATTTCGGTAGTTCTAGTGTTAATATTGGACGGTTAATTGAATTGCTAACGATGGACTTCCAGTAAAGTTAGAGTAAAAGAGTGATATAGCGTCGATCAATCTCTTTTCTGTTTTCTACACCTCGCGAAGAGAAGCACGTAAATGTAGCAAACTCTAACAAATTTTCATAGTGCACCTCAGCACAAACGATATAGGTACTTTGAGAGTCTCAACGATTCGGTAATCGAAACGATTCTAAGAGTCCTCCGCGCCACGATCGTTGCACTTCTGTCGACAAAATTGTTCTGTTCGTTTTTTCCAAAGTCTGTTTCTTCCTCCCTTCGCGTCGTTCGAGTCCCGGAATTAAAGGTGTGGTCGATACGATGCACATCACTCCTGATTCGTTAATTTGAACCGAAAGAGGAGGATCTTCCTTGAACATCCTTCCACGGTGAAGAAGGAAACCTTTCCCTCGGGTCGTCAATGTCACGGAAAATTTAGGAGTATGCAGTTCAAGCACTGTGCTACTGTTTTATGGTCGTATTGTCCGACGAGTCCACTACAACCGTCGACGCCTGCGTCCGAGGGTCACCTTACCGGATCACTGCCAACTGCAGAGCAATATGACCTTTCGAATGCCGTTCGAATAGGCATTGTCTCGTTTTCGGTTTATACCCATCGGATACGTTTGGCAGCCAAATGCCTCTCCTACGGGTCCCCATCACGAACGGAATACTTATACGATACACATATAAATTGCACTTAATTTTTACAGTAAATTTGTACTGTATGTACGTACTGCGATTCTAGTATACCGGGGGGTTCACGAGAACCGGGGCACCGAAATAGTTTCGTTAAGATTAGAGATAGAAGAAAATATTAAAGAGAAAATTGTACTGCTAAAGGGGGAAAATATGGTAATATAAAAAAATGTTCGAATTGTAGTTGTTTTCAAGGTTATCAATGATTTTTAAATAGCACCATATATAATATCTTCAACTTCACAGTGATGTAGTCGATGTCGAGACGAGTTCAACGATGTGGTACACTATGACCTACAAACGACCTTGACAATAACTTTGTTTAAATAATCTAGCGGAATACGTGACCATTCCTCGCTCAATCGTAATTTTATTTCTTTCTGCGATCTTATCGGTGATATTCTGATCCGACGATCTAAATAATCCCATAAATTTTCTATTGGATTTAGATCCGGTGACTATGGAGGAGGTTGCAATACTTTTGGACAATTATACACTAAATATTCTTCAGCTACACATGATTTGTGTTTCGGATCATTATCTTGACAAAATTCTAAACTGTGGTGAATGTTCATATTAGGGGCACGCTTTATTCAATTTGATTTAGAAATATGTAAATATTTATTCTTATCTAGAATTAATTATCCAAACCATTACATTTCCTCCGTCGTGTTTCAAGGTGGGATTTTTAGTATGAAGCTCTTCATTGATTTGGCGTCATATAACTTTGTGTTCATCGGACCCAAAAATATTGTACCTGCTTTCATCTGCAAAAATGATATCTTTCCACCATACTTATCCTTTACAAATATATCCTTTGGCGAACACTAATCTTTTCTTTTGCTTCGGAACGTTAATATATGGCTTTTTTCGTGGAATTCTGCCGTAGTATCCACTTTCATGAAGCATCTGACGGACTGTATGTGAATGAACTTCCTTTTCGGTTTCTTAAAATAATTCTGCAGACAATTTTGGGACACTTAAACTAGGATCTTTTTTCACTTTTCTAATCATATTAAGTTTGTCACGACTGTCCAGTAGTTATGGACGACCACACTGAAGAATAGATTCGATTCTATCCTCAATATTATATCTTCATATGATGTCTGCTGCAATACTCTTACTCGATTGTAATAATGTACCGATTTCTCCGTATGATTTCCCTTTCTCGCAATTATAAATAACAAGTTAACGTACATCAAACGATGTATTTTTACCTTTTCGTGGCATTTTCACAACTAATACGTACGATACGAACGAAATTCGAAATAAAACCAGCTTTACCAGATAATGCTTACATCTTATGTTTATAAACATTGTCTCACCGAACGTCGTACCTGGCTTCACAGGACGGTCAAACTGCGAAGTGTATGGAATGTCCGAATATTTTTGTGATATCAAAATTCAGCATTACTTTGTTTAACATTGATTAACGCGAAAAGTGTACAAATTAAATAAATGAAGATTAAGTGGCGGGTGCTAGAAGGTATGGTAGAGAGAAAGAAAAGGAAAGAAGGAAGGGGGAGCGTTTCGTCCTAGGTCCGCTAGAGGACTCGTCAGTAAGGCTGACTAGCGGACCCTGCCTTAGACGCTGGGTAGTGGAAGGCGGTTAAGGACGGTATATATATGAACTGGAGGTGAATCAGGAACTAGCGGGAAAGTGTCGTCCTACTGTCCCTCTACTGGCAAGAGTAGGAGGTAGAGCCGCCACAAAGACTACGTTTCTAGTATTTAAAATAAGTGCTTTTTATTATTACAAAACGACGAATTCTTTAAGTCCATTAACAGTGCAGATATACACCAAAAACTTCTCGTGTATCATGGTGTCCGAATATTAATGCGGGCCACTACAACTCGTATTTAACCGTTTAAGTCGCAGGGGGTATTGAAAAAACACTATCGAAAAATCACAAGCAGCGCAACCGCGCTTTTTCTAAATGAGTGCGAAAAGACCCAAGCAGCGCGATGGCGTTTGCTTTATTTTATGTCGAGAAATACCCAGCAGCGCGATAACGCTTTGTTGTAATGTATTATTATATTATTATAGTACTATTCTATCTATTGTAAAATGTACTATTTACATTAAAAGGAGTTGTGTGGTGTACTTGCGTCAGTAACTATGAACGCGCGACTTCGACAATCAGTCAGTTGTCCACAATGCTCGAAATGTGCTTGGTTTTCTCGATATAAAATCTCAACAGCGCGATCGCGCTGTTTGGGACTCAAACGGTTAAACAACGATGCAATGCTTTCTGTATTCCAAAAAGAATTAAATTAATACAGAGCGACATTAAAAACTGCGTTATTTGTACCATACTCAATTGTACGCATTTTTCAGGTAAAAGGCCCTTAGTAGGGGTGAACGGTCCAAGCGAAGGGGGCGAGTTTATGACACAGTCATGACATTTAGTCAATTGGGGACTTAAAGAAACAGCTACGAGTTTCTAATTTGGGTGAAGAATCCCTGAATTTCTCGATAACGGACGCATCATAAAACTCGTATACCCCCGACGATGCACTCCCATTGGTCTTGACCTTCCCTACTCCGTTGACGTCGGAGGGCGGGTATTTTTCGGGAAAACGAGTGATTGGATAACGTAGGGAAGCCGCCTCCTAAATAATTCCTATAAGACAACGCGTGTGTCTTCTATGTGTGTGAAATCTATTCATTAAGTAAGTGTCCAGTGTTGTTACGTCGTAACAACATTATACATAAGCGCATACGAATTTTGTGACACTATACAAGTTGAGCACCCGGTATATTCCTACAAGCCAGAGCATTGGAAATCCTCAGCAATAAACCACCCCTACGTCCAACATCTTGCGACCAGGCGCAACAGCCAAACCGAACGTTTACCTGCGATCGCGCTGCTTGACCATCGACTCTGATTGGTGCGTTTGCATGAACCATTTTGTGTATAAATACTGCACACTTTTCGCATTCTCGTCGATTCACATTTCAAACGTCACTGAAACAACTTCAACTCAACTAAACCGCTCGTTTGTAAATCCGTGTTATTTTCGTAAGAAAAACCAGTACGTCGGAATTATTGAACTCAGTTCTGCGTACTAACAAGTCGTGTGTCTTTATAATATTATTTGCACCACCCCTAAATATCGAGCCTTGTTAAGTTAAGCGCTCGAAGCGTAAAGATAAATATAAAACGTTCTTACAAAACGATTTACTATTCGTGCGCTTATAACAAGTGTTATATTTCATAGTTGATAGTCCAGTGATATAGTACAGCCCGCGTGATAGCTCATATAAAGTAGAGAAATTAGAGTGTGATCTGATGTTATAACATTGTGAAGAACTCCGTTACAAATCAAGTCCTAGCATATCAAACCGATTGTCACTGCATCATTGTAACCCCGCCTAAAATACATATCTATTTCTATTGTTTTGTTAACCTGATAACAGTTTAATTTTAAACTCCCCACCCTCCCCGCACTATGTAACTATAAATTTACTTGAGATACTTGAAATGCCAGTGGCATTGTTTCAAAGCTAAAACACTTACGAGAAGTATTTGGACAACGTCATTTGCATTTGTCATATTGTTACGCGTTCTGTGTACTTCATACGGCGCTCGACACGGCATCTCGTTTATATTAGGTAAATCGGAAAGTT
>CM052094.1:22815238-22842714 GCA_028453745.1 Agapostemon virescens
GATTGGTGCAGTCAAAAATATAGGTTTCTATTTAAAAAAAAATATGGAGTTGCATTTTTCTGATGCACCGATGCACAAAAGTGCATAAAATTAGTTGCATATTATGCACCGCCTGATACCATTTAACTTCTACTTATAACATTTTCTTCTATTCTCAACCATTTAGGAGGTACAGCCTGTTCCAGTTGCGTGGGACACCCTGTATATTCGAATAAAGAGTATAAAAGAATTTAATTTTTCAATCTTACGTAATTATACAGGATGAGACAGTAACTACTGTCACCTACAATAACTTCAAAGATATAATTGTTAAGACAAGATAGTCCAAAACAGATTCGACCGTTCACGGTTTACCTGCCGACACCCGTCGCCGAGCCGACGTCACCACCGACCGGGAAAACCCGCGCTCCCACTACCCCTAACGCTCGAAACAAAGAACGAAAATCCAACACCACCATTGGCCAATACTTGTTCACGAAAATAGTATATAAACAGCAAATGTATCCGTACAAATTAGATTCGATTCGATTACACAGCTTGTACAGTACAGAAACGCAGAATAAATTTCAACTAAACCCTACAAGTCGATCGTCTCTCACGAGTTCAGAGTCATTCAGTCCCACATCAGTGGGTGGTCCTTCGACGTCAATAGGCACCAAGTGCAATATTCAGAGGAGTCGTTCAGTACAGTAGGCGACGCCTCAACAATAATAGTAGCAGAAAAGTTTTCGAAACAAAAGATGCATGGGATAACGTGGTCTCTAATATGGCGTTAATATTTTTTTCCTAGGTGGAGTCGCTACAGAGATGTGAAGGTCACCTTTGTTTTTTAAAATAGAATGCTACGTTTTGGTACCTGTTTTCTAATAGTGGTTACTGAAATAAATCCAACAAGGTGCAACATTAAGGTCTTCGAAGGTCAGCAAAGGTCATTTATGACAAAAGAAGCGAAAGGCTTTTCCCAATAGGCCAAGGATTCAGTTCTACTCAATTTATCATATGAATATTTAAACGTACTGCGTGTAGGATGAGAACGTTGATGATATCTTTCAGCGTATAGATTACTAGCTCTCACTGAATTTTGCTGGTATTTTCCGTAAAGGAGAAGCATATCGGTTTGTTCTTCGAAAGAATACATTATTTACAATCGCTTGATTTAATGATACCAGTCTTACCATTCTTATCTATGCCCTGCTGTATAGTCTAGAAGGGTTTATTTGACATTGCCAGGTTTAGTAAATACGCTGAAAGATGCCCTCAACGTATCGTGACTTGCTCGTTCGCTAGACTTGATGCCTCTGGATTTTGGCTAGTGGGGATTTTTGAAAGATATTGTTTATAAAGACATCGCAACTATATCTGAAGATATGCAAGAGAGAATTGTTCACACATCTGATTCGATAAGTGTCAAAGTGATAAGAAATACTACTCAATCCGTAATTAAAAAATTGCAGCATTGCATTGATACCAGTGGCAATCACTTTGAACACCCTCTGTAAATACAAGTTTGTTTCGCCCTTTTTGTCATAAATGACTTGTGGTATGCGAAGGTGTCACGTCGGTGATACCTTCTTCTCAGTGTACGGTATTGTCACTGAGCACCTTGGTTCGCGTAATAATTACACGATGGTATTTGGTTGTGGGTTTTCTTTATTTTCACTTTGTACAGTGTCGCGATTTCTGTTCTGTTCGTGATGTCTGTATTCGTCTGTTTGCGATTTCTTGTTCGTGTTGTCTCTGTATTATCTCTGTGTTATCTCTCGATTCTTGTCGCGTTCTGTCCGTTGTCACCTCGGTTTTGTCGTCATTGGTTGAGGGTAGTTTTTGGTGGAGGAATTTAGTGTTTTTTAATTGGTTGTAGGAATGATGGAAGGAGCGTGCTTGTGGGGGTATATCTGAAGGAGTGGGAAATTGTTGGTGCTTGACGGAGTGTATCGGAAGGACTAGGAAATGGTGTCGATAAGGGATTAACGTGGTTTATTGCAGAGTTTGTCTGCTGGTCTTCACGTGCGTCGCACGTGGGGTCCGTTCGTCGGAGTCAAAATTGTCCGTGTTCGGCGCGGTCGTAAGTCGCGCCTTCTACCTGCCCTTTTATTGTAGGGCTTACAAGTTTCTGAATGCGGGGTTAGGCACGGACAACCTTCGGTGTTGCCGTCGCAATATGACCTTTGCTGACCTTCAAAGACCTTAATGTTGCACCTCATTGAATTCGTCTCAATAACCGCTATCGGAAAACACGTACCAGAACATAGCATTCTATTTGAAAAAACAAAGCTGGCCTTCACATATCTGTAGGGATTCCACCTAGGAAAATAAATTAACGCCATCTTACAGTCCCTGTTGTCCCATGTACCTTTTGTTTCGAAAACTTTTCTAGTATTATCATATTTTTGAAGTTATTGTAGGTGCCAATAGTTATTGTCTCACCCTATATATCTTAGGTATACATTAGATCATGACCAGATGTATGTTTATATCATTCGTTAGTACAACACTATAATGAATTCTTGGCCAAGGGCACTAAAAATACTCTTACTATTATTTAAAGCAGCTTTTACATTGCTACATTGCGTTTACATTGCGTTTGCATTTAAGAAGTCGGTAAAAATGGAAATGTTAAAGTACAAGTAATAGTAATAAACTTTATATTCACGAAAGGTAATAAACCATGTACATTAGGTATGTACATGTATTTTGTGTATTTTAGGTCAAAGAAATCTTTCGATTTTGGAATTAAAATTGCTTGGAGTGTTAAGAGCTAAAGAAACTGCTATAACTTTTTAATTAATCGGTATGTATAACTCCTACATAATTTACTACGATATGTCTACAGATAAGTGAACCATTTACAACGCTTTTTCTATTAATTTCATTGTAGAAATTTTAAGAATCCAAAAACCCATGTTCACGTCATTCAAGGCAAATGTATTAACATTTTTCTTAAAATAACAAATTCTTTTTCATTCTTATAATATCAGAATGTTTAGCAATTAAATCATATAAATGAAACAAGTGAGACAATAATGTATCTAAGCCATTCCATACGAAATCGAACACTTTTCAAAGTAGAGGATTTGGATTGAAAGGATTTTTCGATATTTTAAAACTTGTTGATTTTACAGTAATGTTAAAAAAAGTGTCAACCTTTTCTTCGTTTCATTATAGGAACTGAACTAACAAATCGATAAAAACGAGCTTTTAGGAGCATGTAGTGAAAATATAAGAGTAGTCAATAGAACTGATGCAGACAAAAAGCATTTTTTTACCATTTATTTTGCAATTGTTTTATACAAACGCAATGTTTTCATAGCAAGGACAGTTTTATAAATTTGAAAAGTATGAAAAATAGAACAACGTGTTCTCTTTGGTCCCAGAACGCATTTTTAAAATTAATTAAAATTGATGAAGTTAAAGTCTTTTTAATTGAACGCTACACCACGATATACAGCCTCGGACGGTTAACGCGCGGTACGAGCAGCGGCCAGGCGACTATACCTGCCATTGTTGTACCACGCGTGCGACCGTCACATGATTTAATACCGTTATAAACGATTGGGGAAGCTCGTCCTTTGTCAATAATATTAATTGTTGAAAACATTTTACTATCACTGCTTAGTGGACGTCACGAGAAAATGGTTAATATTAGGTAAATCGGAAAGTTCCGTCCGTTTTTTTTACAAAAAGTAAAGCTTTATTCATGAAAGAAAATGAAAAAGTACGTTAATCAAAATATTGTCCATCGTTAGGGATGACTTTTTCCCATCTTTCGGGCAGCAAGCGAATTCCGCGTCGAAAGAATGATTCATCTTTGGAGGTTATCCAGGCGGAGATCCATTTTTCGAGATCTTCGTACGAATTAAATCGTTCTTCAGCAAGTGCGTGTGCCATTGACCGAAACAAGTGGTAGTCAGATGGGGCACAGTCTGGTGAATAAGCCGCATGTGGTAGCACTTCCCAGCGAAGTGCTTCTATCGTTTCCTTGACAATTTTTGAGACGTGAGGCCGAGCATTGTCATGCAGCAAAACCACCTTACGCTGTCTCGTTTCATATTGTGGTCGTTTTTCGTGCAATGCTCGACTCAAACGGATAATTTGTTGTCGGTAGAAATCTCCTGTGACTGTTTGACCAGTTTTTAGCAGTTCATAGTATACCACACCTTCCTGATCCCACCAAATGCAGAGTAAAGCCTTTTTTCCGTGGATATTCCGCTTTGGCGTCGATGTTGAGGGTTGGCCAGGATCACAAATGGTTTTTCGACGTTTAGGATTGTCAAAATAAATCCATTTTTCATCCCCAGTGATGAGACGATGGAGAAACCCCTTTCTTTGTTGCCTAGCAAGCAAAATTTCGCAGATGGTTTTCCGCCTTTCAATGTCTCTTGGCTTGAGTTCATATGGGTCCCACTTTCCTTCCTTGTAGACCTTCCCTAAGGCTTTTAAACGGTCGGAAATGACAGATTGAGCACAATTTAACGCTTCTGCAATTTGTTTTTGCGTTTGACATGGATCTTCATCCACCAATGTCTGTAATTCTTCGTCTTCGAATACTCGTGGCCGTCCAGAACGCTCTTTGTCCTCCAAAGAAAAATCACCATTTTTAAAACGTCGAAACCACTCTCTACATGTTTTATCGGAAACAGCATTATCGCCATAAACGTCTACAATCATTCGATGAGCTTCAGCTGCCGTTTTCTTCCAATTGAAACAAAAGACTAACACTTCGCGCAAATGACGCTTATTCGGCTCAAATTCCGACATCTTCAATGTAGAAAAAAACGAAGTTATTGATGCAAGCGTAAATTGTTGTGTACTGAGTTTTATTAACAGATGTTCAAACTAAAAAGTTAGCCTTACTTTAGAGGTTATAGTTACCCACAGTTCAAGCTACGGCTACTCGACGCTAGATGGACAGAACTTTCCGATTGACCTGATACATTGAGAAATGATGGAAGAGAGGTTTATGAAAGTGCAGATAAAAGACAGCGTTTCGTTGCACAATGTTTTACGACTAATAACTAAATAAATAACCTGGAACAATATGATTATTTAACTCATAATTTATTGAATTTATACTATTTCACTGTATGAATAAACTTTTGCAATTGAATGGGATATGATGTGCTTTGGTATAAGCTATAAAGGAATAAATAATTGTATGATCTATCGTTTGAGCTGGCCCACATCAATCTAATACAAGTTTTTAACTGTTCTTCGTTTATTGAACTGAATTGAAAATGAATGATTGTAATGTTGGAAGTCAGTATTCAAAATTTTCTCTCTAATTTTTATTTCGCTTTTTATTAGTCTACGCCAACGCACTCGGACTACAAGTCGTCTCGAAAAGCCACATACACTGTTACACTAAATTTTTAAACAAAATTTAACCCTTTGCACTCCAGCAATTTTAATTCCTAACTCGAGACATTTTTCTGTCCTAGAATAATTCCATTGCACGTGGTTCATTTTCTTTCGTGCATATCAAATTTGTTACTGTCAAAAGAACGGCAACACTTCAATTTTTACTAACTTCTTAATTACAAACATTTGTAATGTAGAAATTGTTTTGAATAATAGTCTGACAATTTTTAGTGTTGCCTCGGAGGACCCACTGGAGTGCTAAGAGTTAATAAATGTAAGGTACAGTGACTCACAAAAGTTTTCAAACGCGTACAAATGGAAAGTAAAACAAGAGAAATATGTAGATGCGTTTTGGAGATCATACTTTGGTGGCTGTAAATGTAGTGAAGGGGGAGAAAGAAAAGGAGAAAAGGAAGGGGTAGCTTTTCATCCTGATTCCACTAGAGGAATCTTCAATAAGGCTATCTAGCGGACCCTGTCTTAGACGTTGAGATCCTGGAAAGCGGTTAAAGATGGTGTATACATGCATCAGAGGCGGATAAAGTACTAGCGGGAAAGTCTCGTTGTACTGTCTTTCTGTCGCTGAGCGCAGGAGGTACAGCCGCCACAATGCTATAAATGCTATCAGATCAAATCATTACATCGTACATGTAAACGTTTGAGACAATCGAATTATATACGTAGAACTTATGAAGTATTTACTGTACAGAAGTACTGTAAGAGGGCCACAAAAGTGTTCGAACGCGTAGAGATCAACGGAAAAACAATGTTTTCAAATAGAAAGTGGAAGTATAGGTGGACTCGGTCTGTCTCTAGATATCGTGTCGTATATTCTATATCGTTCACTAAACATTGCCGTGTTTGTAATAAAAATGAATGCAAAAAGAACAGAAACAAAAATTGCGTGGGACAGATTACACTGATAACGCACAAAAACAGAAAATCTCATAGGAAAATTGCTAAATGTATGGACAGAAGACAGATTGTTCTTCGTGGAATAAAAGAGGATACAACAATTTCTGTCCCAAAGCTTGCTGAAATGATTAATAATTATTTTGGAAAACACATACATCCCGAATTATGTCGTAGCACACTCCGAAAAAATGATTGTCCTGGTAAAGTATCAAGGAAAAAGCCATTGATTGACAAAACTAAAAGATATAAAGTGTAAAATTTGCACAAGAATGTGAAAGTAAAGATAACGATTTTTTTAGCACGGTCATTTGCTTTGATGAAAGTAAATTTAATGTACGTGGATTTGGTGGTCAACGTTATGTGTAGAGGAAACCGAATAAGAAAATGGATGGTCATAATATACGACCAACGGTAAAACATGATGGTGGTTCGGCTATGATTTGGGGGTGTATGCTAGCAAATGGTACCGGAAATCTTGTTTTTATAGACAGTGCTTTAGACAAACATAAATATTTAAACGGTTTAAAAAGTAATTTGAAAGAAAGTGCCTTACAATTGGGTTTACCAGAAAATTGTTAGTTCTATCAAGATAACAATTCCAAGCATAAGGCTAGGATTGTACAAAAATGGTTACTTTACCAAATACCCCACATGCTGCATACATCAGCCCAAAGTTCGGATTTTAATCCAATCGAACATTTGTGGGAAGAAATTGGCAGAAGATTAAACAATTTTGAAATTAAATCAAAAGTACAATTGAAATAAAAAATTTTAGAAATTGAGATCTCCATTGAGTCCAAAGGAACTTTCTGCATAGCATAGGGCTGACTGAAATTATTAAGACGATACGGGGCCTTACTAGATATTAATACAGAACAAGGTATAGATTATTATTATCGTCGAACACTTTCATGACCCCCTACAGTATATCTTTATAGCAAATACCTCATAACTTCTACGTATATAATTCCATTTACTTAAAATTATATGCACTCTATTCACTACTTTAATTTAAAGTAACATTTTAACATGCGGTAATGGTCTAGTCAGGAGTGTATATAATTATTATAGTTCACACGTTTCGTTCCAAAGTTCGTGTATTGGTCATTTTATTACTTCCTTTCTTTCCTCGCACCACTTTACAAGTGCGGTGAGACGTGTGTTAGACTAGGATTCACTGATATTGCTGAGCCCTGTCAAGACGCAATGTCAGCGGACTTCAGGCGTCCATACCATAAACACCTCTTCATTCATTTGAATTTTCTTTAATACGTTATTCGCGTCTTAACACTTGTTACAATCGATGTAGTACACTCAACGTAAAAGCACGCACCCTACAGTTCTACCTTTTGGTCCAATTGTCCAACATTAATTTGGCGAGCAATTCATAAATAATTTTAAGAATTGACGCGAAATTTAGGCTTTACAATCCTAAGTCTGATCACATTCGACACCACGCGTTACTCGCGAAAATTGATCCGAACACAACGAAACGTTAAGTCTTTTATCTATACTTCATCCTCGCTCGTATCATTTCCCAATGGAGTCTATTAACAATTGCTAATAGTTAATATTATTGACGAAGGACGAGCAATCTTAATCATTCATAACAGTACTAAATCATATGGCGGTCGCATATGTGGTTTAACAATGGCATGTACAGCCACCTGGCCACCGCGCATCAGCCGTCCGAGGCTGCATATCGCGATGCAGTATTAATGTCGAATAATATTAATTTCGTCAATATTATAGGGTCCATTTTTTAAATAAATGTTCCTAAAGAGGAAACATTGGACTATATCGTCATTTCTTTCGAATGTTTGAAAATATACTTGTTATGAAAACATTGCATGCATAAAATTGCATTCGTATAAAACAATTACGAAATAAATGGGGAAAGATACTTCGTTTCGTCATCATTTTTAGTGAATACTATTATGTTTGTTAGATCAGTTTATTTTTTACTAAAAACTGCGGCATGAATAATTTGAACAATTGCACAAAATTCTCTTCTTCGAGAAATATCCGATGTCCGTGGAACGAGCCATTTATAAGAAGTAGCTCAAACCAAGTATTAAAACATTGTTAACACTAGAATTACCAAACCAATCATTTTGACTGGTCCCTAGTTTTGTCTTTCGCAATTATTGAAGTTATAATAACATTTTCATCAGAAATTTTTGGATGTACTTCTTTAATAACATGCACGTTACAATAAGAATTGTATGCAGTTTTAATAAATGCAGTCTTGTTATTATTACAAAACAATGTATATCGTTGGATTTATTGTTCGGTAGTTTCGGTGTTAAACAAACTCATAAATTGGCTTTAACCCCTTGGGTACGGATTTATTTGAGAAAATATTTGCATGTGGAACGGAAATAATTTTTGGTTGCTTGGAGTAGTATGTAAAGGCAGTACATTTTACGTAAGAATGTATTTATTTCTAAAATATTGGTGACATATGTAGTATTAAGATGTCTTCAACTAATTAGAATTGCAAAACAAAAATAAATTAATAACAACAAAATAAAACTAAATGAAATAAATTCAAAGTTTAATTTTTGGTTTGACGTCTTAGACACGTCATCCGCTCCTAGGGGAAAAAAGTGAATGACGTGTCTCAGACGTCAAATGTACCCAAGGGGTTAAGTATTTTCATTTGTACAGTTATAAAATTGATGGGTCAATGATGGGTTAAAACAGAAATTCTTCGTTAAACAATTTAAACGAAATTTCCATAATAATAATTCAACCTGGCTGCCTGTACTGTTATAAATATCATAATTCATATAGTCCATATTCTGCAGAGTTTTATGACGCTCGATGTCTGTTCCTGATTGCATAAAATCGAGAAATTTTAACGAGGTCCAACCAAATCTGCAGTTAAAACGCTGTCGAAAAATTCGAACGGGAAACTCGCCGGCTTCCATCGACTCTATTACTAGGAAAGTTTTCCGATCGGCAATTTGACTATCTTCATCGCAGGAAGGCCGTATCGAAGCTGAAAACTCGGTTAGCTGACTTTGATGTATTCCGATCGTTCGATAGCTGACAGCCGGCGGGGGTGTCTTCGGAGCGGAAACAGCGCGCGTAAAATGGTCGGCCGAGCGGAGGGGTAGGTACGGTCGGATTAAAAATTCGGTACAAAACGATAGAAACTTTCGAATCGATCCAAATCGACCACGATCCTTTCGATTTAATCAGCGCGAACAGAATATGTATTACCTGTCAGCTTACCGGCTATGTGCAGTACAGTGCAATGCGGTGCGGTGCGGTGCGGAACGAACAGTTGTTCCATGGACACATTCCGTCGCGTTTCACCGGCGGCTCGGCAGCGGAACGTCAAAATATTAAGCTTTATTCCGACGCGGTGCCGTTCGCATCCCTCAGCGTCGCGACGCTACGGGATGCGGCGGGATGGGACGGGACGGAGCGCAGCTGGCGCATTTGAATGAAAATTGGAAGCTGGAAGAGCGACGGGATCGCGGTTGTCGCGAACGAGGACGGGTCGTGATTAGCACGTCTTTCGGGATTGATATATAGCTGTGAGCAAGAACGTGACCATGTTTGCAATCACCGGCAGCTTCGCCGCCATGTTTGAAATAGTCATCGCCACCTGTCGATCGTGCAAATTGTACGGGCCGTGCAACAAGCGCGTAAGCCGCTATCCGAGCGGGGTCATGCGATTAAATTTTAATTATACAACCATTCGGTCACGCGTGCGTTTCCAATAGACTCAGGATTCGTTTAATGCAAAACAAGACGGAAGCGCTATATATTTCTTGAGGTTACGTTGGAACTGCCAACCTAGCTTCAATGGACACTGTTTCGATCGACGAGTGTCCGCGGAAACCAGGTATCACCAACGCCAGAGGTTTGTCGATGCCAACACTAACCGATCTAGGTGATCTCTCGGTGGTTGTACTAGAATCGCCGAAAGGTCGAAGCATTTGTGTACAACGCGACGTAAATTTTTAAAACGGACTTTACGGTTTCCCTGTAATGCTTTACTCTCATCCACAAACGTCATTTAAACTTTATGCCGATTCAAATCGATTAAAATGCAGTCTTAATTCGTTTAAAATGTTTTTATCTTACAACCAACAGGTTAGCCAGATGGCATTTATAAGACGTCCGTTTCATGTTCACTTTATGTCCAAACGTTCTACGTCCATTTTGGAACGTACCTAGCACGTTTGCAAGACTTCGATTTCGTTCTAGCGACATCCATCTTTAAAAGTTCTGCGTAGTTGTTATCATTTTCTACGGCTTTTAAGACTAGATTGCCGGATCTTAGGTATATACCTACTTTGCCTGAAACGAGTCAATTTGATTCAAACACCAAGATCGAAGTTTTAAAAAAAAGATTTCATTTTGACCCTTTTAATGCCGAGCGGTTATATATCGTTGCCAATCCGATGGCGCCTTACTATTCGCATTGCAAGCGAACTCTATCTTTAAATAAATTTATAAAACGTTATAAATGGTCTACTTTTACAGCAAAAGAATTTTAAAATCTTGTTTTTGGGTTTAATTTGTTAGAAAATAAGGTTCGATGTATAAAGGTTCTGGGGCAAGTGCCATGACTTTAATTACACTTAGCACAGACGCCCTTATTTTTATTTCTTTTGTATGATACTTGAACTTGACAATTCAATTGTTTTTCAATATTTCGTATACCAGATAGAAGCGTGAAAGTATTTTCGACTTTACGGTTATAATCACCAAATAATAAAAAAAAACAAATAATTTCATAAATATTTTTAAACAAAAATTGACAAGTTTGAATATGGAAACTCTCGCATCAAATTGTTTACAAAAAATTTCTATGCACAAGAAATAACTTACATGTGTGTAATGTGTGTATAACGCCCATCTTTAACCTTTTGCACTCCAAGCAATTTTAATTCCAAAATCAAGACACTTTTTGATATAGAATATTTTCCTTGTACATGATTGATTTTCTTTCATCCATCGTAGCTCTGGACTACGTTACTAAATTACGTTATTCTTATTCTTTGATTTTCTGAACCCTCGATGGACCGAATTTTGTTCTTAAATAGAAAAAAATGTATGCAACGGAAAATCA
The DNA here is from genome assembly GCA_028453745.1 of Agapostemon virescens. Classification (NCBI taxonomy): domain Eukaryota; kingdom Metazoa; phylum Arthropoda; class Insecta; order Hymenoptera; family Halictidae; genus Agapostemon; species Agapostemon virescens. Next base: position 22,826,604 of record CM052094.1, read on the forward strand.
ACAATTACAAACCTATATATGCAAATTAAAAGAAATTTACCAGTTTAAACAATTTTATTATAATTTGTAACTTTGCAACTTTGCAGTAACAACAGCTTACGATGTTTGCACTTCTGTACATAAAAGCTTAAGCGTAAAATTCCATAAAACAGTTTGCACTTAGCGTTAAACATGGATGTATGTTGCATTTGGAACATTTTATTTTTGGAACTCCTTTGTTGGATCACACTGGAGTATCACTTTCACTGTCAAATAGTTTTCGAAAATGGGTCCCAGGAGAGCAGGGTGCTTTGGGGTCTTCAGGGCAATCTCCTTTCCAAGAGCGATAACAACTATTATTCGTCTGGGATACTGATTGTTAAACAATCTTTTATAGTCCTGAATTTTTCTTATCCAATGACGATTCGGTACTAAATTTATCGTCACTGTCATTAATATTTAGGTGTCGTCGGGTAAACACTACTGGATAATCTTCATCGGGCTCAGAATCTAATAAAGAATCTTCGAATCTATTACCACTAATGCATCTAATTCTAATTCCTCTATTACTTTTATGTGATTATGTATCCATATTTTGGATATATGATATATAACTCTGAAAATAGAAGAAAGCACAAGCATTAGCCTAAATATACCAAAATCTATCATAATAGCCTACTGTAACTTGAAAGTCACAAAACTGTATCATATATAAATAGTAACAAAATAATTATTGAAATTGCAAACAAATAAGTTGTTATTGATATACAAACCCAAAGCTATTATATACGCTTGGTTTTGTTTAATAGATAGTGTTGTATGCGAAGGTGTCACGTCGGTGATATCTTCTTCTCAGTGTACTCGATTGTCATTGAGCACCTTGGTTCGCGTAATAATTACACGATTGTATTGCTTGCGGGTTTTCTTTATTTTCACTTCGTATAATATTCGCGATTTCTATGTTCGATTTCTGTTCTGTTCGTGATTTCTGTTATCGTCTGTTTGCGATTTCCTGTTAGTCTTGTTCATGTTATCTTTGAGATCTAGTTTGCGTTTTCTGTGAGTTCTCTCTGTGATCTGATGATGCTGGTTGCGTACTGTCTGTCGTCACCTCGGTTTTGTCGTGATTGGTTGAGGGTAGTTTTTGGTGGTGGAATGAAGGAGCGTGCTTGAGGGGGTATATCTGAAGGAGTGGGAAATTGTCAGTGCTTGACGGAGTATACCTGAAGGAATAGGAAATGGTGTCAATGAGGGATTAACGTGGTTTATTGCAGGATTTGTCTGCGTGTCTTCACGTGCGTTGCACATGGGTCTGTTCACGTGCCTCGCACGTGGGGTCCGTTCGTCGGAGTCAAAATTGTCCGCGTGCGGCGCGGTCGTAATTCGCGCCTTCTACCTGCCTTTTATTTTATAACTTATACATTTTTGAACGCAGGGTTAGGCACGGACAACCTTCGGTGTTGCCGTCGCAACAGATAGAATATAATAGAATTGATAGAAGCACAAATAATTTAAATTGCACAAGATGGTTCCGTTGGTTTCTATCTGCAGACAATATGCAAGGTATTTACTTTGATGTTTCAGGTTGACGGTGCTGCCAACCGTTATGAATATTATTATTTATTACCTCATAGACATTATATAATTTAGACTCATACGTTATCTTATAAAAAACTAAAACCATTTAATAAAATGTCGATATATTAACATGTGACTTGAAAGTTAAACAGCTCCATAGAAGGTTAATATCTCTTCAATTTTTTATTTCTGCAAGAAATAGTTGCCACCTTTAAGCGATTCGACGCTCGCCAAATTCCATCTGTCTGCTGTTATTTCCCTTTTTTTGTTCTCACAGACTACGTCTTTCTCGCCGTTTTCTATTCTCACATGTTTTCGCGTACTATTTTCTACATAATCTAAAACCATGAACCAGAATACACTGTCTCTCGGAGAACGTTAGAGGGTCCCTCCTATGACATTTATAGAAAATAACGAGAATGTATAGAGAATATATTGATCCTATCGCGATATCGCCAAAAGTTTGGCATGGGCGTAATTAAGATATCTTTCAAGTTATTATTGTCTCACCCGGTACATGATATCGCAATGAACATGTTCATCATGGAATTTTCAAGTAACAAAGTTTTCAAAATCATCGCCTTTGTTTTTCCGAATTTCAATCGCGAGGCAATATTTAATTTCAGCTGGTTCAATCAACTAGCTATCTGGAATAATTGCTGTGTATACATGCGGTGTTTTGTATCCATCCTGTTCACCAAGTTTATTCGCCACTTGTCTTGACAGGTAATTTTTCAATACTTCTCTGTAATCATTTTATCACACATCGATAAACCGAATTTTCGTTAATACCTTCTTGATGGACAAGATACCTCCAATCTGGCGATAAAACTGGAAGTGGGATTAAAACTATGTGAAAAATGAGTCGAAACTGTAAATGTTTTATTTTTCAAGTGAAACTTCGTTTTAGCGGGAGTCGAATTTGCATATTCTATTGAACCGGAATTGGCCGATACGTCTGTTCGTGATCTGCGTTCATGTTGTAAACATCGATGAATGTACACCTGATAAATTTTTAAAACATATTTTCAATTTTATGCATTTATGTCGGAAATGAATAGATGGTATGACGTCAATCGATGAAAACATAAGAGTTTAACAATACCAACACGCTAAAATTAACCTGTTAAGATTATACAGAGAGGAAACAATTTTCTGTATAATTTCTACTTGTTACAATTATTCTAACCAATTTTTATTCGGTATCCATACCTCTTAATAACCAAGAGAAATATAGATACAATCGAATATATTGAATTAAAAAACACGAAACGAATTTTTGAAAGCTAGCTGACGAATGAACGCAGTAACCATGAACAAGTTTTTAGCAAAACTGATATTGTGCATCAACTCGAGCGTTTATTATGCATAATATCGTGTTCGCCGGTGTATATCGGTTATTCGTGGTTACAGTAAATCGACGCGTCCCATCCCGGACGGCATAAACACTCAAACAAAATCGTAAATTACTTCGTTATTCCGACTTTATCCGGCGTGGATCGTACCGACCCGACTTTAATCATAGCCGGTTCGCGGGTTCTTATAAAATCCCGGTCGGAATGAACGCGAGCACGATCCCATGGTCCCAGCTCTTAATTAACCGTATTCTTTTACACAAGCATTCCGCGCGGTCGGAGACTTTGTTAATCAAAATGTTGATACGCTGCTGCATCATGTCTACTAAATGCAAATTAGACCGGCAGAAGGGGTATGCACACTGCGTCTCGTTGCATTAATTATTCGCTTTGTTGTGTCTCCACTCTTGTCGAGCCGGTGACGTTGTCATTGTTGTTGCTACTGTTGCTCGTCGTCACCAAAATCTTTCGAGTAATCACGGAAGCGAAATCATTGTTATCGGATAATTAACAAGTTCACCAATTACAGTGACCTCACGGAAGAAGAATAGGCTCCGTAGCAGTAAGAGGGTTACGGGGTGTTGGTATAAACCTCTCCTATCGGAGAACAAGATCAAAGGTAGCAAGGGCCGAATGTGTTATTGTAAATAAATAAAAATCTATTATAACATTTTGCATACAATTTTATTATAATTTTTGCAACTTTAAGATATATGAGCCGTTCACTGCACAAATCGATTAATTTCATAAAATAAAAAATGGAGAAATTCGATGAAATAATATGCATTGTTTTTTAAAATTCCCTATATACTATAAACTCAAATAAAAATTGTAGAATGTATAAATACAGACGTAGCTTCCATCTAACAGTATACAAAATTAATAATAAAGAATAGCCAAAAAGTTATCGTCAGTAATGTTACAATTTTTACGTGACTGGTGAAACTACTCGATTTGACAAGTGAAAAAAGTAATAAATTTAAACTCAATGTTTAAATTTCTGTTTTTTATCACAGAAAAAGTTAATTATTAGATATTTTTATTACAGATTTTTCATAAAAATGAATAGTAATGGGTCTGTTATAATATATTTCTTTTTTTGAGCTAAACTTTTTGTTGATAAATCGTATTGAAGAACCATTCACACTATTATTAGTTTCCCTCATCTCGATTATAACGGTATAATTTTATTTTTTTAAAACCACTGACAAATTGAAATAATTGTTTATAATAATTTAACCAAAATACGATCTGGAAGTGATGTTAAAAAGGCTGAAAAATATGTAGTCCGTATAAAACTGGTAAAGTACACAGTAGAAGTTAAAATATACCAAATTAAACATTATTCTTACTAATAATTAATTTGACTTCACAAGTACTTGATTCTGTGACAATTAGACTGTGACTGACTAGTTTCTTTTACTTTAATTCTGATAAGACGGCACTAAAAAATTCACCGTTATTATTCGGCGCTTGATAGTGCATTTAAGTTGCATTATTACAACGATTTACATTAGAGTACGCAGTTGATCAAAATGGCCTTTGAAATAAATTATTTATTAGTCAGTGGTTAAAAAGTTTTTGTCGTTTTGTGGTGTTAATCTTAAATATTAGGGAAAGTTACTATAAATATAAAAAGTTATGACTATACCAAATGCTTCGACACTTAATTTTAAGATTTTTCAAGAAATGGAGTTAATCGATTTGTGCAGTGAACGGCTCATAAGATGCATCATTTCATTTGAAGTACGCACACGAGTGTCCTAACAATATGGATATGCAATAAATATATATCGGACGAAACAACTTTGCTACACCATAAAGTAACTTCCTCTTAGTTTTCTGAAATTGTGATACACATTTCTCTAACGCAAGTACTGCGTGTTCTGTGCACTTCGTGTGGTGCGCGATACGATATTTCGTTTCTATATAACTATTTATTCACAAATTAGTATCTATTTACAGTAAAATAGAATCTGAATTAATTGGTAGCTGCTTTTCTTTTCTTTCAATCCTTGACTTGAACTTTTCGAATGTAATATTGATCGTGACTTAATACTTTTAACATTTAGTACTCCAATGGCTCCTCTGAGGTGACACTGAAAATTGTCAGACCATTATTCAAAACAATTTGTACATTACAAATGTCCGTAATGAAGAAGTTAAGAAAAATTGAAGTGTTTCCGTACGATTAACAGTAAAAAATTTGATATACACGAAAGGAAATTAACCGCGTGCAATGGAATTTTCCTAGGACGGAAAGATGTTGTGAGTTAGGAATTAAAATTGCTTGGAGTGTAAAGGGTTAATGCTCGCAAGGTATATCGTTTAACAGTCGCAATTTCGTCAATTTTTTAGCGAGAATAAATCGCGGCGTATCTTTGGGACTTCGTTTTTTTAAGAAGATAGCGAAAAGTATGAATTTTTCAAAGGTTCTCATTTGAGTAGCCTGTCAAGAGAGTCTGCAAGGTGACCAAGCGCAATGATAATAAGAGTCATCGGCGAGATCGATTCGATATCGGTGTCGGTAACTAGAAAGATCGATCAAAACTTGAGCGCTCCGTTCGTATGGGTCCAAGTAAGTTCAAGTAAAGGGTTAAACGTCTTGTTAGTGAAAATTTATAATTTAAATCGAATGACTTGTTTATATACTAAGTCAGGGATGATTGTAACATTAACAATCGGGATCTAAAGTGACGTTACAATCGACACCGGCTGATACAATTTCCACGCGACGTGAAAATTTTCAAGACGTACAGGGTGTTCAAAGTAAACAGGGTGAAAAGACATTGACTCCCTCTATGCGATAATTCTATGCAGCAGTTATTAGAGATACCCTTGAGGATTTTAACTTACAGGCAGGTTTAACGTTGCCCATCAGTTAATATGGCATCAAATGATAACCAAGATAAGCATCTATCTGTCACTTGGTACTTGATCTATTACGTAAGCGACGTATACCTTTGTTGGTCGGTTGGTAGCATTTTAGATGCATTTTTAGTTCATAATAGGTTAAAAACGATTCGGAAATCACAATGTTTTATTCCTCACTTTCATCTTACATTGTCGTGAAAAACTACCCCTTACATTTTCTTCGACCTGTAGTTGAACACTCTGTGTAAAGAAAAATGACGGATGGAAGGATCAAGTAGGTATGGTGGTAAACTAATAGTACGTGTTTCATTCATACGAAATAAGAAGATTCGTATATGAATTTTCATTAGGTATTTTTTCCCCATTGATATAGCATAGGCAATCTATTTTCTTTGCATAAAGAAGAAGATAGCTAAGGAAATTGGTTCAGTGACTTTGTGAAAAGATACTCAAAATTATTATCCATTCGATGTCTAGAGCCATCAGTCTACTTTGTGCCATTAGATTTCAATGATCCAAACGTTGATATTTGTTTTCAGAATTTTGAAAAAGTTCTCAATAATTACAAGTTCGAGGCGAATACTGTTTGAAATCGCAACGAAACTAGCATCATTAGAGTTCAAAGGTAAACGGTCAAATCAAGTCAAACAGATCAAAATATTGTAATTTTTGAAAAATATGGTTTATACTTGTATCTTCTGGTGTGTATCGAATTACTTTTTGCAATAATAATTCCTTTCACTTGCGCTTAGAATCGAATGTCATAAATGCTATGATTTAAAGAAAAAGCTCGTAGTTTTGACCGTTCAGATTTGACCTGCCGATGTCCGTCGCCGAGCTGCCGTTAACGCCGGCCGGAAAACCCCACTCGCAAGAATACCCTTAACGCGCTTTAAACAATAGACCAAACGAAGCAACACCGTTAACCAATACCTGGTCACCCAAAATAGTACTAGGTGGACCGGAAAGTAATGTCGTACCTTTACATTTTTTTGTCTACTTTGAAGTACAGAACGAGCTAATAAATGACAAACGAATATTATGTGCAAAAACGACATTACTTTTCAGTTCTAATATTGGATAGTTGAAAAAGTATTGAGAAATTTTTAACATTTTTTGATTAAATGTTTTTTTTATTCAAAATGAATTTTATTCAAGTATATATTGGCCATTATTATCTATGACCTTTTGCCATTTTTGGGATAGAACCATCATCCCATCGGAATAGAACTTCTGTGGTTTATCGACTAAAAACTTGGCCAAGTGATTTTCACAGTCCTTTTCATAATCCAACTTTTTACCATCAAGGTAGTTTTGCAGAGATCGAAACAAACGATAATCTGATAGTGCAAGGTCTGGGCTATACGATGGATGCATCAAAACTTTCCAGCCAAGTTCTCTCAATTTTTGCAAAGTCGTCAAACTTGTGCGTGATCTGGCGTTCTCATGATGGAACACAACACCTTTTCTGTTCATCAATGCTGGCTTGCTTTTTTAACAGATTGCTGTAATCTGGTTAAGTGTCGACAGCAGAGATTAGAATCAACCGTTTGACCAGACGGTAGCACTTCATGATTCCCTTGCAATCCCACCAAACACACAGCATCACCTTGTTTGGTGTCAATCCTGGTTTTGCCACTGTTCGTGATGATTCACCGGCCTTCTTCCACGGTCTTTTTCGCACATTGTTGTCGTATGTGATCCACTTTTCATCGCCCATTATCAATCTTTACAAAAATGGATCGATTTTATTATGTTTGAGCAATGATTCGCAGATGGAAACTCGATCCGTCAAATTTTCCTCTGTTAAGTCATAAGGTCATCGAGATTTTTTTTGTATCCAGTCTTCTGCAAATGATCCAAATTGGTTTAACGGTGAATGTTTAGTTCCCTAGCAATCTCAGGACTGCTTATATGACGATCTTGCTCAACAAGTTACATTATTTCATCGACTTTTTCAGTGATTGGTCGACCAGAGCGAGGTGCATCTTCAATATCTATATTTGTAAGGGGGGGTACGCTTCTCTCGGGCCCCACATTGGGCGCCAAGGGTAAGCGTAAGGCTTTGCTCGGTGGTTGTCACGTTTGCAGAGGCACGGCTAGGGCGTGGGTTATGTGGTAGACTTCGGAGGAGGTTCCGGTTTCGAGAAAAGGATGGCTCCCGACGGGAAGAGCCTGGTCCGCGAAGGTCCGGCTGCTTCACTGAGGGAGGGTTTTGGAATGGTGGAGTCAGATAGCCTGGTACGCAAAGGTCCGGCAGATCTGAGAGGAAAGTTGGGAGAGACAGACAGCCTGGTACACGAAGGTCCGGCAGATCTGAGAGGAAGTTGGGAGAGACAGACAGTCTGGTACACGAAGGTCCGGCAGATCTGGGAGGAAGGTTTTGGCGTGATCGAGTCAGATAGCGTGGTACACGAAGGTCCGGCAGGTCTGGTCAGGAAGGTGCCAAATGCCTAACTCTGTCTTTGGGCCGTTTTTTGCCCGTATTTATACTAGTCTAACGCTCCCTCCGTCCAATCAGGGGTGCGTATGACCGAGCGCGAGTAGGGGTTTTATGGCCGTACCTGCGAGTGCTCGGCTCGCGGTGGACGCGAGATTCGTACGTCTTACTGACTAGCTGTACAAATTATTTCTACACGTATTTGCTGTTCGAATTATATTTTAAACGTATTCGCGCTACATATTTCATATATTGTTACATTTGATAAAGCATCTTGACCGTAAACACCACAAATTTTTTCCGGATCTTGTGCAGCGTTTTTGCCTTTTTCGTAGTAAAATTGCAAAACGTAGCAAATTTTTTCAGAAATTTCACTCATTTTCACAGTAATATTACTTTTGACACGATTGGCGAAATGCAAAACTGTATGCGTGAAAATTGTAGACTGAAATGTCACCTCTCAAACGTGCGTCAGTATGACGCAATTTGATTAGTGTTGCCGGATACATGACACCAAACAACATTTAGTGACAAAAATTTCTCGATACTTTTCCGACTATCCAATATATGAGCAGGCAATGTAACGAACCGCATTAGATCCGATTGGTCGCATGTGCCATTTCAACTATCACACGCAGAATAAAACTCCTACCAAAAACCAAGTCGATCGGTTCCCACTTTTCAATGCAACGTTCCTTCCCATTAATTTGTGTCGCAGTGAGTGCGTGTTTCTTCGAGGTATCGTACTTGAACAACTGCCTGCCCGAACGACGGACGGGCGCCTCAACATATATTAGGTTGTTCGGAAAGTAATTTCGTTTTATTTTAATAAAAATGAAAGACAAGTTTCATATAATAAATAGATATTTTATTGAAAATAAAAACGAAATTACTTTCCAAACAACCAGATAGAATTACTTTTTGCAATAATAATTCCTTTCACTTGCGGTTAGAATCGAATGTCATAAATACTATAATTTAAAGCCTATTTAAAGCTGTACCATGTTAAACAGCCCCCTACTCGGGGACGGTTGTAACAATTCTTATGGTCTTCATTATTTATTAATAATTTAAATACCACTTTTTGTAAAGAAGAATCGCTCTGACTCGATAATATTGGAGAGCTATATTTTTGTTGCAAATATAACAGGTTTTACGAAATCTTGGTTCAAAGTTAAATTGTCACTTTCGATCCCTTTCTCTCTTACGTTGCAACAGACCTGTCATACAGGCAACTGTTTTCCATCGGTAAATCGATAAATGATTCAGTCCACTCCGTGCTTGGCGCGCGAATGAAGTTACGCAGGGCGTCGGGACCCATTTCTCCAGAGATAAATGTCTAATTGGAATTCCGTCTTCCGCTCGCCAGTCTTCAAATAGGGACACTTAAAGTATGGAGATTGCTGCTCCGGTCGTCTGGAGAACAAGAGGGAGACTTACAGAGGCGGACGCCGACGAGCTCGAATAGGAAGAAACGATTTTCCCATTAAGGAGACAGAATGAATCGTAAGGATTTCTATATTCGGCTTTTACGTTCACCTTCTGCGGCAAGCTCGCGACTCTCGAGGTAGCCACAGACGGTAGAGCTATCCCGCATTACGTTTCAATTATCCTAATTATCCTAATTTATGGGTAATATTATTGGCCCTATACAAGCTGAGCAAACAAGCCAACGTTCATAAGATTGTCTCGTTCGATCGTGCATGCTAAAGTTTAGAACGGAAATTTGGAGATAGCGCTTCGACAACGGTTTATCGAAATCCTGACGTATTATCGCATTAATTCTCGTTAAACAAATGCAGGATCATTTTGGTCCAGCTGTATCGCTTTTTGCCATGGACGAACAAGTCATAAGTTAATCTGGTCAAATAACATTGTGAAAACGAAACCAAATACTGTATTTGGTGTTCGTCGTTCCAACACATGTGTTTACGTATAACGTGTCGTAACGGTATATAACAGGAATGTTATACAATCGATACGATTGTATTATTTATCACTATGAAAAACATGTCTATTAGAGATTCAAGTGCTCTTGCATCCTGCTTCCGTTGCTGTTGCAATATTTATGTACCTAAGATCGATCGATATTAACACTTTGTACTCGAAGCTGTTTTAACTAGAACACTAGAGCATTCCTTCTGTCTTAGGATATTTTCATTGCACATACATTATTGTCATCTTATGTATAAAGGGTTTTTTTACTGTTATTCGACCTTGCAACATTTAAATTGTTATCAATTTCTTAAATATAAAGATAGCGATGTTCAAATTAATTAATATAATAGTGTGCCAATTATTGGTGGCGCTTCAGAGTCGCCACTCGAATGCAAAGGGTTAATATTGATGAACACTAACGTTAACGTACACGTCGATACATATACCTCATACGCATAGTAATAGAAATTAATAATAATTAATCGATTCTAATCAATAATGAAAATAGTAAATTAAATGATCTATTCGTATTTATAGCTACGATGGTCATGAGGTATAATGAAAAAATTTAGCGTTTAGTCTACTTTTCTTATTCAATTGTATGCGAAAAATGTAAAAAAATTGTACGGTTGTGAAATACTCAGATTCGCGTACTGCGGCCAGTTTCGACTTTATCGTTTAAAATTTGGATTGTATAAAGTCAAAAACTTCAATAAAATTGGAAAAATACAGATTTTACATGGAAATTTACGATCGATTTCATGTCTGTTTTTACACTGCCAATATATCTGGTAGATATAAATTTATGAATGTTTCAGACTGTTTCAGCGAGTTACATCGTAGTACAAAAAAATTAAAAAATAAAAACTGGTTTTTCAACGTTTTTTCCACATAATTGAAGTTTTTACATATTTTCCTATAAATAAGATAAAAGATAAATGGAATTATATAGTAAAAAATCATCGGTATTCTTAGAGTCCTAATGTTCGTAGCAGGTTCGCAGAATCCATGAGGGAATTTGCAGAGTTAGTGTGGACACTTCGAGAGTTTTTAGGGACTATAAAATTCATTGGGGCTCTTAAAAGGTCTTTCAAAGCCAAAGGAAGTCTTTCTGTAGATTTTCCAAAGTCTCTAAAGACATTAAATGGTCCTTAGAGGCATATTAAGATTTCCGCAGACAAACTTACTTACTGGTTTGCAATGGTTTAAGTTTTGATGTGTGGAAATGTTTGGTAATCTTCATTACTTGTTATACGTTTCGATTGAAATATAATCATATAAAACTGGTTTCGGTAATAAATGAATATAAACTAGTAGAAATAAAATGTTACATGAAAAGATGAATTTACTTTTGTTTCTGTGAATTCCGGGCTGAATCACTCTTTTGGCAAAGTAATTAAATACGTTCCTAATAAATAATAAATTGTTCCACGGATCAAATTATGCGCCTTTATCTAATTCATGCATAAGGATCCCCTCCAGTGAAATGGAAACTCACAGCCAGCAAGTAACCTTCCCGATATTGGCACGCTAAGGATTAAAATGAGATTTATTTGGACCGGTTCCCCATCCTGCTTGTCCAACGATTCAATTTATGATCCGGGAACAAGCGTTTATGCAAGATCTGCAGGAGAAAGCATATTTTTGAACAGGGAGTACGTCGCTGTCATTCCCAAACATCTTTTCGTGCTCCGAAGGATCGGCTCGGAGGAACTCGGCCGATGCCGAATGATCCTCGAGATGCTGCTCGACGGTACTCGTCCTTCTGTCAGAGGATCAAAGGAAACTTGCGCACGGTGTCTCCTCGACGATGCAAGGATTTCTCTGCGTCTCCGTTTCTCCGTTCCCCTGTTCAGTTGCCTGAGCCCGTACCCTCAGCCCACCCCCTCCTCGTGCCAACAGCCCTGGTGAACCCCATCCTCTAACCTTCATGTAGCCCGGAAGAACATCCGTGCTGTGCGGAATCTCTCGACGATGAGACCGGTCTTGAACGGCAGACATTGACATACTGCTGCTGGCTTTCGATTAAAGGTAGTTCGTCCCCGACTTCGAAAACCAGCCAGGCAGATTAAGGGATGGCTACACGTATAGACATTAAACTGTCGGTACCGGAGAGACAGGCCGGGGAAGGGGATTGGAGGGCGGGTTGGCTGATTAGCATTCTAAATTGAAGCGTTGCGGTCGAGCCGTCGTGGAGCAGGTCCAGTTTGGTCCAGGGTAATTCAGAATAGACCTCTCCAACCACCCCTGACCATCCCCACCAACGACTCTATCCCTCGCACGGGGGTCTATCCGCAACCCTCTCTGTCTTGCGCCCGTTCCCGGTCTTTCTCTCGTCTAGTTCTCTCGCTTAAACCCTCAACCCATTGCTCTGATCATTCTCCCCGGTTAGTTCGGCCTATGCCATACACCACAATAGGTTAGACATTTGCATTAATCGGCTTCCCTCCATGTAACCACCCTCCATTCGATCCTCTCTATTCCGTTGGCTGGCCGATAACGTCAACCGATGCTCAATTATTTCGACCTGATCAATGACCGGTTTTTCGTGTTCGACGAAGCTCGCTTGTATTAACGGGGATTGCTAGAATTTCAGGTGGTGCGGTTCGGTTCTGAGATATTTGCCAGTAATCCTCTTCCCACGGTGGGGAACTGTTGATTCACAGTCGATTGCGGATTTTAACGCTTTGTTTATTATCGGTTGATTGGAATCACCGATTATATGTTTGGAATCTGCTTCGATACTTTATGCGCTGTTTCCGAAGAGATCGCTATATTTAACTTCACGTCGAATATAATCGATCGTGATATTCCAATATCAAATGCCAACAGCGTATTTTTAAGCACAATTTTAATACAGTATCATATTGTTATTGATATTATATTATCAAATACCGAAATCAGAATAATTATCAGCATGATTTTGATAATATGCAGGGCGTCCTAGCTGAAAGAACCCATAAATATCTCGTTCGTTTTCTGCGATATGAAAAATGTTTATAGCCCAACAAGAATGGGATTAATTAAGGAATAGTGTGAAAAGGCTCAATTCTGTCAGATCACTTGTTTAATGTTTTCTTGTTTACTTCTTGTTTACTTGTTTAAGGTTAATCACATTTTTTTTTATTAGGAAAACATTTATTTTTCTTCAATGCATTTTGTAGTAGACGGAGAAAATACAGTGGACTATGCATGGATTATAACCTTCGAACAATCTCGAACACCAGTATTGCGACGAAATCGTTGAAATGGCATGTAAATTTATTGCCTATGCTACAAGTGTTCGAAGCTATGTCTATCAGCAGCGATTCATTATCTGGCACGAGTAATTATGGGTTATTCTGCTCTTTCTATTATTTCTGATGCGATAGCAACACCAGCATTAATTATGCGGTTCGTCGTGTCTTTGAGAGCAGTGGGTCGTTGCTAACAAACTTCTTTCGTTCGTTTTTGCCAATAAAAAATGTCAAGTGAGGTCTGACCTGGTAACTGCTGTTGGTTCATTCAAGGTCATCGGAAACTCGTAATCTAGACTCAATCGGATGTATGTTTTTATCTACTACGAAATGCAATAGAAAACTTTAAATAGACTTTAAATAGAAAAACATTTAAAAAATGATTCTTTTCAGAGTATTTCATAGTTGATGCCATTCAAATTGTGCTATGATCATTTCCTATGTCGCAAAAAATGAAGAAGATATTCAGGTGGTCTCCTTTTGCTGTGGCACCACGCGTATGCTGTATCCGCAACTGAAAAAGCATACGATACATATTCGATATTGTGACATCAATACTAATCAGTACGTCGACGGCCGCAGCCGTGTGGCTTCAAGATATGATATCATATTTGCGGCTGGAATTACCCTACAATTTAAAAACAAAAGGGGAAAAGTGAAAAAAACGAAATAATGCAAAAATGCGAAATAAGTAAAATTTCCGATACATAACTGTACCTTTATACGAACATAACCTTGCACTTGGTAAAAGTTATTGATTAAAATTTACGATTATACTACAGGAAAAATTTTTGAAAAATTGAATTTGTTGGTTATTCATATTATTGATCTGTTTAGTTTGTAATGGGGTCCTGTGTAGTCTTTTTCAGGGATGGAGCGTTTGGCGTAGTAACGGATTCAAACGAACGTTAATAAACTTCTTTACTCACAGAATAAACAATGGTACAGTGAATGAACGTAGAGATACTAACAAACATAAACGTAAACACTTAAACGGAAAGTAACGTAATAGCGAAGAAGACTAATGTAATGACTTTAAAAACCTGACTAACGTAATATCTTACTATTATAAAAAAACTACCGTGAGCATTGCAGCGACCCCATACATATACCAGTGCTCATTGATGAGGAGTAAACATCTTCCACCCAATGAACACTTCCAATAATATTTGTATATTTTTATTGGCTATTTAATTTGTCGGCCAACTCGCACTGGTGGGGTGTGAGTAACTTCCGAAAGTAGTGTCTCAAATACCGGTCAGAGGGTGGTCGTACCCTAGCTAATACCTGGCGGTTCGCATCTGGAGGTTTATGATACGTCAATTTCTATTGAGTGCAAAAGTCAAAGTCTCGCACGTGCCTATAAAGAATAACCCTAACAAACCGATGTTCCAAGCTCTGGCAAAAATACTAATTAAAACATTTGGCACTTTAGATGGACGGTTCCTCAAAAATAGCGGAGTACAGATGTTCATACCATAAACATCTTCATTTATGTAAAACGTCTAAAGACGTTCGCCTCTACACAATATATTTCTTAGAAGTTTTAGTTAATTTCTTTATCATTAAATCAAAAGATCAGCCTTTTTCCGTTGTAAATCTGTAAGATTGTTAACTAGACTTGGATTTTCTAACTAATTTGAAGAATAAATATGAATTCACGATGTCTCCAAATTTTAATTTTGAACTGACGGTTCCTATAACAACTTGTATTTTATTAGTAAAACAGATCGTAGTATTTATTTTTACTGACAGCCAAATAATCAGACACTGTCGTGGAAGAGAATGTTACATCGTACATACGGTCTATTCTGTCTGGGTGGTAACGTTTTAATAGCCTATCCAGAGACTTTCCGCAAGATAAGTCATCGCGTGACGCCGGGGCTCTATCGTTTTCTCATCGCATAGTTTACAAGGTTCACCAATTGAATAGTAGTTTTTGCTTCACTGGTCTCTAGTACAATATGTACCAGACATTGAACGACAATTCTACAAAAGATTGTAGAATTTTATCAACGAATGTATATCTCAATTTCTAGATTAATTTTTCTACATAAATGTATACCCTTCCTTTCTATATAAATGTATAACCTTTCTTCCGTTTTATATATCTACCTTTTCATATTTCAGTTTATATATAAATTTTGCAGGATTGTGGAATCTAAATACAAAATAACTGCACCACATTAACTTTAATCAATTCTTTGTTTTAAGCTGAATTGAAAAGAAAGTCTTTACTGTTCGACGCGATCACAAAGAATTAACCTTTAGCACTCCAATGGCTCCTCTGAGGCGACACTAAAAATTGCCATACTATTCTTCAAAACAACTATTACACGACCATATTTGCATTTAATAAATCTTAAAAAATAGAACTGTTGTACGTACGAATAACAGTAATAAAATTTATATGCAAGAAAGAAAATGACCCATCAACGACGTAACAAGTCTAGGTAAAAAGGAATGTCTCGGTTTTGGAATTAAAATTGCTCAGATTGGAAAGGGTTAATGCTTAGAGGCTGTTGGCCGAATATCAGTGGATGCGATGCAACAAGGTAATCGGGTCTGTCTTCGAACCTCTAAGAACGTTTCATTATACTATCCACAGTTACGTACTGCGTTCGTTCAACCTTGCAAGGAGCAAATATACAAAATATCCAATATATAATATCAGTATTTATTTGTATCTGAATTGACGAATTTTCTTTCTT
>CM052094.1:22859279-22875171 GCA_028453745.1 Agapostemon virescens
GAGAGAGAGAGAGAGAGAGAGAGAGAGAGAGAGAGAGAGAGAGAGAGAGAGAGAGAGAGAGATGCGATGGAGACGCGGAACGACTGATATGTGATATGACTAAAACAATGTATGAAAGAAGCGGCGTGCGACAAATGGTCAAGCGTCCGTTTGGTGTGATTGAGACACGGTGCGATAAATGTGCAGCAGTGTGTTTGAAGTCACGTGTGCGATTAGGGATGAATAGTTTGGTGAGTGTGGTTTTCAGTATACAAGGAGGTCCTGAAGAGACCTATTCTCATTCGTTTTGCTCATTCGATTCTACGTGATTATTCTATGCGGTCCATTCTGTGTGATCAGCTTGAGACATTGAGAGTATCCTATTTGGAATAGCGAATAAATATATTGAATAGTGGGAAAAGTATTGAGAGATTTTTGCCACTAGGTATTGTTTGGTGTCATATATCGGGAAACATTAATCAGATTGCATCATACTGACGCGCATTTCAAAAGTGACATTTCAGTCTACAGTTTTCATGAAGACAGTTTTGTATTTTGTCGATCATTTCAAAAGTAATATTAATCTGAGAAATGCGCTATGTTTTGCTATTTTACTATGAAAAAGGCAAAAACGCTGCACAAGCCCGGGAAATAATTTGTGGTGTTTACGGTGAAGATACGCGTGTTGATACGTTTGTTTCACACTTTACATAATTTTTAATTCCTTCAGTGGTTTGTATGTGCACTATATATCGTGTTTGTGTTTCTATCGGTTAATGAATATCGGTACAAGTGTAGGACTACTGCTAACTACTGGACATGAAATTCTAGAATTCCTGTATATTGACTATTTACCTCCGCTTTGACTAGTTACTAAAACGGTTCAAGTTTCGAGACCCCGTGTGCAATGCTGTAAAGTCGATTTCGAAAGCTGGTTAGTGGTTTGTAACGTTCGGTGAGAAACCGTAACCTAAATATTCGAACTAGGTTAAAAATAATTTTTGAAAATGTGGCTTTTGTCGCATAATTGCGTTTACTTAACCTGTGCTAATTGGTCATGTTGTATACCAATGATAAGACTAAGTGTTTGAGTTCGTCTCCCTATCTTCGGTTCGTCATTCTTTCTACTATTGCTCAGCCTTAAACTTCATTCTCTATGATTTATCTTTTACTAATTATTAACACGTTCCGTGCTACGTGGGGCGTATACGAGCCACGCTGAATTTTCCGTTCAGGCCGCTTGCAATTCTAATTGAAAAGCGAAGAATTTTTAAAAAATTTATTGTATATTCAAATACAGGCATTTTAATATCATGTATACTGCATTTCTTATAGCGTTGGACGTTCACGCACCATGCGGCATGGCGATCATTTATTTTGAACTGCCTTTCTTTGAAATAAAAGAGTTGTTTTAATCGTTCAAGTGTAGGCTGCATACGCCCCACGCGGCCTGAATGGAAAGTCTTTAAAAAACGGTCTGACACGGAACGTGTTAAATGAAAACAACCCCCACCAGAAAACCTATATCTTCTACCGAATTCGATTTATCTCGAGCATTCTTATTCTCATTCGCTCTGCACAGTTTTTACCGAGTCTTGTCTAGACGACTAACAGTTATTTCGTATTTCGTTCAGAAATTGTACCTAATAAAATATATTAAGTATCCGGGACACAACAGTCGTTACGACTTTTAACTACGTACGTAAAGCTTTGTTTATCTAAATCTTTTGGAGGACAAAGCCGTTCAGATAACCGAAAAGTTTGAATAATAAAAGCTCACCGATTTCTCGAAAGAAACATCCTCACTTCTACATATTGCTTCAACCTTGCAACACACCAATAGAGTGGGCAGCTATTATGATTTCAACTATCTTCTTTCAAAAGACAAAACATAATTATGCTTATCACTAGACTACGGATTTTACGCATTTATGATAGGAACGAAACGATACCATTCAGAAGTGTCGATAGAATCGATTCAAAAAGTATTTGAATACTAAATTTCCGATTCTTAGGAAATTATCAATATTTGAACAGTAACAATGTCCTTAAAAACAAGTACAATAATAAAATTTGGTTTCATTTTAACGTTAGAAACTTTTACTTTCGTAAATCATGATTTATTTTATGTGTAGAGTATTTGAACATGATGTAGCAGGAAAAAAACTAAGGACACATTTTTCGTTGAAAATGTTAAAAATTTTATTGTCTCTAAAAGAATAAACAGCTTTTTCTGAATAAATTCATTACAGATTTGAAGATCGAGTTTCCGCATTTTGACCTTTTTTGTACACAAAAAATGAGGAACAAGTCGTCAGGAATGCAAATTATACAACACGGATAATTGAATTTAGTAGCATTGGATATAAAATAAAGATCATGGTTCCCGCTCACATACGTTTTCGGGCATCTCGTGCAATGGAATTTTACTAATTGTACTACAGACAATGTATTCTCCTACGTTAATTAAATATAACGTATAATAAAACATTATTCGCATACGTATCATAATTTTAACAGAAGTTTGGTTGTGAGACTCAAAGAGGCTTAATAATAAACAAACAAAAAAGTTAATAACTGCTTACCGCTTCGAATAATACCTCTACGATAAAACTTCACATTGTGAATCGAGTGTGTGCACGAGAGAGTGAATGGACCAATGGAGAACGTCTCCAGTCAAGCCTCGACGGGTCCGATGGAGAATGCTACCGGTCAACCTCCGACATACATAAAAACAAACCGAGAAATGGGAATATATTTTTCCTGAAATAGCATATGTCGCATTCGTTTTTACAGACAGTTTTTGTTTCTAGGTTCTATTGTAACCTATGGTCGCTGTATTTCAAAACTGCTACATACAGTTTTTGAAATGGCGTTTCCATATTAAACGAATTATTGCGACATTTTGGGAATTTTAAAGCACTATGCAATTATACATTTAGTACCATTTCGAGTTATTTCTAGCATACGATTCGGTTTTTATTCGTCCTTCATTATTGTTTTTATAGTTATAGTCGTTGTTATTGTTTTACTATTAAAGTTTATTATATGTTACACGCAATTTATTAATTGGCCTTGCACTATCCCAATATATTATCTCAAGCTCGGTATCGTTGCAAGTTAGCGAAGCAGAATATACGACCCTAAAATTCGGTACACGAATAGGGATATTCAAGAAGGATATCCAGGATGGGGAAAATTTGAAATAGTTTCACATAAAATACTGAAAACTGATATATTTCCACAAGCAAACAGCATCCACACACGACTATAACATGCCATTATATGGACCGTTTATTTTTAAAGTGGTGTAAGTCCTTTTTTAAAAAAATGAGATATGACGTAATTTATGCTTAATTTAGTGTAAACTTTTTATTTACAACTAGTTAGTATTTAATATCTTAAAAAATGCCTATGCTTTGTTCAATTTAAGATTGGCCGGTAAAATAAATTGCGTAACCATTGATTATGAAAGTGGTGTAAGTCCAATTTCCATAGACAGAAAAAATGGCATTACGATAAAATAATTTCCTGTACACACCACAGGATTATTATGACGTTATAAACCAATGTAGACAACATAATAAGTTTATTTTACACGAAATTAAACGAGAGAATTTCGTTTCAACAAAAAATCTACAAAATGCAATTAAAAATAGATAAGAAGAAACATTAATGGAAAAAAAGTAAATTGGTTGCAAGTATGTGGGATGAGATTTTGCAAAAGTGCACCGTATACTATTTTATATAAAACATTAATGGACGACACACAATTTAAGACTCCAAATTTATTACCTACATGTCGGGGAAGACCTCCAAAATTTGAAAAAATCGCCCTGGCGCCTTTGTATCACGATGCCAGGCCTATTACATGCGAAAAATATAAGGATATGTAGCAGCTATTACCTTATATGTATACCTCCTGTGCATCATGAATATTTCAAAACACTGCCACATGAAGAGCATAAATAATTAATAATACCAATATCTTGTGTTAAGTTTAACAATATATAAATATAATTAACGTTAAAAATAAAAAATACTAATTCTATTTTATTTTTTGTTATTATTTATAAACAAAATTGGATTAATATGAAATATATTTAAAGTGATATTTGTTATTTCAAAATTGAAATTAAATGATATTTACAATTGACTAATTGTGAAAGTGGTGCAAGTCCATTTGCAGCCTGGAAATATATATTATTTTAGTTAAATTCGCGTAAAAGAAATTTATATAATCAAATTACATATTGAGAAATTAGTACAAACATTCCCAGACTTCACATAATTAACCTGTATTTTTTAATTATCAGATCTGCTAACATTTAATTTTCTCGAAACAGAAGAAAATGGACTTGCACCACTTTCAAAATAAATGGTCCACTATTTCTCTTAAAATGTGGGCAATAGAGAATTCTATTGAAAAATGTATTCTCTTTAAAATAAATAAAGTAAATCGTTAACAAGTAATGTGAAATTACTTTTATGAAATAAGTTCGCTTGTTTATAAACAAAATTAATGTATCATACTATTGATAAAACTCTACTTCATTGCTAAAATTGCTTATTTTGATAATATTATAAGATATACTATTATAAGGTATGCTGTGAAAGGAATGACGTGGAAGAGGAATGGTCTAAGGCCACGATTATAGTGGAGCGGTGAAGATCGAGGATAGCAGCGAGGTGAACATCGCGGCAAAATCAAACCAATGTAATTAAATGCAACTGTATATAGTGGAGCGGTGACGAGAGCAATGCGGCGTATAATAGCGGTGCACATAGAAACAAAACGCACCGCATCGCTTTGCTCACCGCTCTCTGCTACGCTCTCCTCGCCGCTCCACTATAACTCCGTACTAAGGGTTCTTTGGTACTACTGACTCAGATGTTTCGGGTGACGTATCTATGGTTTAATAATCACCATACGTTGGCGTTTACGTGGTTATCGGGTATACAACAATGTTATATAGTAATATATTATATTATAAGGACATATTTGGTGCACCCTCTCTATCTCTGTAGAAATGAATTTTTAAGTTTAAAGATCTAAAGATATCTCGCTTAAATATGGATGACATGGCAGTCAATATGTCAAGCAATAAAGGACGATAAATTTACTTACATAGTAGTATGTGTCATTTTGATTATCTGACACTGCTAATGCACACTTGAAGCCGAGTAATGCTAATAATAATAATTTATACTTGTCAACTGCTTTATTGCATAATACAGAGTTACATAATGCCATCATTAGGTTACATTAATATTCCTGAGCCACGGTTGGAAAGGTTCTGAAATATAAAATAATTTACGGTTTTTGTTGAGTTTATTGACAAAAAATCCTACCACATTCACGGAAACCTATGTGGGAGGATTTTTAAATTGTCAAAGTTAACCCTTTGCACTCGAAGCTGCTTTAACTAGAAAACCAAAACATTTCTTCTGACCTACCGATGTTTTCATTCTACATTAATTATTTCACCTTTTGTATATGGAATTTTTTACTGTTACTCGTCCTTACAACCGTTAAATTATTATTTATCTCTTACCTGTAAAGATAGCGATGTTAAAATTGTTTAAAATAATAGTGTGCCAAGTTTTAATGGCGCCTCAGAGTCGTCACTCGAGTGCTAAGGGTGTTAAGGCGTCGTTCACTGTACTTGAACGATTCCTCTGAATATTGCACTTGGTGCCTATTGACTTCGAAGGACCACCCACTGATGTGGGAATGAATGACTCTGAATATGCAGGACTCCCACTGATGGGATTGAACGAGAGCCTGAACTCGTGAGAGACGATCGACTTGTAGGGTTTAGTTGAAGTTTATTCTGCGTTTCTGTACTGTACAAGCTGTGTAATCGAATCTAATCTGTATGGATACATTTTGCTGCTTATATACTATTTTCGTGACCAAGTATTGGCCAATGGTGGTGTTGGATTTTCGTTCTTTGTTTCGAGCGTTTAGGGGTAGTGGGAGCGTGGGTTTTCCCGGTCGGTGGTGATGTCGGCTCGGCGACGGGTGTCGGCAGGTAAATCGTGAACGATTGAATCTGTTTAGACTATCTTGTCTTAACAAAGGGTTAAATCATAAAACGAAAATCAATTATTCTAATTTTATTACGAATTGAAATATTATTTGTCATACAATATATATAAACCGTAATACAATTAGCATTATTGAATTTTAATCCTATAACGTCATCTACCGTGAGTGAGTCACGGAAGTATTTGAACGTACATTTAAATTAGAATAACGTTTTTATAATTAGACCAAACGATGTGACTTCTGTAGCAATTAAAAGCATTAATTGACTAAATGTATAAAAAGTTTAGAAATAAATTGGAAATGGTGAAAATTGCATACAAAATTATAAAGACACATCGAAAACCTTTCTTGTTTGAGTCATAATAATTTTATTGAAATCGATTAACCCCTTCCCGTGCCATTTAGCTCGACGAATCTCGGGCCCAAGCGGTAGGCGTCAACGCGCGCTAAACAGACAAGACTGATGCTCGAGAACAGTCGCAATACAAGCCGAAATGTAAATACCTGTGATGTAGTCAGTTTTACACGTTACTGTTGTTGAGGAAGTAAACTCTAATCCTTTTACTTTTATAGATATTATGAATTTATTATAAATTGTAATAGATAATAGTTTAAAAAATATCCGACTATCTGTATGCGAGCCTGGCTCGTGATATTCATGTTTGGCCCGACTATCTGTTCACGAGTCTGACTCGTGATATTCATGTTTGGGCCAAAATCTTCATCACGAGTCTGACTCGTTAAAGTACGGGAAGGGGTTAATGTACACAGGAGCTACAAGCCTACTGTTTGGTACGTGTGTTCGTTTATAACAATCAAAAGCTAGTGCTCTGGAGCTACACTTGCGTGCCATTTGCGTGCAAGCAATAACAAGATTCTCCAGGGTCCTATTTCGAATTGAAATCTATTTCGGTTTAACTGAGAACTTGGGTATTCAATGGAATTATTGACCTCACGCAAGCATTATTCGACAGCTGTAGCAATGCGATTTGCCCTTTGAAATATGGTCTACAACTTCGTTGTTGATACATAATATTGATATTTCTAAAACAAACAAATCTGTTTCCAATTAAAGACAAACTTAAACCTAATGAAAAGAGCAGGAAACTGTGTTGCGGCAGAAAGAACGCACTTTCAATACTGCTTTTAATTACACTCCGGGACAAAAAGATAGCACACCTTATATTTTCCCATATTTTGTCTTAAAAGCTGATTAAGATACACAATTTCTTTCACCGAGAACTCAGAGCATGTTTGTGTATACAACTTACGAAATATAGTCCACAACATAACTTCGACAAGATTCTAACACAAAAATTCTAAATATTATTATTCACAAGCGGGACAAAATGATAGCACATGTAGTAAATCTACACTTTCCAGTTACACCGAAGCTCGCGAATTGAAAACATTAACCTTGGAACATAGTTAATAAAGTCCGTGATATTATGTCGTATTGTGTATTTGTTCAAAAAAGGTGAAATGTTATAAAAAATGGGTCGCGGAAAGAGATTGAACCCGTGTGAAACTATAATATAATAACACTATAATAAAATTGGAAGAAAAACAATATTTAGTGACAAACATAGCAAAAATTATGAATAGAAGTCGAAAAGTAATAATGAATTCCTTGAAAAATCCGGAAAACTATGATAAAAAGAAGAGTTCTGGACGTCCGCAAAGCCTAAATGCCCGGGAACGACGTGCAATACTGAGAGCAGCATCAAATTCTAAGATGACTGCAAGGCAAATTGTTCAAAGTGGTGATGTAGACACTAATATAAAGAATTGAGATGTGTTTTACAAAAATGCAAATACATAACACGAAGAAAATTGAACAAAAAGTCTTGGTTAACTGTGCAACATAAGATGAATCGATTACACTTTGCGGAAAAGAATATTCATATGCGAAAGAAATGGCGAAGAATAATATTTACAGATGAAAAGAGGCTTAACTAACAAGGAGAGTGCAAGGTCTTCGGGTCACCGATTCAGTTGAAACTTTGTACATTGGTAGAATATGTTCTTCTGATTAAGAATATATATGGCTATACCCGCCAACACTCAATAGTTTTTTAAATATTCATAAATAATTATTGAGAGCCCTTGAATGAAGTTCTATTACGATTATGCATTGGCATGGTGGCAGCGTGCTACTAGGCTCACACGGAAGACGTAGTTTCGATTCTCCGCAGCCGAACCTTCTTTTTTCATTTACTCTTATTATACCTTTTTTCATTCACAAATATTTTTTTTCTTTTCGTTTTCTTTTTTTCCATTCGCAAATCTTTAACTTATTGCAGGAAAAAATATAAAAACATAAATTATTATTAAACACAATTTATCTTTCATACATGTATTTATTTACAATTAACAGATAATAACTAACTATATAATTAACTCATGAATTTACAACAAATAAATAAATATTTATTTATAATAATATAATATACAATATTATATTAACAGTATACTATATTCACAATATTTTTCAGTTTTTTTTTATTGTTGAGTGTTATTTGTTAATTATAAATAAATACTTGTATGAATGAAAAACTGTGCAGTATTCTTGTTTAACAATCAACATTTAACAATTATCAATATGAATTATACTTATAATAATAATAATTATTATTTATTATCCTGAAGTATGCTTATTTATTTATCCTTCCGTAATTATTTTGTAGTCATCTAACACAGTAATAATGTTATTAATAAAGTTATTGGTAATTGTAACGAAAACTTCAAATTATCGATTACATGCATCCATCATTTATTACCCTATGTTTTCGGTATTGTTCGCTGTTTACATAAGTACATTTTCATAAAGATGGAAACATTTGACAGTTGTAAAATGTTTCATTTTGTGATCAACTTCAATCAGTTGGTCATTGTGAATATGGACGCCCCAAATTTTATATCGACTAGATAAAATTATATATATGTGCACTGAAATTCCAGATAATGAGAAACAAATACGTTTCCAAGCAGTCATTTCATGAATAATCGTAATAGAACTTCATTTAAGGGCTCTCAATCTTTATTTATGAATATTTAAAAAACTATTGCGTGTTAGCGGGTATAACCATATATATTCTTAATCAGAGGAACATACTCTACCAATGTACAAAGTTTCAACTGAATCGGTGACCCGAAGACCTTGCACTCTCCTTGTTAGATTGACCTGATGGTCTGAGTTACTATCTTCACGATATGCGAAAAGAGGAACAGTTTTTGAGTCGTCGGCAAATGGGAAGCGGCGGTGCGATGATATGGTGCGGTATCGGGTACTATGGTAAAATGGTAATCTACAACAGGAAAAATAAATAGCAAAATGTATTTGGAAATTATTAAGGAAGAAATAAATGCGTACGCCACCAGAATTGCTGCAGAGAAATTTACTTTTCAACAGGATAATGCCGCAGTACACACTGCAAAAGTATTAAAACAGTACTTTCGTTGAGAAAAAATTCGCGTTTTGGATTGACCAACAAGATCACTCGACCTTCACCTTATTGAAAATTGTTGGTGAAATCTTTCCCGCGCTGTATATGGAAATGGCAGACAATTTGAAAATATTGCCAAAGTAAAAAAATGTATTCAAGATGAGTGGCAGCAATTAAAGCAAAAAACTATTAAAAACTCTATAAATCTTTGCCATAGAGAGTGATGACTGTTATTAAATGTAAAGGAGGAGCCACAAGATATTAAGCATTAAATATCATTCGTTGATTTATTGTTATACATAATTTTAAGTTAAATGTGCTATCATTTTGTCCTACTATATTTCCTTAAAAGTTCTTTTCTTTTTAATAAAATTGTATAGACTGGCGAAATTCAATTAAATTTCATTTTTATATGTTTATAGAGGTATTTTGCAAGAATGTATAAAAACAAAACCTTGGATGTAATGTTAAACAAATAAAAATTACGTTAATTTTAAAGTGTGCTACCTTTTTGTCCGGAGTGTACATTTGATAGCTATGCACCAGGTATGCAAATATGAAACCGGCATTTTTCTATAGAAAATACACGTTTATTGTATGAAAATGATACAAAATATTTAATTCTAAGTATTACCCATCGCTAGCTATATATTTTTCCCATCTTGTCGGAAAACTATAGTTTAATTGATCCGCGAGTTATTGTTGCGTTTTAACGCCATCCACATTCAACAATGCTTGCAATTCCACGTTCTTCGTTTATCACGTGAAGATTGCCATTTTGAAATTTTCTAAACTACTCAAAGCACTGTGATTAACCAAGAGTATGATCACCGTAAGCTTCGACAAGCATTCGATGCGATTCTGCAGCAGTTTTCTTCAAATGGTAACAGAAAATCAATGCTGTTCACAAATTCTAGTTTCCAGGCACAAAATTCGATATGTCCAACGCTATTAAAAACTATACTGTTGTATGAAACTTGTATGGTTGTGAATTGATAATCTTTATCAGATGTTAAAACAAGAAAATAGCGTCCATGACGTGGTTTGACGGTAACTACATTGACAGGTAGCGCCCCGTATAGTCAAATTCCGATTTTAAATTTACAGACCTGTTATAAGCTGGTTCTCGTTACCAATTTTAACACTAGAAGTACCAAACCAGTCATTTTGACTGGTCTCCTGGTTTTTGTTTCGCAATTATTGAAATTATAAACATGTTTTGATTAGAAATTTTCGGATGTACTTCTTTAATGACGTGTACCTTACAGTAAGAATTGGGTGAAGTTTTAATAGATGCAGTTTCATTATTATTACAAAGCAATGTATATCGTTGGATTTATTGTTCGGTAGTTCTAGTGTTAATGAACTTGATACATGATGTCAATATCATTATTGTTGGATACCGAAAGGATTGAATTGGACACTGTTTTGTATTTAAAGTGTTTTATTTCACGACTGCTCTCCTACATGGTTACCAACGACAATGTAGGGATTACAGTAATGTCTAGAATTGTCTAGACATCGCGTCTGAGTCTGTGCTGCGATCAAGTGGAACACTGTCGTTTTTGAAATATTTATGGGCATGCTTGGCCGGAAGAATTAGTTACGGACTTGGGTACGGCTGGAAGTTAAGCATTTTGTTTTCGAAATGGGAAACAGACCAGCCGTACACCCGCAGCGGAAAGGCGACACAAATTTCGGAGAAAGATCCTTGAACAAGGGATGTTTATGCAACGTAATACAAGGCTTCGTGGGATAACGAAATCACGAAGTCAGTAGATGTTGCACAATTTTAGAATTACGCTCCAAACTGGCTATTCGTCTCTCATTTATCCCTACCAAAGGAAAAATCATTTTCCAAACTTTGGTAGGAACAGATCAGAAGGAATTAGTATACGTCTATAGTACACATCTATAGAATATTTTGAACCACGAACTAATACATATTTATAGAGTATTTTGAACTTCGGACTAGTACATATCTATGGAGTATTTTGAAATTTGAGCTTTTAGAATGTTTTTAGAAACTTTAAATTCTTAAAAGCAATAAATGTACATTTGCGGATGCAAAATGCATTAATCTATTGTCGTAAATTAGAACGTTATTGCTTTAAAACGCTCGAAACAAATATGACGCGTAGACTGACTTCCACATGTTTCAATCAAAGATTTCTGAAGAAGGTTCTGTTGCGTCGAGTCCGCGAGCGCAAGTACCGCTGTTGTCGCAAACTGCAGGTAAAAACTATGTGCTGGTGTTTCCAACGATAACTTCACTTTATTGTTGAATAGTGAGTGTTTTGTGGTACAAGGTGTCGATGATGCTCGTGAGCTAGGGTCTCGGTGATTGTTTGTTTATGAGTCGAGCTTGGAACGGTATGACATATCAGTGTAGTGTATGACGTTCGAGTATCGAATGTGTTTGAGGTGAAGAAATATGTATTTATACTGGGGTATGGCTAGGGCACAAATCAACGCCGATTATGCGTTCGGAGTAGCACCGTCGTAGGTAGTCGCTGAGGGTTGCCATCGCGCCTGATCTTAACACATTGTTGACCGGCAATTTTCCCAGAATTTATTTCAAGTCACCGGCTATTACCCATTTCATCTAGTCCTCAACCTAAATTAAACTTCTAATAATTTAGTCCTTAATCTAAATGGTATTTCGTAATAGTATGTGGAAATGAAACAATATAAATAAAATCTATTTAATGTTTAACTTTCAATATTAATTTTTGGTATGATAAACGGTGTAGCAATCGCTTACGTGTAATGGTACATAACAAATTTTGCACATATATCTTGTTTCGCTGCATTTTCCTTTTGAAGAGCAAACTCTACACGTTATAATTGGATTTGTTTTTCTGCCAGTGACTATTTTTCCTAAAACGTGATCTCTTAGTTGTCCAGAAAGTCTGAAAGATGGATCATTGTGAGAAGCCATTTTAGAAATATGAAAAAAAGCATCGTGGACTATGCATTCATTGGAATCTATAGTTATCTATTCTCTAGTTACTTCCAGTAGAAATTGTTTATATCTTAGTTTATGCTGTGACTGATAGTTACAGTAAATTTTGAATTCATCGAACGAAGTGCAATTTATGAGAAGGAAGGCAACAACAATTACACTCTATACTCTCCGAGAATTGACCTAACGACGCTGATGCGAAAAAGAGCCCATCGATCATGAGATTATTCGTAGCCGGTCAGCAACTTTTGGGCATGAAGACACGAGTTAACTCGTGACCGCTCAACAATGTGTTAAGATATTATCGTGGGGAAGGTTTCGGCGGTTTATAACGATAGAAACGTGTAAATGTTTCGGCTCGCGTTACACTCGATATTCAAATTATAATGAAATCATATAATGTTTGTTGTTCAGGGACTGAACAGGTTCTGTATAGAATATATATATATTAGAAGCTAGGAATAAGAAAGAGAAGGGACACGGATGAGTACCTTGGTGAAATAAAAAGCGTGGAGGGTGAGTAACAGGGATGCGTAATTCTTAAGTTAAAGAATTTGCCGCGAAAACAATTGCCTCACTGTGGACCGTGAGACAACCCTTGATAACGGGTTTAGTCATCCAACATTACTTCAAACAGCTTTTCCCTATCCGTGTTATCGCCTCTCGGCCTTAGCTTTATAGGTATTCGTAAAAAGCTGTTAGGATGGCAATAGCAAACTTTACCTCTTTCCGGTGGCATAATTTGTCCTGCAGGACGGGAGAGCGCCTTCACTCCTGTCCATGCATCTTCCCCCTAAGAAGTCTAACCTAGATCTTAGTAAAATTTATTTTAAAGTTGTATAAACAGTTACCCTCCGTTGAGTAACAATCTAGAAAACATTCCGAATAACTTTTCCCTGTAAAAAAATTCTAAAAAAATGGTTAAACCCACTGCAGGGAATCCTGCCATACTAAATGAATTTTCATTATATTTGGTTCAGATTTTTCGGGGAAGAAAGAATAGTAGTGGCGATCCCCACTTCCGTCCTAGAATACATGTATTCATAAATTAAAAGGGACAGAATTCGCTATTACGGATAGTTTATAGTTTCATGTAATTTTCTCGAAAATGAAGGCCAAGCGGCGGTAGCATGTACAGACCTGTCGCCAGGTCTTTACACGATAAGTGCAATAAAATTATACCCTCGAGGGGCTCTGTAGCTTGACCACTCAATTAGATCGAGCAATGTAACACGATACAGGCGAGGTGTATCGATGAATGAATAGTAATACAATTTCATAGCTCTTTTAATTTTTATAATAGCCTTAAAAATCTTTTACCAACACGTTCATAAATAATACCAAACCCGATATAATTTAAATAAGTTTCGAGTGAAGAAATGTAGTAGTCGTGTAGTCGACGAACATTAAACGTAAAATATTTTTTATTTTTCATTTTTCATTCTTTTCTTACGAAACATATTTGAATATATTTGTAATATTTGTCTGATCACATATGTAAGAGATTCAGGAGTTTTATTAACACTAGAACTACCAAACCAATCATTTTCACTAGTCCCTAGTTTTCTGTCACAATTATTGAAGTTATAAAAATGTTTTCATCAGAAATTTTCGGATGTACTTCTTTAATGACGTACACGTTACAATAAGTATTTTATGAAGTTTTAATAGATGCAGTCTCGTTATTAGTGTTAAAGTAGACTGTGGACGATAAAATACTATCTTTATTCTTCGCAAAACAAGAAATTATAGAACTATTGTTAGGAAACACCCTCAAAGACAACGGTCCCTAAGCGAAACGTAAACCCAGGCAGTACCTGTTTTAACAATAACTTTTTAATTTTTATCAATTCCGTTTGCAATTTTTACAACAGTCAAATTTTAAATATTTATACACTTTTTTCATAACGAAATTATAGTAATAGGTACAATAATATTTTCTCAAAACAAGAATATTTGGAATGCCATATAGCCACTCACGCTTTACTAAAACCGTTTATGTAAATTTGTATTATAAAGTAGTGTTGTGTGTAACAAATCTGAATCCGCTAGAACTACAAATTGCGTTAAACAACAAAGTTGCGTTAAATGCTACCATTTCGACTCCGCATGGTTGTGCAGTAAAATCGTTTCAACGGCACGATTCACGCAGACTAACTGCTACAGTATTATCCCTATTACTATTATTCTCCTCGAGGGGCTACGAATTTCGATTGTATGTATTTCACCTGTCTATATACGATAACGCAATGAATATTATTTATAAGCTCATAGTTAACCCTCTCGCTTCGATGCATCTGTGTCTAGAATTGTTTGGACAACGTGTCTGGGTCTGTGCTACGGTCGTGTGGTACACTGTCATTTTTTAGGTGTTTATTGGGCATATTTGGCTCTAAAAATTAATTACGGATTTGAATACGGTTGAAAATTAATAATTTGGTTTTGTAACAGGAAACAGACCACCTGTATTCCACTCAATGACAATCGAAGCATCGCAAATTTCGGGGACAAGATCCTTGAATAAGGGATTTGTATCACCCTCAAACCATTATAACCATAACCACCATAAAACATCGTAAAGTACCAAATGTATCTCGATGCCGAAAGTCGAGAAACGGAAAACAGTATAGCTGATCGACACATCTTTCAAACCTATTATTCCGCGTTAGGGGACGGAGTTTTACAGCTAAAATTGACCTTGAGCTTGCGAGATTACTTCTATGGCGGCACTCTACTTTCTACACTCGCCAACAGAGGGACAGTAGAACGACTTTCTCGCTGGTACCTCATTTGGCTTCGATTCATATACAGGTGTTCCAGGGTTGAAAGATCAAACTTTGACAGTATATTCTATGGCGCTATAAGAAAAAAATGTCCTGTAAACAGGACTTTTTAGGTCACACAGAGTTTTGTTAAAAAGTTGAATTTGGATTGCTGAATTCAAATAATAAACCTTGGACTTGGTTCAGTCTTCCACATCAAAGCCTATAGAAAATCAAGAATATCGGCAAAACTCATTAGCTTTCAACTGACACCATTTAGCTTACCGATTTCATTAGTCCGGTAAGTACATCATACAATACAAACCCCGTCGTAGCAGGCAGTTTCTCCGAATAGCCATTTCTTCCCTTAGAACATTAAGTACTTTATTTCTTCACAACTCACAGCTGATCACCAGACATCGAGTCACTATCAATAACGTATTATTTTCGCTCGCTTTGTAAGACGAGGCGCTTTTCCGGGATTATTACCTGCTACGGTTGACTCTCGAAACATGCGGATTCCCCGTGCTTCATTCACAGGTACAATTCAGACCTTCGAGTGACCTTCAGTCTGGGCGGTCACCTTACCTTTTCCCTGCAATGCCAAAACCAATCAGCTAAGGTAACAGTTTCCCTTACTAAATCCACGAATCCGCTTGGATTATGTCATATTCCCGCCTACACCACG
>CM052094.1:22875571-22893584 GCA_028453745.1 Agapostemon virescens
GGGGGTAGATAGTGGGGATACTGGTGGCATTTCCAGGGGTGAGCAAATTTGCCGAACCAGGAAGTGCACCCACATCTGCAAGCAAATTATGTCAGGTGGTGGAACCACCCGATCGTGTCAAAAGCGTAATTACAATGGTCACTTGTACAGCCTTCGACGTTTTATTGCCTAAGGGTTGCCCGAGTCGAAGAAGGTGCAGCCCCTGTACCTTCGGTCGGCCGGCAATGATTGCCAGATGTGGCGGTGACAGGCCCACACCGTAGCCTTAAGAATCTAAAATCAAAGAACCAAGGCTCAGGGTAACAATAGCGACCTCCTGTCATAAAAGTTCGTCCAGCGCTAACCGTCCACACATCGTGAGATTTTTCTGAACCTTGGACTAGTATACATAGCCAGATTATTCTGAACTTCGTACTTGTACGTATCGCGAGAACTTTGAATATTGATCTAGTACATATCGAACACGGACTTCTGGAACGTTAAACTTTCTAGAACAGTAGATCTACTATCGTAAACTAGAACGTTGTTGCCTTGAACCAGCGGCAATTCGGACGGAATAAACGCCCACGTAATTATTACACAAATTAAATATTATTCTGTAGCGACCATTGTCTTACGCAAAGCTTCACATCGAAAACCTAAGATATTGAAGTTTGTTTGTGTAACACTAGAGTCGATACCTAATGCTGTGAAACCCGATGTGAACCCGATTTTTAGATTGTTTTCCTACGAAAGGTTAGATTTGTATAGTTTTTAAATGAATTCTTATTAGATCTAGGTCGGTCTGGGCTGGTGGAGGGAGAGAGGCGGAGCCTCCTCTCTTCCCACTCTAAATGACGAATTCGATCATTGCGAAAAGGCGGACTTAGCTATAGTCACGCAAACAGTTGTTAACTAATATCTAACCATGTAAGGTCAAGCGGCAGTAACATTAACACTTTAATGGCCGCACGTTTATGCAGCCAAACGTTGCCAGGGACTGGCAATATTTTTGAAGAATTAATGTAAAAAAACTTCTTTTATATTCACGAAATAATACAACATGTGCGAACGTACACATAAAACAAACAAAAATATCAATTTAAGAACAAATTTAATATTTTTCCTTTGTGTGATAATTATTGAAGCAAACACCTACATGTAACGAAGGTACATACGAAATTCTACTATGTAACGAAGTTTCCTAATAATTGAGCCGTCCATTTTTCAAAATAATCTAGCTAGCTATTTTAATATTTACTTGTGGCTTCAGTCCCATTTTGAGAGTTGCAAACGGATTTGGAATATGGTATACAGTAAAATTTTATAAGATAAGAGTTTTATATTTTATTATTAATGTGATATTGCTCGATTAACTCAAATAATGAATTTTTATATAATTTATCATAACATATCAACATAAACAAGCAAGTAAGAAAGATTATCAATGTGATGTAAATTGATAATACGCTAATGGTAACACTCGCAATCTACTTTTCTTGAGTTTCCCGATTAATTTACCTCCTAAAAAAATTTTAAAAAGGTTAAAAAATCGCCAAGTGAGAGTAGAATTTACTTTAAGAAAGGATTTATAAATCGACAACAGGTACAGCAGACGTTTCGGTTTATATAAATCGTTATAGATAGCAAACATTAGAAATGGCGTTAAGAAAAAACCATTTATTTTTTGTCGCTAGGAAATATTATAAAATCTAAGCCTCTAGAAAACGCGATTTTTAGAAGGTAAAAGAAATTAAAAATATGTTCGATACGATTTTTAAGAATTGAGCCATATAAAATGTTCTATAAGACATCAATGAATGATGATGCACTATTCAAAACGCAGGATTTACTACCGCGTCAGGGGAGACCATGAAACTTTAATAACATTGAGTTGACACCAATGTACGAAAAAACAAAGCCAATCGTAACCCTAAAACACGATTTAATGGATCTATTATATTATGTACCGCCTGCACACCATAATTATTTTGAATTTCTTCCGTATATGAAACTTTGAGAAGAATGAATTAGTTGCGAAATATTATTAATTTTAATGCAACATTTTTTAAGTAGTAAATAAAAGTTGAATATGTTTTAATTTTATCATATAAAATAGTATATATTTCTTTTTATTTCAAGGGAAATTTATTTTTTCCGTGGACATACTTTTTTAAGAATTATAAAATTTATTTAATTAATTTTTGATGTGGATTATGTCCCTTTATAGCCATAAAAAACATTATTTTTTAATCAATGTTAATAATGCTGACTGGGTCGATAAATTATACACTCGTATAAACACAAACGCACGATACTACCGTTTTATTAAATTTTATATTAAATCCTTAAACATCTCGATTTTAATATAAATGGCCTTGGGCCACTTTCAAAATAAACCGCTCAATTGTCAAGAATTCACGTTTATTCTGTTTGTGTATAATAAATATACAACATAATTTAGTTCCATTAAAATATATTTTTATATTTTATATCTGATATTGCAATATACAACCTTTTTCTGCTCGCAACTAAATTTTCTAAATAAAAATTATAATTTCTGTATGGAATAGTTCATATTTTGGAGCCTATTGCAAAAATGAAATACAAATATCCGTGATATCTGTGTGCATTAATTGTTATCGCATTCACGGAATACGAGGGAAATTTTAAAATGTATTTTTGCGTTATACCTTCAACAACAATGGATAAAAGCACATAGACATTAATTGAAATAATCGTGCCTTGTTTTTTCTATCGATGTAATTGTGCAAGTATTGCCACGAGAAAGGACTCAACACGACGAATACATAATGTGTTGATCGAAATGAAAAACAATTAACAGGAAATTTGTAATGTAATAAATGAAATCCCCGTAAATTATAATCTTACCAATGTATTTTTATTGTACCGGAAAAATAGCACTGCATTATTTCGTACTTTTTGCTTAACATGTAGAGAAGTTCTTATAAATCTATGGTCGTATATTTCTTTTTAGAATTACAGCAAAATTCGAAATATAATACTCGAAATTTCCATAAGGCCATTGTACGGTTTGACAAAGTATTTCGACGATATTCCAGTAGCAACAATGAGTTCATCGATGATACCGACCGAAATAAATTAAAAAATATGCATCAATAAAAGCATAAAAACGCTCGGTGTTTTTAACCCTTTATGGGCCGATTAATTTTCTTACATATAGAAAAATGTATGCAACGGAAAATCAACAATTACAAACCTATATATGCAGATTAAAAAAAATTTATCAGTTTAAACAATTTTATTATAATCTGTAACTTCACAGTAACAACGGTTTACGATGTTTGCACTTCTGTGCATAAAAGCTTAAGCGTGAAATTCCATAAAACAGTTTGCACTTGGCATTAAACACAGATATACGTTGCATTTGGAACATATTATGTTTGGAATCCCTTTGTTGGATCATACTGCAGTGCATATGTATTGATATAGTCAACTATATCACTTGCCATTTCATTGTCAAATAGTTTTCGAAAATGGGTCACAGAAGAGTAAGGTCTTTCGGGGTCTTTCGGGCAATCACTTTCCAAGGGCTATGCCAACTCGTCTGGGATACTGATTGCTAAACAATATTTTGTGGTCCCGAATTTTCCTTATCCGATGATGATTCGGTACTAAATTCATCGTCACTGTCAATAATATTTATGCATCGTTGGGTAAATACTACTGGATGATCTTCATCGAACTCAGAATCTAATAAGGAAACTTCGGATATATTACTGCTAATGCCTTTAATTCTAATTCCGTATTCATATTTTGGGTATATGATATTAACTCTGAAAATAGAAGAAAGCACAAACATTATCCTAAATATACCAAAATCTGTCATAATAGGTTATTGTAACCTGAAAGTCATAAAACTGTATCATATACAAAAAGTGACAACATGATTATTGAAATTGCAAACAAATTAGTTGTTATCGATATGCAAACCCAAAGCTATTGTGTACGCTTCGTTTTGTTTATCAGATATAATATAATAGAATAATAGAATATAATAGATACACATAATGTAAATTGCACAAGATCGTTGCTTGGTTTCTATATGCAGACAACTTGCAAGGCATTTACTTTAATATTTCAGATTGACGGTGCTGCCAACCGTTATCAATATTGTTATTTCTTACCTCAGAGACATTAAATAATTTAGACGTATACGTTATCATGTAAAAAACTAAAATCATTTGGTAAAATGTCGATATATTAATGTGTGACTTGAAAGTTACACGGCCCCATAGGGGGTTAAAAAAAATGGTTGCGGAACGATGCTTGTTGTTTTAAAAAACACATCGACATAACTTTAGGCTACAGACAACCATCTGCGTATTCGCATCTTTTAAATACGCCCATTTTTTTTCCTTTTTTATTTTTTGTAACGTTGAGCCATCGTCGTTAGTAGACGGGTCTGCAGCCAACATGCGGCACTAATGCTAGTAATAAAGTCAATTAGAAGTTTCGGGATCTTATTCATGATTTACTTTAGCCTCGCAATACCGAGAAATAAAGTTCTAAGGCCGAAGGGTCGCTCAGATTTTTAACCGCGTTTCCTACCAACGGGTCTGACCTACCGAAGAATAGGTAATTTCCTTTAACAAATAATTTTACTGTTCCAGTGAACGGTATAATTCAAAACACGGTGTTATACGTAATTCTACGTTACAATTTTTACAAAAAGAAGAAGCTATTTTCGATGGAAAACATCGAGATTTAATTCGAAGCGACAATTTTCTTTCTGATTGTTTACCTCCGTGGCCAGAATTTTCTGCTGGTGTATAATATTTTATTTCCATGAAAAATAAATGCCATCCTAAAAACGGCGTGTGTCATGTAAGAAAAAAATATGAACGTTAGAAAAGTAGTTATTTTCGTAAAAACTGCAATGTAGCATTATTTGTAACACCGTGGTTTGAATGATAGGATTCGCTGGAAAATTTGTTAAAAAAGAACAACGCATCCTTCATTTAACATCGCTAACCTCCTTTGTGTACATGAATACAATATCTCACGATGTTTTATCTAAAACTATATACGAGATATCTCGTCCAAAGCGTACGATAAACAACGTCACGTCGACAAGTGTCTAGTTCGAACCGTGTCACGAACGATATTGGGTCGCGAGATGTTTCGCCTTTGTCTTATTTTGAGGTATGTCGCTAGAATCATTCTTAACTGAATCGGATTTAATTAAACAAATTAATTACATTAAATGTAGCCATTAAGTCTAGATTTTTAGAAATTCGAGAATTTTGTCTAGTGCTGTCAATTGAAAATCTTAAGTTTTTATTTCAAGACTCCTATGCCTTTTCGGAGAGCATGTCTATTGGTAATACGAACGATTTAATTACATCTACACTGTTGAAATGATAATTATCTAGCTTTTTCGTTTAGGATACCCCGTTGTAAAGAACTGGAAAACATAATTCGACAATTTTACAGCAACTTTAAACATACGCGACGTTCAGGCTAGTAGTAATTAACACCTTAATTTTATACTAATCTCTTCTATACAGTTGATACAAAATAATGTTAAAAATTCCAAGTTAAACATATTTGAACAGTTTTAATTCTACACTTTCAGAGTAAGTTAAACAACTGGCATTTACAGAAGCCTCCAAAAATTGTAAAATACAACATTTAAAAATTAATACCTTAATTTTATAATAATCTCTTCTCTACAGTTTATACGAAATAATATTAAAATTTTCAAGTAGAACGTATTTGAACAGTTTTAGTTCTATACTTCTAAAGTGCGGCATACAAAAGTGGCATTTAAAGAATCCTGTAGAAATTGTAAAATACATTATTTAACAATTTTCTCCATTGACACACGAGTATTAGGTCATTCTAACATACTAGACGATGCATGAAAGTTACAGAAACTTCATAGTTGTCGCATAATTTCTTTCATAATGAAATTAAACAAGTAATTTCATTGTATCATGGTTCGGATTTTCTGTACATTCATTTGTACGCTTATATGGTTACTAAATGAATCGGTGCGGGTAACCTAAATCTCATTAAACATTTTAAAAGGAAAGAAGTAAATGAAAGGTGTGTGTATTTTCCGACATGACATTTTTTCACCTACTGTGCCTATTCGTTCGACTGTGCGATGATTAGAGCTACAGAATTATTATGTACGTCCTATGTAGGATTTTTATATCGTCGATTCAATGAAAATTGGGACACGTTCTCGGTAGATCGTAAAACATCTTGTATGGTGAATGCGTTCCCCTTTGTCAGGTAACAATAATAGTAAAAAAGTGGCGCGTGTCCGTGCGCGTTGTACTATGTCCATAAAAGTTTTACAATGAACAGTGAAAAACTTTCAGTGGTATTTCTTGCTCGGTTTACACCGTATTCCTTTCATAACGACGAGCTTTTCACTGAGCGGTTTCTAACCGTGAAAAAGCACAGAATTGAATCGCTCCTACAATTTTTTTCATGCCTCCCCCTCTCCCCTTGTTCCTCTTAATATTTGATTTAACGAAACAAGGGTTGGTAGCCGTTACATGGACACGAATACGCATGTACCACAATTCTTTCCACGGTACGTCTTCAATTTTCGTTAATTTTGCTCAAGCTTTTATTCGCACGAAGGTGAACCACCGGTGCTCCGTTTTTCACGAAAGAACGCTAGTGGCTGGCCCGTCTCCCGTTGTTTGTTCAAAACTAGAAACGGCCGTTCTTTCACCGAGCCTGGTAATTGAGGCAAGTTTAAGGAGATAGTGCGCGAAGGTGAACAGAATTTAATGAGAAACATAACGGGCCTCTTACTTTGTCCGCTTAAAAAAATAGAATTCTTTTTTCCCCACTTCCTCTCAGCTTTATATCTTAAAAACACGACATGAAAGTAGTACAGACAAGTTCGTAATGTTGGCTCTTTTACAAGGAACACCTACCAAATATTAATGTTATGTGTTGGTCAAAATGCGTACAAAAGTACAGGCGAGACTCGAAAGTATTTAAGTGCCTTTCAAATCAGAATAACTTTTTAAATTTGCACCATACTTGAGTTTTCTCTGGAAAAAAAAGATTTTAAGAGAATGAAAATTGGTAAGAATTACATGAAAACATAGAAAAGACACTTTTTCAAATTTTTGTATCGGATTCGAAGAGAGTCGGTACGAATACTGAAAATTGTTTCGTTAATATCTCATTAACTGTCAAGTTTAACCAGTTAAGCGCGTTTGACGTGTATATACGCGGGGCTAAATCTCTATTGCGATGCGTACGACGTGTATACTCGTCGTGTAAAATAAAAAATTATCATTGACTATTAAAACTCTAAATTTCAATAAAATACAACAAGAATATTATTTGATAGTATGTTTCCTTCATATTACCAATACAATTGTTAATTTTTTATTAAATAAACATGTAATCCTTTTTCGTAAAATTTATAATAGAACCATTTGCCCTGCGTTCGACGCGCATACACGCCATTACTTGATTTTAATTCCGCACCCTGTGGGGGATTTTTAAAATTAAATTCCGCGTTTAACTGGTTAAGATGTATGAATATCAACACGTTTTAATTCAGAATTAGATACTCTATAGAACCACTCTACCGAAAATAGGTAATTTCCTTAGAAAAATCAAGGTGATTCTGAAATCTCTGAAACATCTTCGCTCACAAAAAAGGACGTACCTTACGAGATAAATCTTCAATAACATTTAAATTCCACGTTTCACAATATTTGTAACGTGTATCCTTAAATTATTATGCAAGAAGACAATGTAGCTGAAGGTGCTGCGCAGGGTGTAAATCAGGTGAAGTGATACAACCAGGTTGAGGAAAATTCTACATATAAAAGTAAGTCTAAAAATGGAAGAACATTTTACCGTTTGGCTCTTCGTTTTCGAATAAACAGAGTTTGAAAATTCAGCGGATGCGTATACTATTGCATAGGAATTAGCGGATGCATCTGTTCGTGAGTAACCGGATCTATTATACTTTCGGTAACAACCAAATTTTTCGTTAAATTCGATTTTCTTAAAATTGAGACGTTAAACAATAGAAAATTTTACTCATTTTTTTCATCGCCCTATCCGCTACATCCTGTATGACCATGATTAAATACACAGGCACTCTAGGATATTCTAAACAACGAAATAGTACTAATCACTGTGACCGTGACGCAAAGGATTAATGGTTACCGAAGT
The DNA here is from genome assembly GCA_028453745.1 of Agapostemon virescens. Taxonomy (NCBI): domain Eukaryota; kingdom Metazoa; phylum Arthropoda; class Insecta; order Hymenoptera; family Halictidae; genus Agapostemon; species Agapostemon virescens. Next base: position 22,883,759 of record CM052094.1, read on the forward strand.
CAGTGTAAAAAATATTCGTTCATACTACAAAACCGAAAACTGTTGCAGATATAGACTAAATAACTTTAATTTTGTTATGTGTTAGGATGATTAGTGTTCCGTCCGGGTTGAGAAACAGTCTGTCCAAGGCATTTGTTTGCAATGTCTTCGACGGGTTAATTAGAAAATTGTTACCATGACCATTCGAGTGGCACACAAAGGGGCTGTACTGCCCTGCAATCGGTACTGGTCCGAAAGGTGGACCCTTCGACGCGACCGTCGACAGTCTCCACCGCCATTATGCGCGGATTTTCGAACACCGTCGCGCTAATCCGAAGTGCCGTCCTTTCTTCGAAAAAATTAATTAACATCGGCAACCTGAAGAAGAGGCTTCCTCCTTGACCGTGGAGGAACGTCAAAGAAGATCCTCCCCCTTCAAGTGAATATGAACGAATGAGGTGCTGTGTGTATCGTATTGGCTACATCCTCTAATTGTCACACAGACGACACGAACTTCGGAAAAAGCGATTAGAATTGTTTTGATTATCGAGTTGAGCAGAATCAATTTGACTACCGAGTCAGCCACATCGAATCGCTTCCATTTGATCAACTATCGTGCGAGTTGATCAAGACTGGAATCTTTGACCATCGTCGGGTCATAAGACAAATAAATTCGACTAACGTTCGAGTCGAATTTGGAATCTCGCGAAATACGCCATCGTTTCGGAGTGTATCTTACGTTCTGCTAAACATCTATGGTCGCCAGATCTTCTTAACTTTTCGTACCCTGTAACATGATCCGCCGGAAAACATTGAACTAACTATCCAATATTAATTTGGCCAACGGCATTGGTGAAAATCGAAGAAGAATTGCGAATCACTCGTTGCATACTCAGATATTGAGAATCGCCACCCGTTTTGCGTCTTATAAACGCAATCGCGTTAACAGGAACTTACATCTCCGTTCGAATACGCGACTGTAAGGAACGGGATGCTACAATTAGTTTATCAGCTAACGACTAAATAATTTTTTTCAAATTTGTTATTGGTCGCAATTGTAAAGAAAACAATCAAGATCTCAATATTGATGTTTTCTAACCGCGCCTATAATGAACATTTTAACATTCGGTTTGCAAATCTGAGTATTTTATATACATATGCAAAGTTGCATGGAAATCGGTCGACGCATTAGAAGGAGTACAAACAAACAAGCAGTAGGCATCGTAATATGTAGAAATCTTCCAATTTTTATTTTCAATGAATTTCAATTATTTTCGTAATAACGTTAATCGATTTCGGTGAAATTTTGTAAACGAATATGACATACTTAAGTCTATAAAAAGCACTTCTATATTATTAATATAATTTTTGTTTACAGTAATTTAAAAACAAGATTATTTACGCATAAAGTAGTACATTAATTGTTTCTACATGACTAAAAAGATTCTATCGGTTTGATGCAATTTTTAAAAATGTTATTCGTGTTTAAGCAGTGCACTAATACTTTTACAATGCCAAAGAGGCATTAGATCGAGCATCGCGTAAATTGAGTGTCTATAGGATCGCAGAATATTTAGCGAATGCCGATTCGTCGCGATCGAGTAATGAAAAAAGTTCCTACTATACTGTACACATACGTGAAACAACGACCAACATCCTTTATAAAATTCTATGATACCGTACGAATAAATATTGTCATCCTCCTTTATTTCGTCGGACAAAGTTCAGCGCCTCGTAAAATCCTTAACAGGATTTAATAGCGTATTTTAGAAAGATTCCGCCAACAGGTACCGATGAACGAATAAATAAAGAGCAGACCGTAACTTTGAAGGAATATCGCCGGGGCCGGACGGTTTACATAAATTGCACCTCTGATTCCCTATCGCGACCAAAGCGTATTGTTAGCGGCGCGGTCACAGTCATATTTTACGTTACATCCTGCGGAACAATAAAAGCGTTTCTGGGCCAGCGAAGACTGCCACCTTAAAAATTTTCCACGGGGCGATCGTCGCCCGGCGGTTTTACGGCGGCACGGTATCGATTCCTTCGTCAATAAAACCCCGTCCCTCGGATTACGTTATCCCGGCCGTGTCGCGGATATTTTACGTAACAGCCGCTTCAATTTAGTGAACTGATTTATCGGGCCGAGCTTTGCATCGATTCACCCTTCGCGGACGATACCCGGACCCGACCTCGCCAATCCGGTCCGAACCAAACCCGCCCGCGTTTGTGTCCTCGTAATAAGCGCGCAAACCTGCAAGCGATTAGCCATGTTACGCAAGCTATGACATAACTTGTAACGAAGAAACGTGCCGCTCTGTCTCAACACCAGGCGCGCACCTTTTCCAACCCTCTTGACCCCCATCCGTGGCCCTGGCACGTTAATATTTGCTCTTCGAGATGAGCTTATGTCGCTGCACAACGGAGCGAAGTAACAGCGCCGCCCCGGCCAACTTAAAGTCAACATATTTAAAGTTCTAAGTGCAACGGTCGCGTGCCGTCGTGCGTCCCGCAACACAATGTGGCATTTAAACGGAGAATATGGACTAAAAATTGTTGAAGAAATGCACTGAGAATCCCTGCATTTGTAGAAAACTTTACACCTCCGAAATAGCCCATGCCTTCTTTGGCAAGCACATTTGTTGACGGCTTTTTTTAGGTATACCTGCGAGTACTCCCATATATTAGGTCAATCGGAAAGTTCTGTCCATCTAGCGTCGAGTAGCCGTAGCTCGAACTGTGGGTAACTATAACCTCTAAAGTAAGGCTAACTTTTTAGTTTGAACATCTGTTAATAAAACTCACTACACAACAATTTACGCTTGCATCAATAACTTCGTTTTTTTCTACATTGAAGATGTCGGAATTTGAGCCGAATAAGCGTCATTTGCGCGAAGTGTTAGTCTTTTGTTTCAATTGGAAGAAAACGGCAGCTGAAGCTCATCGAATGATTGTAGACGTTTATGGCGACAATGCTGTTTCCGATAAAACATGTAGAGAGTGGTTTCGACGTTTTAAAAATGGTGATTTTTCTTTGGAGGACAAAGAGCGTTCTGGACGGCCACGAGTATTCGAAGACGAAGAATTGCAGACGTTGGTGGATGAAGATCCATGTCAAACGCAAAAACAAATTGCAGAAGCGTTAAATTATGCTCAATCTGTCATTTCCAACCGTTTAAAAGCCTTAGGAAAGGTCTACAAGGAAGGAAAGTGGGTCCCATATGAACTCAAGCCAAGAGACATTGAAAGGCGGAAAACCATCTGCGAAATTTTGCTTGCTAGGCAACAAAGAAAGGGGTTTCTCCATCGTCTCATCACTGGGGATGAAAAATGGATTTATTTTGACAATCCTAAACGTCGAAAAACCATTTGTGATCCTGGCCAACCCTCAACATCGACGCCAAAGCGGAATATCCACGGAAAAAAGGCTTTACTCTGCATTTGGTGGGATCAGGAAGGTGTGGTATACTATGAACTGCTAAAAACTGGTCAAACAGTCACAGGAGATCTCTACCGACAACAAATTATCCGTTTGAGTCGAGCATTGCACGAAAAACGACCACAATATGAAACGAGACAGCGTAAGGTGATTTTGCTGCATGACAATGCTCGGCCTCACGTCTCAAAAATTGTCAAGGAAACGATAGAAGCACTTCGCTGGGAAGTGCTACCACATGCGGCTTATTCACCAGACTGTGCCCCATCTGACTACCACTTGTTTCGGTCGATGGCAGACGCACTTGCTGAAGAACGATTTAATTCGTACGAAGATCTCGAAAAATGGATCTCCGCCTGGATAACCTCCAAAGATGAATCATTCTTTCAACGCGGAATTCGCTTGCTGCCCGAAAGATGGGAAAAAGTCATCACTAATGATGGGCAATATTTTGATTAACGTACTTTTTCATTTTCTTTCATGAATAAAGCTTTACTTTTTGTAAAAAAACGGACGGAACTTTCCGATTTACCTAATATGAATTTGGGCATGCCTGACCAGGTATAAATGTACGTAGAGCAGCAGCATGCTACAGTTCTAGGCGGTCTGTACTGTGCGTTCGTCTTGTACATATGCTTGCACGGTTTTCTTCCTTTTAAATATATGTAGTTATTTATACTTCTTCCTTACACGAGTCTTTCACATGATACAACAAAAAGAAACAAATTTATACATGAGCCGTTTATTCTGAAAGTGGCTTAAGTCTATTTATGCTCGAATCGAGATATTGAAGAGTTTGCGTTGAATTAAATTTAAAATATGGGTAACAGATAACATAACGGATAAAATAAAATTCATTTTGAATAACAAAAATATTTAGTCAAAAAATGACAAAAATCTCTCAATACTTCTTTGACTATCCAATATAAAGGGTGATTTTCCGTGACAATGTGAGACGAAATTGAAGAATAAGAACATTTTTATTTCGGCTTGGTTTTTTAGTTGTTAACCCTTTGCACTCGGCACCTATTCGGACGTTGCCTGCCAGCACCTCAACTCCACTGTAACGCGAAAAAGTTGAGCTAGGAATTTTTATTTTATGTAATATAATTTTGGAAACAAGTAAGGTAATGCAATGATGTTTGATTTATATGAATTTGTAGACATTGCGAAATATATATTTGTAAAAAAAGCAATATTTATTTGTGTTAGAAATTGTCTGTATACTGTACACTATTCTCCAAATAATAACACTGTATATTATGAATGTACTTTAATTGTATTACAAAGTATTGTTTAGAAATAGTGATACAATGAATTCTGCGTGAGCCATGTTTAAGGGGGGAAATCCAATTGAAAATTAGAAATTTGCAAGCTTTTGCGGAAACTATGGATAGAAAGAAATGATAGTACATTTTAGAAATTTGTTGATATCTATATTAAGGGTACAAAAACATATGTTTTTAATCTATAATGTTTTAAAATGGGCGTCTTATTGATACCACATTCTAACAGTATGCCTTGGACAGGCTGTTTCACAACTCAGACGGAACACACTCTTATACAATTTTGTATATTGATTAATTACAAATATCTCGAAAATTGTCGAGCATTTGTCTCTATAATCGGAAGAACGCATTGTATAATTCTAAGAAATCTCACCTAAATCGATGACAACAAAGCTTTGCAGTCTCCTTGTAAGCGTGAATGGTAAAACATGTCATGAGAAAGTGAACATACAACAAAATGTTCATAAAAGTTTTTCTTGTTTATAATAATGGGCTATACTTTGAAACATGTGTAGCGGCACACGGTTCGCGAGCGCACCATTAAGACGGTCCTCTTGGAGAAGTCAGGGATCAGATGAGAAAACCTTTCCTGACATTTTCATGCCCGGAAAGATGAGTTTGTTTCTTTACAACTTTCACGTGCATATCAAACTTCGCTGCTATCGCCAGTAGTGTACCACTATGGGGTTGCCTGGTTGCACGGTTAGCGTAGCTTTGGAAAATCCTAAGGAGTCACCAAAGCCAGCGACAAGGAGCTCCTTTCTTCCATCGAACAAGGCAGTATTTTCATAGAAAAGCTCCACCCACGAGTCTTCGGAAAAGGCGTTGCCTTTTTTCGGAAACAAGTATAAATATACAAAAAGAACAGTTTACTTTCTTCTAATTCCGGCATTCCAATACGCATCATATAATGCGTCGTTTCCGTAGTATTAACCCTTTGCACTTGAAACTGTTTCAACTCGAAAATCAAGACATTTCTTTTCACCCAGGACATTTTCATTCTAAATGATTTATTTCGTTTTGTGCATATGTGACTTTTTATTATTACTCGTCCTTACAACCATTAAATTTTTAACAATTCTTTGGATGCAAAGATATCGATGTTAAAATTGTTTTCAATTATAGTGTGGCAATTTTCCGTGGTCAGAGTCACCACTCGAGAGTTAAGGGTTAACAGTAATTCCATTTTTGTACACCAGTTGCAATAAAATGATAGTCTAGATTTCGCACGATTATAACTGTTTAAAACTTTCAATTATAACTGTTACGAATGTTTCGTACTTATTTTCAAGAAACAAGATTGTACAAAATAGTAAACTACTGTCAAGAGCGTACCTAGATTCTTTTTACTTTCCGTATAATTGTAAAATCTTTAAACACACTAATGTATGCGATAATATGCATACCTGATCCATTCTCATGAACGTCAATTATACACGGAACACTTCCACCAAATCGCTTTGCTCGAGTTTCTCTCGCAGCAGACTATAGAAGGGTCAAGAATCGTGTTCCTGCATAATCGTCTTAAGTGACTCATCACAGGAAATTTCTTAATTAACGTTAAGTAATTAGTAGTCGATTGAATCGACCTCTTTTTCTTGGGATTAACGAAACTTTTTTCCATCGCTGTAACAGAATAAAAGCTCCAGGACGCGACCGTTACATTTTTTCTATATACGTGTTACTGTCAACCTGTTTATAAAGGAAAAATTTCCACTTTCTAGTAGTAGAGTAAAATTTTCTTAATAATTTCTTTATTCGTATTTTGTATATCTGTTCTACAGTTTATTTAACACTAACAATAAATCCAACGATATATATTGCTTTGTAATAATAACGAGACTGTATCTATTAAAAGCTCATACAATTCTAATTGTAACGTGTAAGTCATTAAAGAAGTACATTTGAATATTTCTGATGAAAACATTTTTATAACTTCAATAATTGTGAAATAAAAACTAGAGACCAATCAAAATGACTGGTTTGGTAGTTCTAGGGTTAAAGTAAAAACATACAATCAGATTTCCTTTTCTACGTATAAAAGTATTGAAAAATAGTTTTACATAAATATGCGTGTATAGCATAAACTTCAATGTTTTTATATGTCGGAGATTATTTTGACCGAGTTTCGTAGATTTTAGAAGAACGCCAAATTTATATTTCCACCGATATTCATTTTATTTAACATTTATTTGTGAAATATATTTACATTCGAAATGACGGGTTCCAAGTTTTCAAATTTACGACTATTAAGATTACAAACATAAACGTATATCAAACAGGATTTATCTGATAAATTTGTGTCTTCGAATATACATGGTTGCGGCGGCTTCACCTCGTACACACACCAACAGACGGACAGATGGACAATTGCACCTCCTTTCTGGATACTATCCGATTCGTAACCGATTCTCATATATAGGGTGTTTGCGAAATCATATAGAATAAAATTTTTTCATACAGACGTTCAGTTTCGAGAAAATCGAGTTTAAAATTTGATTACGTACGCGTGCACTAATTTATTAATTTGTCGAGTAAGAATTTGTCTGCAACAGCAAGGAAGACATTTTCAACATTTGTAAATTGCTAGAATAAATCAGTTATTGAAATTTACGGCTAATTATTAATTAAATTCATACCATATTCTAAATGATACTGTTTACAGATGCAAGCAGCATTGGAAATTGCTGGATAGACCGAGCGAATAAAGCAAACTTTGTCCAAACGTGAATCTAACAAATTTTTTAATTCGATTTTCTCGAAAATGAAGGTCCGTAAGAAAAAAACTATATTCCTTATCTTCAGCTAGATTTTACATGAGAAATTATTCCCTTGCCGGGTATATCGCGATTACGCAAACACCCTGTATACAGTTCTCAACGCCATACCGATATTCCAGTTTAAGACAGGGTCCGTTGAATAGTCTTACCGATGAGTCCTCTAGCAGGCTTAGAACGGAACGTTCTCTTTCCCTTTCTCCTTCTCTATCACACGTGTAACTCATGCTAAAAGGTATGTCCGAAATGACGGTCTCTGCGACGTAGAGATAATGATTTCACATGTAAAATCAAGTCGAAAAAAGGGAATAACATTTTCTTCTGCAGTGTCTCATTTTCAAGAAAATCGAATTTGATGATTCGTTGGGTTCGCACGATTTAGTATGAATTAGAAATTCTGTATCCGAGACGATTGTGATCATTTTTTTTTCTGAACCAAAATATTTATTCAATTGAATTGTAATTGTGAGTTAAACGAATTGTGTTTATACGAAAAAATGAACTTCGTGATTTTATTTTCCTACATGGGCCTCGCAGGACATTGCACAAAGATCCTTTGCCCAAGGATCTTTTTCTTGAAACTGGTATCACCTTTCATGACGCTGTGCGTGGGTGTGAGATGTTTCCATTGTCATTAACCCCTTGCCCTACAACAACGAGTCAGACTCGTGATCAAGATTTCGAACAGAATTTGTTAAACATGTTGTTAAGGCGTCGCTCACTGTACTGAACGACTCCTCTGAATATTGCACTTGGTGCCTACTGACTTCGAAGGACCACCCACTGATGTGGGACTGAATGACTATGAACTCGTGAGAGACGATCGACTTGTAGGGTTTAGTTGAAGTTTATTCTGCGTTTTTGTACTGTACAAGGTGTCTGATCGAATCTAATTTGTATGGATACATTTTGCTGCTTATATACTATTTTCGTGACCAAGTATTGGCCAATGGTGGTGCTGGATTTTCGTTCTTTGTTTCGAGCGTTAGGGGTAGTGGGAGCGCGGATTTTCCCGGTCGGTGGTGACGTCGGCTCGGCGACGGGTGTCGGCAGGTAAACCGTGAACGGTCGAATCTGTTTAGACTATCTTGTCTTAACACATGCATTTCTTTAATCTTCTTCAAACCGAAATAACATTATATTTAACTGTTAATTGCATACAACTACAAGTTTGCCTTTTCTTTTCAAGCGGGTTAGTGGAGTACGGCTGGTCTGTCTGTCGTTATAAAACAAAATACTGGATTGTCAACTGTGCGCTAGTCTTTAATAAATCTTTAAAGCCAAACATGCCAATTTTAATAATAAGAGTCGTCTAATTAAACTTATGTAATTGATTTACTTAGATAAGAACTATATACAATGTAATGTGTTCAAAATATTACAGCAAATTTGCATGACGAAAAATGTCGTCATACCCATTGCAGTAGTAGTCCGTGTATGACGAAATATTTTGTCATAACCAGTTAACAGGTTAAGACGCCTATATTTGACCTTTTGGTAAATTTTAAAAAATTCTTCGCTTTTCAATTAGAACTACAAGCGGCCTGAACGGAAAGTTCATCGTGGGTCGTATACGCCCAGATGTCTAAACAATTCAGCCTATCAATTTTTTCCAACCTAAATTATAAATTTTCATTAACGTGACGCTTAAAGTGTCGAGGTACGTTCGGTATTACACTCGAAAGGTTCATGTCAAGGATTAAAATTAAGAAGAGACACTTACCTGCACAAGAGACATTGATATCACAATTTTGAAGCAGAAAGAAGAAGATATTTCATGGAGATTTATGTACACCGTATATTAAGTCAACAATCGAAAAGTCACTTCTGGTACTCCACCTACTGGTAGAGGATCTGTTGTGACAACACCGAAGGTTGTACGTGCCTAACCCTGTCCTCGGCAATTTAAAACACATAAACAAAAAACAGACAGAACTTGTGTAATAGAAATCGCGAACAGATAGAAACGAACTTGCATAACAAAAATTGCGAACAGACAAAACGCACATACACTATAGAAATCGCGAACTGACAGAAACGAAGTAACATAACAGAAATCGCGAACAAACAGAAACATAGAATCGAAAATAACGAAATCGCAAACATTGCAATTCGTGTAGTTATTAGGTTGGTGCATATGAAATGTCGGATTTTCTTTACATATAAACGTTTGTCTCCCTGTTTTCGTTATGTTTTTGTTTTTGGCTTAACATTATTTACTGTTGTACTGTCCATTATCACAGTCGCATTACGAGAAAGAAGATTTTCTCAAAAGTATTCCATTTTGTTATTTGTTTTGAATTTCGTAAGGATATGAATTCAACCGATATTCGTGTAATTTCTTT
>CM052094.1:22898584-22938513 GCA_028453745.1 Agapostemon virescens
CCTTTCGCGCGTTGATCGTTTATAATCTACAACAGCGAAACCTGACTATTTTAAATATTGCAGAAACCAGTTTTATATTATTCTTATAACTATTCCATCTGATTCGTCTTTTGAAACCATTTAGATTACGTTAGCAATATTTTTCGTATTTTCAGAGGTAGTGGAGATATTTAGGTGTCCTGTTTTAGACGAAACACCCTGTATAGGGCTGGGTATTTAAAATAGGCCACTGGATAACTCGCTTACTTTTCAACATGGAAGAAAATGAATCAGACCAAACTTAGTATACTAGGCCCCTACCATTTCCGCGATTTCTTCCTTTTTCGTTAGGCGCCGGTGGACCAACGGACAACTATGTTGCAAAAAAGGGCCTTATGATTCGCTGAGGGGCTGTACAATTCAAGACAAAGGAGACAGATAGTGAAGATGTCTTTTCGGGGGTAACCATGTTTGCTAACCCGAGAAAGTCATCTACATCTGTTTGCAATTCTATACTACATGTTGGAAAAAGTCGACTGCTTCAACGCAAAGTTCAAAACGCCACTTGTACAGTCTTCGATGTTTTATGGTCTAAGGGTTGCCTAAAGTTCTATAAATCGTAGCCCTGTACCCTGGATTGTTCGGCAATGGTTGCCAGATACGGCGATGGCAGGCCCACAACCATAGTCCAAGAATCTAACGTCGAGAAGTCGGGGCCCAGGATAATTATTGAAAACTTTAAGCTATTTAATAAAACACTTTATGATGACTCTACCTCTTACACTCACTACCAGATGGACAATTAACCCCTTGTCTTACGAGTAGATTAGCTCTTGACTAGATGTTCTTCGTCCTCCGAAGAACGACGAAAAGAAAAGGAAAATTTGTAGCTGCCGCGGGTGTAGCTATTCTCCAATGACTGTATACGAACAATAATGAGATAAAATTTTATTTGTATTTATAGAAAATTAAGAACATACATATTGAGAAGATTCTGTTCGAAATCTTGATCACGAGTCTGACTCGTTTTTATAGGGCTGTTAAACGAATTTCCCGCTAGCACCTGATCCACTTCCGATTCATATATGTACCGTCCTCAACCCTCTTCCGATGTTTCAGCGCCTAACGCAGAGCCTGCTAGGTAGGCTTACCGACGAGTCCTCTATCAGGCCCAGGAGGAAACGTCCCCTTTCTTTTCTCTCCTCAAACCATCTCATTTATTTTCAGCTGTCGCCAAAACTTTGTAATACTTTTTAATATAACTGTGACTTTATTTTAATGGAGCGAATAGGGCACGTTTTTACTCTTCGCAAGAATGGTCTAGAATGAAAGTTAAAAGTCGAACCATAGCGTTCAACCGAACAAATGATCCTCTACCTATTACCAATTTGCTGGGTAGTTATTTACAAAACTGGCGACCTCCCCGATTTCGATGATCTCGAAATATGGTACCTGCACCTAATACGTAACACCTGATTTTAATTTTCCCATTAAACCATAAGCGCCTACTTGAGTATTGCAAGGATGCATCTTGTAAGAAATCTACGAAGACGTCTGCAAGACGACTTTTGTATGTCTAGAATATAAAATTCAACAGTAACAATGACGACATCTTGCCATAAAACGTCGCCCAACGCTGACCGCTGCAATGTGTAAGAGGAAAAAAAAATTATTTACGTTAAGAGAAGTTTAAAGCCGTACATCGGGACTGTATTTTTCAGACGACTATTTTCTCGTAGGACTCCAGTGATTCTGCGAACCTCTTTTCTATTAGTAGAAAATGTAAAGCATTGAAACGCCGCGCGTCAGTTCGTCACCTTTTCGTCGAGCTGTCTCCCGTTTCTAAATAACCGTTAGAAAGAGCCTGAATCGCTTTACCTATGTTTTTTCTAGGCGTTTCTTATCCGTTTGCGTTGCCGATTCCCTGTGGACGATATATCAAGTGCAAAAAGTTCGTGACAAGCTGAAAGGGGAATCGCATTTCCACCGACAATAGCGCGCCGAATGCGATTCATTTCTCCATCAATATGATTGGATCGTTGATCCTGATGGATGATCAACATCCGTCACGGTACTTGGCCACCTACTCCTTGATTCTCTGCGCCCGGACCGGTTGGCGAGGAGATGCAAATTTGTCAATGATACTACACCGACAGATTCGCGGTTCCAGCATTCTCGAGTTACACGAGCTGCCAATGAAAATATACGACCAATAAAATTATTGCATATTGTCGAAGTAACCAGTTTCGACTCAATCCAGTATGTCTGTCGGTACACTGAATCATAACCAAATTAATAGAGAGACAAAAACATTCTAATAAATAAATAACCACTTTTTAAATACAGAATATCGCTTCTTTAAATAAACATCGTGAATACCGATTACTATACCATATTTATACAAGGTGATTGGTCGTACAAACGAAAAGGCAGTGATTGGAAACAAACGTGCTATTAAATAGGAGTCATTTGATTCTTATGTTTATGGTTCTACTTCTATCAAATGTTGAACATGCAAACTTGACGAATTCTCAAAGTCGAATATTATATCATGCGGTGTATTTTACAGTATATCTATGAATGATATGAAATTTCCATTTAATGCAACTGCTCTATTTTGAATTATACTGTTGCGACCACTAAGTTGTGGAGTTTAACCATTGTTACGTCGTAACAACTGTTAATGAATGAAGAGGTTCATGGTACGAATGCCTATATTCCGCTATTTTTGTGGAACCGTCCATCTGAAATGCCAGGTGTTTTAATTAATATTTTAGCCAGAGCTTGGGACGCCGGTTTATTAGGGGTTGTCTTTTGTAGACACGTGCACCTCCAAGACTCTGACTTTTGCGCTCAATAGCAATCGACGTACCATAAACTTTCAGATGTGAATCACCATTTATTAGCAAGCGCGCAACCACCCTCAGGACAGTATCTTGGGGTATAGACGTTCCGTCTTGGGGACATTTCGAAGTTGCTCTCTACCACACCGGTGCGGATTGAGCGGCAAATTAACCAACCAATCATGGTTTACAAATATTTTTATATCTGCTTATTGATTGAGGATGTTTACGTCCCATCGATGAACATTATTAGGAGTACAAGTAAGTCTCTGCCGTTTGAAACCAGATAGCGCAGCCAGTAAGTTATGGCGGCTAGTGTCAAATGTAAGACATCATATCGTAAGGTTGCACATCTGTCAACAACGTAACCTCGAAGTATTAGCGATTGTGTATCAGTGTGCGAAAATGTCGAGTTTTAAGCCGAATAAACGTTATTTGCAGGAAGTTCTGATTTACTTTTTTAATTTGGAAATATCTGCAGCTGAGGCGCATCCATTGCTTGTAGAAGCATATGGTAAAGCTGCATAAAGCGAGAGAAGTTACTGTAAATGTTTTCAAATTTTAAGAACGGTCAATTTGATGGTAAAGACAAACAACGTAGTGGACGGCTGAACGTGTACGAAGACGCGGAATTGGAAGCATCACTGAATGAAGATTCATGCCAAACGCAAGGAAAACTTGCACTTGCATTATCAGTGACCCATCATGCTATTTCACATTGTTTAAAAACATTGGGAATGATTGAAAAGCAAGGAAATTGGGTTCCATATAAACTGACGCCGAGAAACATTGAACGTCGATTGTTCACATGTGTACGGTTCCGAAAGGATACATGCCGCGGTCCCCATAGAACATCGTATTTTTATATTTATTGCGTACGACCATATTGTCTCCAGATCTCGTTGGACACAAGTCAACTATCGGTTAATATACATTAAATACCGGAACCTGTTAAGGAAAATCAAGTTTCACTATGTAATTTAAAGTTCGCGCCTAGCGCCATGTATGAAACATTTGTGAATCGAATGTCTTTTGTTATTATCGATTTGTACGTTTCTTCTTCATTCTTCTGTTTGTCGCCATTTATTAAACACGCATTAAAATCACGCTCCAGATTAGATTTATTATTCAGCATTCCGAGCTGCTCAGTTTCTACAGAACCTCTAGAATTTGCTAGAACCACTGATCCACCAAAACAAGTCGCCCAATGTTAAATCAACCGGCGACAAGTGCGGGATAAAATCTAGTCGAAATAAATTCGTTGTTATTTTAAAACCAACGTGTTTCCCTTTTTTATCCTCGGCACGAACTAAAACCAACATGTGAAATGCTGCTTTGTCAAGGCATTCAGGTATTGGTCAAAACCTATTTGGAAACACTTAATTGAGAAGGTTTACCCCACTCGCCGTATTCACCAGACATTGTTCCTTCTGGTTAGTACTTGTTTCGATCGATGACGCATGACCTGTCTGAACAGTACTTCACATTATACGAAGACACCAAAATTTGGGGTCGATTCATGGATAGCGTGAAAAGATGAAGCGTTCTTTCGATGTGGTATCCGAATGCTGCCAGAAAGATAGGAAAAAGTAGTGACCAGCGATAGACATTACTTTGACTAAAACACAAGGTACTGTTCTTTCGCAATAAATGCTCAATTTAAGATGAAGAACGGCGGAGACTTATTTGTACTTGCAACGCTTGCAGCTTTTTTCCTCACTCTTTTTTATAAAACTGATTTCTCTTTATTTTTAAAGCTGTTTTTCCCTTATTTTTAAAGTGCAGTTCTTCTTTACTTTTTATCAATGTAACATACGGTAACTATCTAACCAGGAATGTATATATTTATTAGAGTCCACAAATTCGTATCAAAGTTCGTCTGCCGGTCATTCCGATTATTGCCATTTCTTTCCTCACACCACTTTACAAGTGCGGTGAGACGTGTGATCAGACTAAAGCTTATTAATATTGCTGAGCCCTGTCAAGACACAGAATAAAAAAATTTACGAATACAAACAGATACACACATTTCGTAAAATTAATTTACACATCTGGTGTAACCTACCAGGTGTATGCATAAGTTCTTTCCGGTTTGACTAAGAGGTGGCGCCAGTGAAAAGTACGCAGCGTATTAATTTGACACATATACCATTTTGTTCGTCTAACATAAAACTACAAACACACATAAGTTGAGTCTGCCAAGAACTGGCGTCTTTGTTTTATCGTTCAGTAATCATGTCGAGTTTTGTGCCTGAAAAAGAACATTTGCGGCACGCATTGCTTTTCTTATTTCATCAAAAGAAAAAGGCTGTCGAAAGTCATCGTTTGTTGGTAGAAACATATGGTGAACACGCTCCATCGATTAGAACATGTGAGACATGGTTTCGACAATTTAAAGTGGTGATTTCAATGTGAAAGACAGTGAGCGCTCTGGTAGACCACAAAAATGCGAAGACGAGCAATTGCAGGAGTTATTGGATGATGACCCAACTCAAACTCAGCGGCAAGTATCACAAGAAACAATCAGCAGACGTTTACGAGCAATGGGAAAGATCAACAAACTCGGTAAATGGGTCCCACACAATTTGAATGAACGTCAAATGGAAAATCGCAAAGTCACTTGTGAAATGCTGCTTCAACGCTACGAAAGGAAATCCTTTTTGTATCGAATTGTGACGGGTGACGAAAAATGGATTTATTTTGAAAACCCAAAGCGGAAAAAATCATGGCTTTCACATGGCGAAGCCGGTCCATCAACACCAAGACCAAATCGCTTCGGCAAGAAGACCATGCTCTGTGTCTGGTGGGATCAGACCGGTATTGTGTATTATGAACTTTTGAAACCCGGAGAAACTGTTAATACACAACGCTATCGCCAACAAATGATTAATTTAAACGACGCATTAATTGAAAGACGACCGGAATGGGCCAAAAGACATGGCAAAGTGATTTTGTTACACGACAATGCGCCGTCTCACACAGCAAAACAAGTGAAAGACACTATGAAATCGCTTGGATGGGACATCCTACCACACCCGCCGTACTCCCCAGACCTGGCACCATCTGACTATCACCTCTTCGCGTCAATGGGGCACGCGCTCGCAGAGCAGCACTTCAGCAATTTCGAGGAAGTTGGAAAATGGCTCGACGAATGGTTTGCCGCAAAAGACAAGCAGTTTTTCTGGCATGGTATTCATAAATTACCTGAAAGATGGACGAAATGTGTAGAAGCCGATGGCCAATATTTTGAATAAAAAAAAAATTAATTTCCCTTGAAAATTACGTGTTCTTTTTGATCAAAAACCCGGAAAAAACTTATGCATACACCTAGTATACCTAATTGTTTGTACGTTTGTACTGCGATAAACCGCCGAAACCTTCCCCACGTTCAATGCGTTGTGACTAGGCCTGACGAAAACCTATAGCAACTACCTACGACCACGCCTCTTCATCAAGTCATCATCGACGCTAATTGATGCGCTAGTCAAACCAAAAATTTGTATAAATATAGCACATTTTCTGCACGTAATTGTCATTTCGAAATCAATCGTCATTGAAACATCTTCAAATATTCATTACGCAGTCGCGTAAAGTTTAGTATTAATTTTCAAACAAGTTGGTTGTTTTTAAACTCATTTGCACCGCTCCTAAGTATTCGAGCCATATTAATAACGCTCGAAGCACACGAAATAATTTAATCCGTTAGTCAAGATCAAATTATTCACGCGCGCTGAACAAGCATTTATGAAGAAAACATGAGCGATCGCAGTATAAAGCAATTGAAAAATGAAAAATATTTATGAATTCTAATGTATTATTTTCAGTGTGTTAAAAGAAGAAAAGAATTTCTACTAGGCTCCTCTTCTTTTTGCAATTGATGCAAACAAGTTTATTTTGCACAAACATCCACGATTTTTTTGGTTGAACCATTCGTTGCTTGGTGATACTTTGTTTAGATAACAAGTTATCCGACTATGAGAACATTCTCAAAAAGAATGGTATATTTTCAAACATTTAGTCATGATATTAATATTTTGACATTTGTCAAAAGGCCGGAAAAGAAAAATTGCTAGTTACAAAAGGACAGTGTGTAAATATTCGAAGTTAATATGAATAGTTTCGTTAATACAAGACTATGCATTCTCATTGTTACTACGTAGTTACAACGTTTTTTCTATATTTACAACGCGACGCGTACCCGATTATCCATATTTATACAAGTTTTACCAATTAATAGTTGCATATAGTAGCAACGATTAAGTATAAATTTTGTATATTTTTATTAGTTACTTTTTAATTGAACTTAATAAAATATAAATTTGGATAATGGTTAGCGATTATTTCTTTTAATTTCACGTTTCTGTTAATTTTATTAATTGAAATCTTGATTTCTGTTAATTTTCCTTTTAATTAAATGTAAAATGTAGTGGGACATCGGTTATTTAGGCAACTTGTAAATTGTAAAAATTAAGAATATTAAGTCACTTAAATTGTAATATGAAGTTATATATTGAATTATATTCAGTTACAAAATCTAGCACATTATTTTAAAATAAATAAACCTTTTAATGAAACAATCAATTTAAATAATTTCCATGACACAATAAGAACGAAGAAAGTGAAAAGTTACTATATTGAACACTATTTCAGTTTTGTTTAGAGAAAAATGTAAATTACAGTGTGATATTAAATAGTCAGAAAAGTATTGAGATTCTTTCATTGAAAATGAATTTTATTCAAGTCTATATTGGTCATTAATGTCTATGAACTTTTGCCATTTTCGGGGTAGAGCCATAATCCCACTGAAATAGGACTACTGTGTTTTATCGGCTAAAAACTTGGTCAAGTGATTTTCACAGTCCTTTTTTTAATCCACATTTTTACCATCAAGGTAGTTTTGCAGAATTCGAAACAAACGATAATCTGATGGTACAAGGTCTGGGATACACGGTGGATGCATCAAAACTTCCCAGTCAAGCTCAAAAATGGTTCGATTATATTACGTTTGAGCAATGATTCGCAGATGGAAACTCGATCCATCAAATTTTTCTTTGTTAAATCATGAGGCACCGTCGAACTTCTTTTTGCACCCGGCCTTCTACAATTGATCCACAACGGTTGAATGGTGAATATTTAGTTCCCTAACAATCTCATGACTGCTTATATGCCGATTTTGCTCAACCATTTGCATTATTTTATCGACTTTTCCAATGATTGGTCGACCAGAGCGAGGTGCATCTTTAATGTCGAAATTTCCTGAACGGAAGCGAATAAACCATCTACATGCTGCTGCATTTGATAATGCATCTTGACCGTGAACACCACAAATTTTTTCCCGGGCTTGTACAGCATTTTTGCCTTTTTCGTAGTCAAATTGCCAAACAAAGCAAATTTTTTCAGAAATTTCACTCGTTTTCATAGTAATATTATTTTTGACATGATTGACGAAATACAAAACTGTCTCGATGAAAATTGTAGACTGAAATGTCACCTCTTAAATGCGCGTCAGTATTGTGCAATCTGATTAGTGTTATGCGATATACGACAGCAAACAACATCTAGCGACAAAAATCTCTCAATACTTTCATCATATGATAATAAATCATTCAGAGTCGAACGTTTTACATTTTTCTGTTGTCGCTCGTAAGTCGTATGCCTACGTTATACTGGGCAAAATTTACATATTAATTTTTCGATTGTCTACTCGTAAGACATAATAACATTTCAACTTTTATTACCATTCCAGTGCCTCACATACAGCTGAAAATTCCAAATACCGGGCGAAACGATATTTACGGTGTATATATCGATTTATATTCTCTACGTGTGTGCTGAACTGATCAATTTTTATAGCACGCGGATGTGTCCCAAAATCAGTGTTTTATACGTGACAATTTGAACATGAATGGACTGCGAATTAAGTGTACCTCTTCGTTCATGCTATCGAATAGCGCACTGCAGAAGTATTGCAAACAACTATAAGTTATGCATTTGCCCACGTCTATCTAGTTTCAAAATGAAAGATACGGTCAGAGTTATATATTATTTGTTATCGTTAAATTATTCAAAATTGAAACAGAACAAAGATCTTACGTGCTTGGCATATGATATTGCAGACACTTGAATATTTCAGCAAATGTACGTTAAACAACAAACACGAAATTATTTTAACGAAATTATTTGTATTGGACAAATGATCGTCTACCTATTGCTAATTTCGAAATATGCTACCTGCACCTAATACGTAATATCTAATTTTAATTTTTCCAGTAAACAAACACAGAAACAAGATAATATTGATACATGTTATTAGTGAATTGTGTAAATTTTGAAGTTTCTCGAAGTTATTGTAAAAAAAGTAAAAAGAGGTAAAAGCAGGGAGTCGAAAAAATCAATAACTAATATAAATAAAAAACTCAGAAAAATCATAAATAAATTTCAAAGAATTTATTTTTGCGATGAAAAATTAATATTTATTTATATAAAAGGAACACATAAACGGAACACAGAACTTGTTCCATATTGCGTACACTCACGAGTTTCATATCGGGTATGCACGTATTTCAACAAATAAATAATGATTATATTCAGAAGGTAATAACTTTAACGGTACATATATTTTGAATACAAGAAAAAATGTTTTATACGTTTTCAAATAACGATCACCTCCGCATTCAACCGAAATCCAAATGTGGATATGATCGTTTTATTCCTTTTGATGAAATACCTTATATTATTATCGACTGGTTTCATGGGTTTTCCCAAAATATTGAGATATTCCATATTAAGTGCAGTTACTCTTTTTACTCATGCAGTTATTCTACCATTAACCCTTAGCGTTCCAAAAGCGTTTTTGAGGATACAGTAAAAATTGTCCTACTACTATTAGTAAAAATTAAACTGTTGTATGTACGAGAGATAGTAATATACTTTATATGCACGAAGGGAAATTAACCATATATAACAGAGTTATTCTGGGCCAAAAAGTGTTTCGTTTTGGAATTAAAATTGCTTGGAGGGCAAAGGGTTAAATTGTACATGTATGACTCGTTCGACCTTGGTTTCGGAAATATTCGTATAAATATTATTTAAGCCTTAGTACCCGATTTTCAATCATGAAACCGAATTAGATTTAAAACTTATTGCAAACCTTACCTAAATCAAATTCAGACCTAGTCTATACTTTCATACTATTGTGGAATTACTAACCTACATCTTTTTAAGATGTGACTATATATTTTATAGACTTGGAAAAAGCTTTGTTCAAATAGGAGTTGATAATTACGCTGCAGATATTTATTATTTTCTGTTTTAATCATTTTAACCCTTAGCGCTCCAATGGCGTTTCTGAGGCGACATAAAAAATTCCTTTACTATTATTTAAAACAGGTTTTACATCGCTATATTTGCATTTAAGAAATCGGTAAAACTTGAAATGTTGCATGTACGAGTAATAGTAATAAACTTTATATTCACGAAAGAAATTAACCACGTAAAATGGAGTTGTTTTAGGTCAAAAGGATATTTCTATTTCAAAATTAAAATTGCTTGGAGGGTTAAGGGTTAATAAATCGAAAATAATATGATAATATTTTTAAATTCTTCTAATTCCTCTACATTTCTGCACTCCACCCGCTAATTTTTGTCATGAACGCATCAAATATGCAATCTACTTAGAATTTAATACTGACAGCTAGATTAAATCTGAGTTAGTTACAATTATTGAATTTAGTTGAAATCCAGATTAAATTTGGATTGTTTGTACGTTTTAAATTAAGACTATCGTACAAGTTACAGTATACGTTTCATGGACACAGTAATTTATATACTATTAAACAAATTATATGCTTAATATATTTTCCTACATATGGTACAGTAATGAGCACAACTGAACCAATAACCACAAGCTTTGTATAAATCACTATGTATTGTTAGGAATATGGAAGAATGACAAAAAATCGACATTATAATTATTTTTATTATAGTTAAAAATAAATTAAGAAAATTTTCCAATATTTGGTTAGCAATGGCAAGAACAATAGATTGATTTTTGATACTTCGTCCACAACCTCCTTGCTTACAAGACTGCACTAATCTGTTTTGCCATACTTTCTACTAATTTGCTGCAATAACCCGGAGATATTTGTTCTCACTGTTCTTGAATTCTATCAGTCATACAAATCCAGAACAAAAAATTTTTTAGTACTAAGCCATTTCTTTACACTCTTTCAAATTCAACCAAGAAGCTTCATCAAATGTGACAAACCGTATTATCCATTGTTCATGCCGCAGATATAATTCTTTTGTATTTTGTATTTTCTGTATTTCTTCTGTATTTTTTCTTATGATTTCTTATAAAATGACTTTTTTAAACAATTTGAGCAACTGTCTTCATACTTATTTATTCTTAACTACGATAAAAGTAATTATAATGTTGATTCTTTGTTATTCTTCTATATTCCTAGCAATAAATAGTTATCTATACAAAGCTTGTGGTTATTGGTTCAGTTGTGCTCACAACTGTATCTCAAAAACAGATGTGCGTCGCGATCGTAGCCAATGTATAAAAAAATATAATTTTAATACATACAATAAACATATCGCTGTACTCGTCGCACGTCAAAACGATCTACTGAACCAAACATTCGACAAACAAGCATTTCTTTATATTTGTAAAAACGAGTAAGTATTCTCTGAACATTCTGAACGTTCGACGAATATGGTACTTCAACTTATTCTTGTATTTAAACGTACCATTAAAAATAAAAACTGAGCAATCCTTACGTACATGAATAATTTGTTCTGGCTATTGGCGTTGACAACACAATTCGAAGTTATTGAATTCAGTGCAGTCCTTTGTCTACTAAATAATTATTTATGGGATACATGACTTGTATCCTTCTGAATGGAAAAATCTTCTATGTTTACAAATTTTGTAATCTTTAGAGTAAAGAATTTAGGAAGAACTTTTGAATTGAGAGAAATAGGGATATGATTATGAATAATAGTTGATTTTAAGAATATAATGTTTCAAACAAAAGAAAATTGACTAGATAATCTAAAGGAAAGCTATAGAAGGTAGTGAATTTCTTTAGCTTGTTGCTAATGAAATATTTTAATAACGTATGTTTCTATACCTTTCAAAGTGTACAAAATGTTACTTGTCCGAGAAGTACTTACTACCAATTCAAATGATTATTTTACTAATAAATCTGTATCCGAAAGTGGAAATATCAAAATACTTTAACAAGGTACATATTATTTGCGATCAGTTTTATAACATTCTCACTAATTTCAGTATAAATAATAATCACGTAATTCGTACTCTTCGATGCTTACAGAAACATATCGTATTAAAATTTTTCGTGGTCAACAAGATTCAAAATCAACCTATTACTAAAAATAGGTAACTAGGATGGAGAAATAGTTAACATTTAAAAAATCAATATCTCTTTTTAAAACTGTTCTGCTTATGTTTTTCCAGATTCTAAAACTTCAAATCTCAGTAATTCATAATGTTGGCTTAATTTGGCTTAGTTTGAACGAATAAAGATACAAAAGGGAATAAAATTAATTGGTAAGCACTCTTTGAATACATTTGTGTTCCCTCTGGTCGGTGGTAAAGTCGCGTTATAAGCTACTACCTCGGGTCTGAAACATTATACAGTAAAGTCGTTTCTACTGCTCCAATAACTACAGGATAAGTGCCATAGTGTTATAACCACTACTACGGTGTATACCTCTCAAGGGATCCGCATCTGTACACGATACGTATATTCGAATTTCGATTCGTGTTTACACACGATAAGTACAATGTTTCGGACTCGAGATAATGGCATTTAATGCGACATTACATTAGTATTTTGCTAAACAACTTACTTTCCATTGCAACTATACATGAGGGACCTTGAACGACCTCTACAAAAGGTTCTTCCATTCATTCTAAAACACTCTATCATTCCATTTAAAAAGTAGAGTTGAGCTTGGTATCTCATCTACGTCTGCGCCTATAAATAAATTAGAAACTTATGGATTATCCTCTCGATAGCAAGAAAGTTTTATTCGATACATATTATTGCACGTTTTATGTTCTTTGTTTAGCGAACGACGAGGCATATTGTTTATTTAGTAAATACGTATATACAAATTAATAACTATTTACAACAAGAGTACAATTTGGATAAATCTGATCAATTTGCTATCCAGTCCTCTCGACAGGCAAACTTTTACTTCTCTCAATTGTCTGTCGGTACAACAGTTCCGTGACAACCCCGAACTTCTATTATTTTCTTAAGGGTTGTTCACCATGAAGTAATTCTTCATTATGGTGACTTCATATAGGCAACCGCTGTAACAATATCTTCGTATCGTTAAAAACGAACAAATTCTTCAGAAAGATTTTACACGACGTTATTTGTCAAACATAATACGTAGTGACATACTAAAAGATATTGTTATTCGAAATCGTATAGTATCTTTCGAGGCCCTCTACAATTCCAGAATTTTGACCAGTAGCGTATGCGGTTTACATTGTCGATAATCGGCAAGATCCCAAAAAATTGGATAAAGTATTCGTGAAACAGTGAAAAAAAATGCAACATACAAATTTGCTGAAATCCAACTAACAACGAATGAAAGAACCGTGAAATAAATCCGTGAAATACAGACGCAATCAATCGTTCCTTCTCCATTCAAATTGAAAATACATGTTCGAGCGAGTAAAAGCTTAGATTAATCGCGAGAACGTTTCTACGCTTGTCCCCTGCCCCCGTTTTTGCCCGTGGATCTCGGCCTCTATTTATACTCGCAGAGCGGTGCTTTAAAAGCTCGCTAATTCACGGCGTGCTAACGCCTCTACGTGTTACACGTTGAGGACTTAATCTGCACGATCTACTCACGGGCACGGGTACGAGCGGGTACAGGCGAGTACAGGAGGGTACAGGAGGGTACAGGAGGGTACAGACGGGTACAGAAGAGGCAGAAGGACACGGGCACGGGCGCGGGCGGGGCACTCGCGTTTACTCTCTCGCGGGTAAAGCGATGAAGTGA
Organism: Agapostemon virescens; assembly: GCA_028453745.1. NCBI lineage: Eukaryota > Metazoa > Arthropoda > Insecta > Hymenoptera > Halictidae > Agapostemon > Agapostemon virescens. The sequence goes on from CM052094.1 coordinate 22,912,456, forward strand.
GCCAGGTAAGACGCGCACGACAGCCCCGTAATTAAGACGATGGATGGAGAAGGGGCGCACAATGGATGATATAGTCTCATCACGGATAAGAAACCGTTATCATTTATTAATTGCAACGGGCTGGACATTAACGAAGAGAATGCACCAGCTGCGTAACGTAATTTATCGAGCGAAGCTCGACGCTCCGGCCGGTTTTTACTCTTATTACGTCAACGACCCTCGTTGAATTTCGAATTCTACAGACCGGAAGTGTATACAATAGCGCGGTTATATAATCCCGTCGCCCTCCAACCACCCTCCGCGCCGCCAAACCACGTGAGACCTTGGCTGAATCAGCACCAGGTTGCCTGTAACTAAAATATGATATCCTCGCGATTCTAGTTTCAAATGCCGGTCGCGCGGAAATTCACGAGATCCGCGGTCCTCCGCATCGATGCGGACGGCTCGAAATTTCGATTGTGGTTATGCAACTCGATGTCCAATAAATCTATCGGTCTGCGATCATTGATTCAGGACATGGATGCGTTCGGTTGCTCCTCTTGGCGATGCACGCAGAAAGCGGTTTTCGAGTAGCGAGCATACGTACATGCATGCTGACACCGCGCTGCACCGTGTCCTGCCATTTCGCAAATTTTGCTAAGGTATCTTGCGGCGCGAAAGTATGCGGCACAATCAACTTCGATCATACGAATTCCCGAACGCGAGCGCTACTCGTGTTTTATCGAGAACTTTCCGATGAATTTCCGACCTGTTCACGTCTACTTTACTCGGCAGGTATTGTCTTTTTACCACGTTCCGTGCCAGACCGTTTTTTAAAGACATGCCATTCAGACTGCGTGGGGCGTATACGATCCACAGTAATAAGATTTTATTGAGTATACAAAATTTTTACTGTATTACACCATGTGTTTACCACACTTTACACACCTTTAATATTTTTCATAGTTTCATACTCTTTATACTTACTCGTTCTGCTCGCGTTGCGATGTTTATATTTTTTCTCTTTCACAAACACACACATGCAGAATGTAGTCAGCATAATAGATTTAGATGTTACCGATTTATAGTTACATTCGCAGATTTCTTCGCACACACTTTTGCGATTAAATAAGCAATAGAATTTCTGCTGTTTCAACAAAAGGCAATCGATAATGAATGATCGCAATGTCGTGTGGTGCGTGAAAGCCCCACGTTACAAGAAATGCGGTATGCAATTTTTTTTTTAAATTCTTCTCTTTTCAATTAGGACTGCAAGCGACCTGAACGGAAAGTTGAGCGTGGGTCGTATATGTCAATACTTAACACTTTAAATGCTATGTCAGTCTCTGGAGACTGACGGTATCAAATTTATAATTTAATATGTTATATATAATTTATATAATATTAAAGAATATTCACAATATTTTAATACATCTGATTGAAACAGAAAAGCACAAATGGCATAAACAAGTCTTTTGCTTAGGCACAGTTGTATTCTTTCCGTTTAAAGGAAAATGAAATGTGACGTAAAAGCTAGGCAAAATGACTCCGCGTTCAACGCGTTCAAAGTGTTCCGTACGAGAGAGAAGGAACAACCATAAAAATTCCAATCAGTGTAGGACCCCTAAAAGATTTAGACAAGATTGCCAAAAGACCCCACCTGGTATGCAAATATGGGGTTCTAAAAAATTCGGACAACAGCGATACCCTCCGTAGCCTGCATTTCGTCGAAAAGCAATTTAGTGTGTGGTGAGGTACGTGGGAATAATGAATAACACGTTGTTACCCAAATTATTTTTATTGCTCCGCACCGTAGCGGGATTGCGTCTACATTAGATGACTGTTCGTCTTCCGTGTTCCCTCGATTACGTTTCGAGGTGAGGACTATTTTCTCGTGATCAATAGTATTTATTTTCTTAAGTGTCGTGTGTCGCAGGGAAAAACCAGGCGGCCCAACGAAGTTTTCGGCACGGGCCTATGAACTGGCCCGGCGTGCTGGCGCAACCCGACACCTTCTCTCTGCGACAATCGAAATACGTCGTTACAAGAGTTTAACATGTTCATTCCATTACAATCCACGGCTGTGACCAGAAGTAGAGCCTTCTTCGCGCTAGTAAAAATCTATTCTTTTTCGCATACTTCATCCGAGTCGAGGCGTCTTTTCGGGTTTATTGCCTGCTATGGTTAACCCTCGAGATATGCCGATTTTCCGTGTGCCTCATCCTCAGGTACGAGGTGTTCCTGGAAGTGACCATTAGTTTGAGCGGTTATCTTTCCCTTCCACACAAATCAAGGAGCCAATCATCCAAGACTACCGTTTCCCTCACTAATACCGAAAAATGTGCAATCAACGGATCCGTTTGTGTCATTCCCTTATTCATGCCCACTGCGAAGTTACCTTTGCACCAACAATCATCGAATCCGATATTCTAAAAACACTACTCAAAGCATACACATCTGATTCTCATATTTCACATTCAGTTTCAGTTGTTAGTTTGTTAAACTTGGTTTTGTTGGAAATATGTTTATTTTATTTCACATAACAGTTACATTATTTTTCAAACCAGAATACGTGGAAAATTAGTCGGTGTGTTTACCAGCAATCGTATGTAACGTTTCTAATATGAATTCATATTTTATATATCTTTATATATAATTTTCTTTATACATATTTTCAGCAGGACAATGATCCAAAACATACCGCACGTATTGTTAAAGAATGGATCATATAGAACGTACCCCACGTTTTAGAAACACCCCCACAAAGTCCGGACATTAACCCCATAGAACACTTATGGGCAGAAATTGGCAAACAACTTAGTAAACATAGTATTAATTCCAAGGAAGCATTAAAGACCAGAATTTTGTACGTCTGGAACAATATAAAAAAAGATATTACTGAAAATTTGGTTGATAGCATGCAACGACGGTTGCAAGCCATAATAAGTGCTCATGGTGGTCCGACAAAATATTAAAACACTATAGTTGTTTAAAATATGTACTATTAATTTAGTCGTTCGAATACTTTTGTGGCGTTCATTTAGATGCCGTTACCAAGAAACATTTTATAAGTATTGTTTACGTTATCAGAGACACTTCAAATTTAACATGTATAATCATGATACTTATGTGTTATTACAGAAATAAAAGTATTTTGTAATTCGTAATATGACTTATGTTTTTTCAACGTCAAACTTTTCATCCGTCCGAATCCTTTCCGTTCGAATACTTTCGTTACTCACTGTATATACACAGGTCGTCGCACGGCTGTTAACTATAGTCGGCACCCGTAACAAAAAATTGTTAAGGACGGTGCTGGGCGACGTTTCATGACACGGTTTCACTATTGTTATCCTGGGCTTCGACTTTTTGACATTAGGTTCTTAGGCTAAGGTGTGAGCCTGTCGCTGCTGCATTTGGCAACCATTGCCGACCCACTCAGCGTACAGGGGCTGCGATCTCTGAGATTCTAGATAACCTTTGAGCCATAAAACGTCAAAGACTGTACAAGTAGCGTTTTGGACTCCGCGTTTCGAGGTGGTTGAGTTTTTCCAACATTTGGCATAGAATTGCAAACAAATGTGGATGACTTTCTCGAGTTAGCAAATGTAGCTATCTCTGGAAATGTCGCAAGCATCCCTACTATCTGTCTTCGATCGTCTTAGCTTGTACTGCCCCTTAACGAATCGTAGGGTCTGTTTAATCCACATAAGTTTTTCGTTGGTCCTCCTTCATCTTAGAGAGAAGGGAAAAATTACGAAAAGGGAAAAATTACGAAAAGGGAAGGGAACATAGTCTTTATCAAGACTGACTTGTCGTCCTTCGAGCTCAGTCGCTCTCAGTCGCTCTCAGTCGCACTCAGTCGCTAGATATTCCGTTACCATCTTAGACAAGTCTCATTTTGTACGCAGTCTAGGCCCTTAGTTCCTATGGTATCTCTTACCATAGACATTGAATTCTTGTATACATTTCTCCTACAGCATCTTAGATATTGTTCACTCATTCTATTTTGTTACACAGTTAGTTATACTTGGCTTGTTATATTATTGTTGATGTTTCGTTGTAGAAGTGGTTAAATAAGGTTTAAGCTGGTCCTTCAAACATTAGTTACTTAGTGGACACACGTCGTGCAAACACGTACAAAGTCCAAAAGATCTTTCAAATCTACCGCGGACAATAAACAAACGTTATATAATACGTGGAAATCGGCGACGAATCAGACAGCAGCGAGAAAGCATGACCGTTCATCTGTTGGTGAGCATAGAAAGTTGAGCAGCCATACTACTCCCTGTCAGTGATTAATAATGTCTGGAAGAGTGCCTTTCCACGATTTCACGAATCCAGGGAGGACCATGGGGATGTCGCGCAATAAAGGCCGACTCAATGATGTTGCCAGGTTGATGATGCTGCTCCCGGTGTTGATGCTGGTCTGGGTTAGGTCTGGGTTCATCGTTCATCGGCGTCATTGCTCGTATCATACTAAGGTGTTATCATTCGACTTTAATTATTGTGAACATGTTGATCGGGCACTTACGCTGTCGCTTATGCTGTCGAGGCAAGAGCAGGTACGGTTCATGACACGGCTGCGGAGGCCAGGTTTGGGACCGTCGGGTAGTCGATAGTTGAAATTCAGGGTTTTCCAACCATTTGAAAAGGTCATAAACCGTAGCCTCGATGAGTAATTCCTGGAAGGAAAACAACGGTTCTTGGAAGCCCATGTTCTTTGCACCTGAAGTCGCTCGTCATGGTGTCAACGTTGTCGTCCACCGCGTGGAGAAATGCGAAGATTTCCGCACAAAAACTCCTTCGCGCGCACAAGGGTGCAAGGGAAAGGGAAACATACTTCTTTAAAACCATCAGGACTTCCTCACCAAGTCAGACGGGACTTGGTAGCGGAGCGAAACGTGTATAGTTGTAACCTTATTTATTAAAGTCTGTGATCCATCCTCATCGGTGCACATCAACGTGCTATGCGCAGCGATAACGAATTCGTGAACGGTCGCGAAGCACTACGCAACAAATGCTATTGTACTAATATAGCCGTTTGACAAGGATGTAGACTTGGTCTCGATGATCTTCCGTGAGTCCGCCGCTCTGTTGATGTTGTAGGTCTGGGGTCTCGTGCCCTCTGGATGCTTGGCGTCTGCGGTAGATCGACGGTTGACCACACTAGGAAGAGGATTACGTAATTCTCGGCAACTAGCAAAAGACTAGTCTATTCTCCTAGTGTTGATCCCTAAGTTCTTGTCGTTGACTTATGGTTGTAGTTACCATTGTCGACTCCTTCGATCGTCTTGTTGGGTTGTGTTCGTCGTTAAGGTCACTCGTTTGGCAGTGGTTGAAATATTTTAAATAAAGGAAAAACAGAGAAAAAAGCTAGGAGACTCGTCGATAAGGCTACCTAACAGACCGTGTCTTAAGCGTTGAGACATCGAAAAGTAGTTGAGAACGGTTTATATGGAAATCAGAGACGGATCAGGTAGTATGTGGAAAAGAGAGTCCAATTGTCCACCTGTTGGTGGTCATAGAAGATAGAGCCACCACGAATATTTTATGGGATAATTACATTTGTAGATTGAAATCCTATATACGAAATGGCCAAAGGCAAACCAGTCTATATTGCATTAAAACGAATCTAAAGTAGTTAAGTTGCTGTTACATTTATATTAAAAATAGTTTTAGCATTCAATATTTATAACGTGTCTGAGACATCGTTCCAATATAAGAGACCAATCCTTTACGGACAAGAAATTAGGTTTTGTACCAAAGTTTTAAATAATGGAAACATGATCACCGTGTACGGGTTTTTTGTTATACATAATTTAATTATACGTTTTAACTTCAGAAATTAGATAAGGAAAAGTTAAAATATTTATGTAAGTAGGTCCTAAGTAGTATAGTAAAACATAAATCAAAATGTGCAATACTCAAAGGACCTTTATTCCTGCCAGAATATTCCTCTTAAAAATCTTCATTAAGATCACCTTTCTGATTTACTTTCATAAATTATTATTAGTATATTATAAAAACGTATCATTTTATACATCAAAAATATTTTTTCTTTCATTTTACTTTTAAAATTTTATATTTAAAAAAATTATATTAATATACCATTGATACAATTTTATTTTAATTAAATCTCACAATTCGTAGAACATAAAACATGTGAAGTTCCATCGCTTTTGTTAAAAATGTAATATGTCATACATTGAATTATTTAATACATTAACATAATAATGTTCTCATTAAAACCAGGAATTTTATATTATTACACGTATATTCTTAATTTTCAGTGGCATTTCTTTTAAAGGATAATTTTAACTGATTTGAAAGTTAAACAAATTTTATGAACAATCTGCTACGAATGTAAAACGATATTTTAAGTTAAATCAAATTGTCGATCCCTGTATTTTTCTTATGTAATAAACAAATACAGCAGATGATCACAATATGAAAATGCATTCAATTTAAGAAATCTGTGTACTCTCTTAGAATAATAATTATCATTGTTGAATATTGATCACAAAGTTTATAAATAAAAATATTTAAGAAATTAAATAATAGCTTATTTTTTGTAGTAGTTACGACAAAAAATAATACGTGATTAAAATAGAAATTGAAATTAATTTTATAGAAATAGAAATAATTAAATAGAATTAATTTTTGAATGCATAAATATGTATAATGATGCAACCAACAATGTATTAATACTTTGAACATTGCGTCATTTAGAAATTGCGTCATTCGAAAATTGATTTTTCTTATTTTGAGCTATGGCGTACCGCACCCAAAATCTGAAATAATTTTGAAATCACTATTTTGATAATACGGTGCTACTGTAAATTTTTCGTAGTGGTGCTCAAGTTGCTTCATTACGAAATCTACATGTTTTGATAACTTTCATTTTTCATAACCAGGATTTTTATTTTAAACAACAGTAAAAATTCTCAAAAATGCACATCAACAGCCTTGATATATCAACATTTTTCATAATTTTGGTATGCAATTAAATGGGAAAATCTCGATCAAAACCTATAAAACCGAATTCACCCTATAACTTTACCCGTGGTCAAGATACAGGATTAAAATTTTACAAAAAGCGATTTCTAGATGCAAAAATCCTGAACAAATACACAATATCATGCATCCTTACTTTTCGCTCTTCATTCCAGTAAATAAGTTACTTTAACTGTATAGAATTTCTGAGCTTGCTACCGGGGCAGTCGAAGTGTTAACCAGTTGACTGCGGACTTTGGTATTAAAAATCCCTCGCAGGATGTGGAATTAAAACCAAGCAATGACAATTATACACGTCGAACGCAGGGCAAATACATAATTATGAGAAAAATAAAGCAAAATGAGAAAGAATTTCATTTCCATTCCCATATAAAATTAACAATTCATTGTTGAAAAGGTTTCTCCTATTAAAACCATAAAATTGTCAAAATAATAATCAAATTCATAAACAAGAATAATTAGAAAGTATCCAATATTAACCCCTTGCCGTAACTTTCTTTGTTATTACACTAATTATTAGGTAAATTGGAAAGTTCCGTCCGTTTTTTTACAAAAAGTATAGCTTTATTCATGAAAGAAAATGAAAAAGTACGTTAATCAAAATATTGTCCATCGTTAGTGATGACTTTTTCCCATCTTTCGGGCAGCAAGCGAATTCCGCGTCGAAAGAATGATTCATCTTCATCCATGATCTTTATCCACCAATGTCTGCAATTCTTCGTCTTCGAATACTCGTGGCCGTCCAGAACGCTCTTTGTCCTCCAAAGAAAAATCACCATTTTTAAAACGTCGAAACCACTCTCTACATGTTTTATCGGAAACAGCATTATCGCCATAAACGTCTACAATCATTCGATGAGCTTCAGCTGCCGTTTCCTTCCAATTGAAACAAAAGACTAACACTTCGCGCAAATGACGCTTATTCGGCTCAAATTCCAACATCTTCAATGTAGAAAAAAACGAAGTTATTGATGCAAGCGTAAATTGTTGTGTACTGAGTTTTATTAACAGATGTTCAAACTAAAAAGTTAGCCTTACTTTAGAGGTTATAGTTACCCACAGTTCGAGCTACGATCACTCGACGCTAGATGGACAGATCTTTCCGATTGACCTAATATAACGTCTTCAACGCCAAAACTGTTATAGAAGATAAAAGAAAATTTATATTTCTTATATTGCTGTATTTACTTCAATGCTGAGATATTAATTCGCAAAAGAATAACATTGCATTTCGTCTAAAAATGAAGTTAGGGGCAAAATTTAATTTTAGAAATCCCCCATAGGGTGCGGAATTAAAATCATTAATAGAAGTAATTGCGATGCGTACGTCGAACACAGGGTAAATGCTCCTATTATAAATGTTACGAAAAACGAGAAAGAATTACATTTTTATTTAATAAAAAATTAACAATTCTATTGATAATATAAAGGATACATACTATTAAATAATATTTTTGTTGTATTTTATTGAAATCTCAATTTTTTATTGCGAATGGTAATTTTTTATTTTACACGATGAATATACACGTCGTACGCATCGCAATAGAGATTTGGCACGACGTATATATACGTCAAACTCGCTTAACTGGTTAAAAAACTGTATAAGAAATGGTCGATTAAGTTTACGGTTACGTCTCTGCACGGAGCAACTTATTTCGCAAAACACGAATTGGAGAAAAAGAGTCGACGCGAAACGAATATGTAAAGTTTCATCGGCAAAAGCCGTAGCACGTAGACTAATCGCACGCGGAGCTGGTTCCTCGATTTTCCCGTATTTTTGATCATCTATTTTTTGTGTCGCGTATCGGCAGGATTGAGCAGGCTTCTGTGATGTCGGACGAGTTGGCTTTATTAAACAAACATATAAGAAGAATTAATGAGGCGCCGTGCGTGGCATGGCGTGGTATGGTGCACTTGTAAGTCGCGCGGCTTGAATAATGGATGGGCTGACAAGACAGCTCCGGCGATATACCGACAATGGGCTTCCCCTTCGTCTCGATTCTCCCTTCGTTTCTTCCTTCCTTCCTCTCATCCGTCACGTTTCATCGTGATTTCGAATTTCTTTTCCGGAATATTGGGAACATCGACAACGTCCAAAACTGGGAGCAGCGGCAATTGCGAGAGGAGAGGAAACAACTGCTACAGTCGCAATAAATAAGAAGCCTTGGAAAACTGTAGAATCCTAGGCTAGAAATGTCTTGTTCGCGACGTCGGGTCTCCTGTCGAACAATGCATCACACTGTCGCGAAATATTAGAGGCGTACAGGTTAGAAATGTGCGAGCCTTCAAGTTGCCGGATAACCGAATGTTCCTTTCGGAGTGAAGAAAATGAAAAGAGTTCGGACACAAAGTCATGACATACAAATATTTGGATAATCCGACAATCTCGGGTAGCTCGATTATTTTGATTATCTATCGAGAGAAATTTCGCTCCGATTCTCAGGAAGCAATTTCAGCAATCTGTGTAGCTTTATTACCATTTTACTATAAAGTTAAATTCACCTGAAATTGCGAACAACCAAACTGGAAGCTGAACATCGCAGAAATCGCAAACAACTAGACGTTGAACAATCATACCAAAGCGCGAACAAGTAGAAGTTTAAGATCATCCAATAGTGCGAACATACAGTCATTTAGAAATCACGAAAAACATCAGAAATCGCAAACATTGTAACTTAATGTAACGTTGAGGAAATGCACCGAGATTCCCTGCATTTGTAGAAAACTCTATACCTCCGAAATAGCCGATGCCTTCTCTGGCAGGCACATTTGTTAAGAACTCTTTTTAGGTATACCTGCGAGTACTCACAGGTACGATTGTGCGTGCCTGACCAGGTATAAATGTACGTAGTGCAGCAACGTGCTGCAGTTGTAAACAGTCCGTATCGTACGTTCGTCTTGTACATATTCTTCCACCGTCTTCTTCATTTTAAATGTACATAGTTATTTATACTTCTTCCTTACGCGAGCCTTTCACTTGATACAACCCCTCAACAGTAATAAAGTTGTAAATAGGTTCGTTCCGTGTAGTTTATTACGTGAGCCAGGTGCTCAGTGTCATTTTATGTACACTGAGAAAAAGGTAATACCACCGTGCTACCTACAATAATTGTAACATGATATACGGTACAATAAATGTACATACCTACAATAAATGAAACATGCGTTGGATGGCGAACTACCTATCTTCCGTTTAAGTAATGAGTAAGATGTTTCCTAGTATGAATCTCGACCGACTCTTACTTAGTCACATTACAGTCAGTGCTATGACGCACTGTCTTAATCTCACTCCCTCTCCCTTTAAGGGACTACTATTTAAACCCAAGAAAATCCCGAAATCCAAGAATAGACATTTACTAAGACCGTCTTTGCATTCGTATTTCTAATTAAAAACCTCTGTCAAAATTTTTGACAAACTATATTCTACCGCGCATTTTCCTTACTTTGACTGGAATTAGATCGAGGAATGTTTATTAGTAAAGTAGTATTTAATTTACTTTAGAACCTCGCAACGTTTATTAACCCCTCGCCCGGTATACGACACATGGAAGTGGAAATGTGATGGTGTCGGGTGCTTTTTTGGTCAAAGTACTGGTTTTTTGTGACAAACTAAAAATATTTTGAAGGTAGTACACTACATAAGAAGTATTAGAAACATGCGTGCTATTTCGTACATAGTTTGGCAGCGATTGGAAATGGAAATTGGAAACCGAAATTAACTCATACGTCACTCCTTCAGGCACACACCTTCCATCAATTGTATAACCAATTAAAAAACGCTATGTTCTTCCACTTCAAACTACCTTCAACCAATCACGACAAAACCGAGGTGACGACGGACAGAACGCAACAAGACTCATCAAACAATCTAGAAATTGCGAACAAGACTAACAAGAAATCGCAAACGGACAATCTAGAAATTGCGAACAGAACAAAAGTCGAAACATAGAAATCGCGAACATTCCGAACTTGAAAATAAAGACAATCGCAACCACTATAATCGTATAGTTATCACGCGACCCAGGTGCTCAGTCACATTCCTTGTACGCTGATAAGACGGTATCACAGAAGTGACACCTTCGCATATGACAGAAGTGCTGTGTTCGTCGTATCGGCCACACCCTCAAGTTGTCACACGGACGACACGAAGGGAAGAGGAACAGCCTTTGGAAAAAGCGATTAGAATCGTTTTGATTATCGAGTCGAGCAGAATCAATTTGACTACCAAGTCAACCACATCGATCGTTTCGACTTGATCAATTATCGTGCGAGTTGATCAAGACTGGAAACTTTGACCATTGTTTGGGTTATAAGACAAACAAATTCGACTAACGGTCGAGAGAAACTTAGAATCTCACTAAATACACCATCGTATCGGAGTGTATCATACGATTCTGCTAACGATCTATTGTCGCGAGATCTTTCTAACTTTTCGTACCCTGTAACAAGGTCCGTCGGAAAACATTGAACTAGCAGTCCAATATTAACACATTGAACACCGGCGATATATGAGCCATTTAATTAATTATGAGTTCATTTGCTGTTTTCTGAACAACGAGTAGCTACAGAAAATATTTAAAACCTTATTCAAGTGGTAGACTTACAAAATCTGCATTATCGTGGGGCCGGCGCTCAATGTGTTAATTTGGTCGAAGGTATTGGTGAAGATCAAAGAAAATCGACAATCGCCACCCGTTTTGCGTCTTACAAACACAATCGCGCTAACAGGAACTTACAACTACATTCGAATACGCGACCGCAAGGAACGGGAAGTTTCATGGCTTGATGACTAGTTTGCCTCAAAAGAGGAACATTCCTTTGGCGTGGTGTCCACCAATGTCAGAGAGATGGGAAAAATGTATAATTACTGATGGACAATTCTTCGAATAAAATATTCTTCTATAAATCATTTTCATACACTAAACGTGGGTTTTCTGTACAAAAACTCCGGTTTCACATTTACTTATCCACATATTCATCGATCTAATATCTTTGTACGGACATACATGATATTACGATTGAATTGTTTATGGTATTACATTCACAGTTATGTGTGAAACATGTTTGACCGCTTGCTTTTCTAAAAACAGATCTCTCTCCAAAAGTCCATAATTGTAGTTGTAGTTAATATTTTAGACAGTTTCTTTCGTAAATAATAGTGTTTTATTAACACGTTCCATGCCACGTGGACGTATACGACCCACGCTAAATTTTCCGTTCAGGCTGCTTGCAGTTCTAATTGAAAAGCGAAGAATTTTTTAAACATTCATCGTAAAGTCAAATATAGACATCCTCATATCATGTATACTACATTTCTTATAATGTAGACGTTCACGCACCACACGGCATAGCGATCATTCATTTTCGACTGTCTTTTGTTTTTTTGTCTCTGAAACAGCAGAGATTTTATTACTTATTAAATCGAGAAGTGTGGATCGTATACGCCCCGCACGGCCTGAAAGTCTTTAAAAAACGGCCTGACACGGAACGTGTTAAGGTTTACAAGTACAAATTGTATCGTATATACAGTCCGCGACAATAAAATAGCACACCCCGTAAAATTTGTTAATTCTTATTTATTAAAGTATAAAAATATAATTTTGAATATGTAGACAGGTACACATAAGTGTTGAACACCAAATAGCGCTAAGTTTCTATATACAAGGATGGTCCTTTTTGTTTCATCTGCAAAAATGTATATATCTTGATAAACCGGTGCGACAAAATAATAGCACATTATTGCAGTTAATTAACATTTATGCATACATACGAAGGGAACTCAATATTTAATATTTTGTAGATCCTCCAGAGTTTTTTATAACCGAAATTATTCGCTTTGGAATCGACTTGAATAATTTTTTAATCGTTTTCTGTTTCATTCGTTCCCATTCGAGTGCAATACACTCTTTTAATTCGTTTACGTTATTAAACTATTTCCCTTTAGCATAAACTGCTCTAGCAAGGTCTGCCCAACAGTTTTCTATAATATTCAAGTCAGGGGAACGAGCTGGCCATTGCAAGACTTGAATATTTTCCGTCTCGAAGAATGCTTTCACAACCTTTGCTGTGTGAACCGCTGCATTATCCTGCTGGAATATGTATTTTTCCCCGGAAATTCTGGTTGCGTGTGTGGTTATTTGTTCACGGATTAAAATTAGATATTTCACGCTGTTCATTTTTCCACTGATAAAATTAATATCCGTCTTTCCATGGTAGCCGATACCGGCCCACACCATGACTCCTCCGCCACCCATCTGGCGACCGATGAAAAACATTTTTTCTTTACGTAAGTCGTAGTAATAATAACTCCACCCGTCAGGTTCATCGAGATTAAACTTCTTTTCGTCGGTGAACATGACTTTTCTCCACTTCTTCTTCCAGTGAGCATGTTGCTCTGCGAACTGCAGCCTTGCCTTCTTATGCGCTTCGGTTAGAGGTGGTTTTTTTAAGCTTCCTTCGCTGCAGGTGCTTAGATCTTTGCAGGACACATTGCACATTTCTGACGTTTGTTTGTACGTCTGCTGCTTCAGCAATCTGCCTGGTAGTCATTGGTGCATTCGATGCTGCCCTAAGAATAGCAAGTTTCTCTCGTGCTGATAGTGCCGCGGGTCGTCCAGGACGTTTTGTATTACCGTATTTCTCGGGGTTTTTCAAATAATTCATGACAACCTTCCGGCTTCTATGAATTACTTTCGCAATCTTTGAAATAGAAACATTTTCTTTAGATAGTGTCATAATTGTTTTCATTTCACTATCTGTTAACTTCTTTCCACGACCCATTTTTTTAGAAGTTTTCCGCAATAATTCACCACACTATATATCAAATACTTAGCCACCTTCCTTTGCTCGTGTTCAACTGAGAAGTGAGAGTGTAGCATGTGTGCTATTATTTTGTCGGATTACGTTTCCATGAAATCTACCAAAACAACGATTCTAAGAATTTAGGGGCAGTGTTTACGTGTCAAAGTCACTAAGATGGATATATAAGAAGTAACTCAAGAAGCATATGGATTGAACGCTCTCATTTCTGTTCTATTTTTAAAATACTACGAAATGTAGAAGGTGTGCTATTCTATTGTCGCGGACTGTATTGGAAATAAAAATTTTCCATTTTGAATGGGAGTTACCTCGTATTATTATATATCCTCATGCGATATCCTATACAAATTAGTTGCGCATATTTGCACCTGTTGAAAATATAAACTGAAATGAGAAAGACAGTCTCGAATCAATTTCTGTACTAATAAAAGAAGGCAAATTCTTTTTCGTCTGAATGTTAATGTGTTTGTACCGAAGAATCAGGAACGAATAAATATGTATTGTGATTTCGAGTCACGAAAAAATAGCGATGTATAAATTTATAAATATCTCGAAGAGTCTTAGACTGAAAAATACAAAAGTTATTGAGTAATAGAAATGCAATCTAATGCGGTATCCAACTTTATATTGTATCGCAAGATGTTTTTGGTATATACACGATTCGAATTACGAGTGATCTCTTGTTCTCGTCATTTGGGAACATTGTAACTCCAAGTTAAACAAGATTATTGTCACGTAGCGAAATCTCTTTAGTTGAACGTGGCCGTTCAAGGGTGACGGCGTGTCGCGTAGCGAAATCTTTTTAGAAACAATGAGGTCTGAAGAACCATCGCCGGTAGCGAATTTCGTTTATTATTATATTGACCCATAAGGAGCCAGATGTTCTGACGAACCGTTGCCAGCGGAAAGTCTGTTTTATTATCACAAGGCGCGGAGTCTCGGGCCCTAATTCTAATTTGCGGCTCTACCTGCGAGAGTCATTCGGCGTGGCGTCTCGGACGAGCGTTCGCAAAAGCGGAATTTTCCATTTTTGTCAACCACCCTTGCTCCCACTCCACAAGCTCTGGTCAACGGTTTCTAACCCCTCCATTTTCCACTACCTACCCAAAGATCTATGTAAACCATGATTGGTTTCTTAATTTGTGGATTTTGCATTGGAAAATTCGATTCGTGGATTTTACATTTTTCGAGGTTAGTAAGGGAAACGGTTACCTTAGCTGATTGGTTTTAGCATTGCAGGAAAAAGGTAAGGTGACCGCCCAGACTAAAGGTCACTCGAAGGTCCAAATTGTATCTGCGAGTGAAGCACGGGGAATCCGCGTGTCTCGAGAGTCAACCGTAGCAGGTAATAATCCCGGAAAAGCGCCTCGTCTTACAAATTGAGCGAAAACAATAAGTTATTGACAGTGATTCGATGTCTGGTGACCAGTTGTGAGTTGTGGAGAAATAAAGTACTTAACGTTCTAAGGGAAGAAATGGCTTTTCGGAAAAACTGTCTCCTACGACCGGGTTTGTATTGTATAATGTACTTACCGGACTAATGAAATCAGTGAGCTAAATGGTGTCGGTTGAAAGATAATGAGTTTTGTCGACATTCTTGATTTTCTATAGACTTTAACGTTGAACACACTCGGATTCTTATACTGTGACTATTCGCGTCATATTGCATAGGGCTACCCAAAACAATTGAACTACGCAAACCAGTTGGAATACCCGAAACAATCGGGCTACCAAAAACAATCCAATTATCTGCAATACATAGTAGGTCACTCGAGTATTCGTATATCACGCAAACCTGTCCGAGCCCCTCGAATTTTGCCGTGCCGACCCTAACTCGTAATACCGGATACAGGCGCACCTACAGTGGAGGTGGATCCTGTTCAAACGCCTGTGAAATCATGTTCGATCAATTTGATGGCTACTGGTAATTCGATGTCGATGAAGAAGAATTACCACGGTCAATAAAAGAACACCTTCGAGACCGTATCTGGTTCCGTGTATTTTACTTGTCGCTTTACAAGAGTTATTTAATTTGTAGCGAACCTTTAAAAATACGCTCTTTTTCCCGTCTTGAGAAGGACGTAACCTACTCTTTTCGCTTACACCTGAGCCACAGGTGTCATCCGGTTCAAGTTCCTTGAAATATGAAAATCTGGAACATGGACGTTCCAATTCTCACTGAGGATGTTATCAATATTAATCTTTCAATGTAATTGTGAAAACTTATTTTGAATACTTTTTCTCTATTGTAAAGAATTGAATTCTTTGTAAATTAATAGCTACTAATATGTGTACATTATTTGAAATTGCCGAAAAGTTTATTTGGTAATTTCGTTTGCAATATTGTAATTATTATAATAATATTAATATTGTAATTATTAGAAACACCATCTGCCGGTATCAGTAGATACATTACTTCGTTTACCATTATCGACCTAAACAATTTAATTTAATTGTCTGCGTATAGTAAACCATTTTCATATGAAATTTTGATTTTATTCGATTGGTAATACTTGTATGTTGTACTTTTTATGTAAAAATTTTTTATTCAGAAAATATCATATTTATTAATATAGTTTTTGCCACTACCGTATTGAGACCATTAGAGGCTCTATGCACTTAAAAGATTTTGAGACCCACTTGAACGTAATACAGAGTGGTTCTATAAGATTAGGTAATGTTTTTAACAGCTGCCCACTCGCCACCGATTTAATTTTTTCACTATTAAAATTCACAAGATTTCCACAAGTTTACTTATTGGTTAATTCAGTTCTGCTTCTGGAATAAAAGTTGAGAATAGACATTTTTATGTTGATTCTAATTTTATTATCTTTATTGCTTTTACTATTACCAGTTTTGTATCAAATGTTTTAATAATTTGCAAACATGATAACTGAAATTTCTTGTATAGCGAGAAAGAACATAAATATTACCATACGGTTAAGATGAATTTGTGAGTTACAATCTATTTTATTAGTTTCGAGAAGATTATGAACAGGATGCTCCCTCTCTTATACGAGTCAGTCATAGCAAGCATACTAATTTAATACAATTCTATTTCATTTTTTATTCACTGAAAATAATGGAAAAAAATTTAACACTGACCTTTTGTTATTTTTAATTTTGTTATAATTTCGTGATTTCGCACACTGAATTTCGCGGGATTGTAAATCCCGTTCCGCTTCCTCGCAGCGAACTACCTATAGGTAAGTATGCTTGAGGCAATTGCGATTAACTGCACTCGTTTGAAATAAAATTCGCCTGTTAAAAACAAAAACTTAGTTTAATTAATATTGCATACAATGTACAAGAATGCACCTCGCCTATAACTTTCGTGCTTTCGATAAACTACGTTGTTGTAGGCATTTTTCTGAGAAAAAGGCAAAAGGGATGTCATGTATATGCGCAAACTTCAATATTTTTTGTACGTGATGTTCGCTATTCATCGTGCTTTCTCATATCGTGCACTTGGTTTTCCTAAATATTCTTCAAAAATTAAAAAATATTAAAAGTATGGTTGTCGCTATTGAATGTAGTTTCATTTAACACTTTGACCGCCATGTCACCCATACAGAGGTGACAGAATTATTTGTCCATGTTTAAAAATCAATTTCTACGTTAATATATTCGTTGAAGGATAACTATGTGTCACACATTTTAAGTTTTCAATTGTTGCTTCATTAAATAAATTACATTGATTTAGTGTAATTTTTGAGGTTGTTAATTGGGCAGTTAAAGTGTTAAAAATAAAGTTTGATATCTCTCAAATTAATAATATAACAGTCCCCCTTGACATAACATTTACTCCCGTATATTACCCAATACTATTGAAAAAGTTTCCTTCATTTTCAATGTCTCTTCGATATAATGGCCTTTTATGCGCTTAATTGATTCATACTGTACAGCGTTGTACATAATATTCCGGCAAAACCCAAGGTGTTATGGCACTTAAAACTTTCGTACTGAATATCCTCTGGACCCGATTAATCGAGCTCGAATAGCAGTCTCGAGCTCTAATAGCTCGTCCCTGATCGTTCTTTTTCGTTCGGGTAACCGGAGGGAACGGTGTTTCTCTCGAAATTTCGAAGAGCCGAAGGAAACGGCGGTTTAGGGGGTATAAGCAATCGGATATCGGAAATATCGAATTTCGCGAATTCGCCTTAATGGGCATCCCGTGTTCAGACCTGAAAAGTAGACTGCAGCCGGCCGAGAACAGTCGGCTCTAGATGAAGTAACGGATAGTGTCTTGAAGTTATTTAATTAAAGAAGGACGAGAGGGTGAAAAGACGGCGCGGAAGAAAAGCTGCAGCAATCTGTCTATGTATTCGAGCATAGTCCGTGGGGGAAAGTATGGCTGCAAAACGCTACAATTCGAGCAGTTACTCTCTTCTCCGACTGTAATGATAAATGAGATCCGAATGATCAATTAAGAGATCCCAACGTTTCACCGTGCATCCAAGCGACTTTCAAGAACATTCACGGATGCAGCTGTTGGTAGTACACATAAGTCTCCGCCGTTTTTCATCTTTAACACTAGAACTACCGAACAATAAATTCAACGATATACGTTGCTTTATAATAATAACAAGATTGCATCTATTAAAACTTCATATCATTCTTATTGTGACATGTGCGTTATTAAAGAAGTACATCTAAACATTTCTGAAGAAAACATTTTTATAACTTCTGTAATTGGGAAAGAAAAAACTAGGAACCAGTCAAAATGACTGATTTGGTAGTTCTAATGTTAATTAGGGCATTTATTGCGAAAGAACGGTATCTTATATCTTATTCAAACTTTTTCCCATCTTTCTGGCAGCATACGGATACCGCGTCGGAAGAACGCTTCATCTTTTGACGCTATTCATGAATCGACCCAATTTTTGGTATCTTTATACAATGTGAAGTGCTGCTCAGACAAGCCATGCGTCATCGATCAAAAAAGTAGTAATCAGAAGGAGCAATGTCTGGTGAATACGACGGGTGGGGTAAATCTTTCGAATTAAGTGTTTCCAAAGTAGGTTTTGACGGATGCTTGGCAAGCAGTATTTCAAATGTGGACAATCGGCGTTTAATGTGTCTCGATGACAGATTTTACACGATGTGAAATCGCTTTTGTTGGGTCGCTGATAATGCAAGTGCAAGTTCTTCTTGCGTTTGGCACGAATCTTCATTCAATGATGCTTCCAATTCCGCGTCTTCGTATAATTTCGGCCTTCCATTACGTTCTTTGTCTTCGACATCAAATTCACCGTTCTTAAATTTTTGAAACCACTCACGACAACTTCTCCCACTTAACATCTTGATGTACAAATAAAATGGAATTTGACGCGTCCAAAGGCTCAACTGAACAGTTATATGCAGGCTCAGAAACAGAACATTTTATTTCGAAATTTACATTGCTACATAACATTTAATCAGGTTAATATATAATGTTAATGGACAGTAAGTAAGTAACAGTATAAAATAATAAATTAATAATTCTGTAAAGTATAATACATTTTCCAAGCATTTTGGAATACGTAAAGGAACAAGAAATTTTTTACACTGCCAAATTGTTTCACTTCTTACATTATTTTTGACATACACACGGCATCTCTTTGCAGAATTTACCTTTTCATTAGTGGAAAGTATAATACATTATTATATTACTATTATATTTCATATAATACATTTAACTTAGACATCTTGTAAGGATTCAAATTCACATATATAATACGACACATTCGTCTTGCGAGATCGCTGTTATACTGGCAATGAATACTATTTTCAATGTATTTTTTTCTGGTTTACTGGTTTACAGATGCGATTTTGTTATCGGTACTATTCCGGAGAAAGGAGAGGAGAACATCTTGAACATTTTAAATGAAACGGAATCGATGTACGATTTTCGGCGTCCGTCAGAGACAGCTCTTGACATCTCGGAGACATTAAAGTCTACAATGGCACATGAAGTGGATGACGTCTAACAGACGTCATTATATGCCAAGGGGTTAATGTAGCCTTACCATACGCTTCTACAAGCAATCAATGCGCCTCAGCTGCAGATTTCTTCAAATTAAACAAGTAAATCAGAACTTCCCGCAAATGACGTTTATTCGGCTCAAGACTCGACATTTTCGCACGAAAAAAATATACGACGCTGATACACAATCGCTAATATTTCGAAGTTATGTTGTTGAGAGGTGTGCAACCTTACGATATGACGTCTTACATCTGACACTAGTCGCTATAATTTACTGGTTGCGCTATCCGAAATATAAAAATGAAAACCGGGCGTTTCACCCTAATTCATTAAGGACACAACGAGAACACAATTTACCTTTAAATTATTAGGTCAATCGGAAAGTTCAGTCCATCTAGCGTCGAGTAGCCGTAGCTCGAACTGTGGGTATCGCAATTACTTCTATTAATGATTTTAATTCCGCACCCTATGGGGGATTTCTAAAATTAAATTTTGCGCCTAACTTCATTTTTAGACGAAATGCAATGTTATTCTTTTGCGAATTAATATCTCAGCATTGAAGTAAATACAGCAATATAAGAAATATAAATTTTCTTTTATCTTCTATAACAGTTTTGGCGTTGAAGACGTTATATTAGGTCAATCGGAAAGTTCTGTCCATCTAGCGTCGAGTAGCCGTAGCTCGAACTGTGGGTAACTATAACCTCTAAAGTAAGGCTAACTTTTTAGTTTGAACATCTGTTAATAAAACTCAGTACACAACAATTTACTCTTGCATCAATAACTTCGTTTTTTTCTACATTGAAGATGTCGGAATTTGAGCCGAATAAGCGTCATTTGCGCGAAGTGTTAGTCTTTTGTTTCAATTGGAAGAAAACGGCAGATGAAGCTCATCGAATGATTGTAGACGCTTATGGCGATAATGCTGTTTCCGATAAAACATGTAGAGAGTGGTTCCGACGTTTTAAAAATGGTGATTTTCCTTTGGAGGACAAAGAGCGTTCTGGACGGCCACGAGTATTCGAAGACGAAGAATTGCAGACATTGGTGGATGAAGATCCATGTCAAACGCAAAAACAAACTGCAGAAGCGTTAAATTGTGCTCAATCTGTCATTTCCGACCGTTTAAAAGTCTTAGGGAACGTCTACAAGGAAGGAAAGTGGGTCCCATATGAACTCAAGCCAAGAGACATTGAAAGGCGGAAAACCATCTGCGAAATTTTGCTTGCTAGGCAACAAAGAAAGGGGTTTCTCCATCGTCTCATCACTGGGGATGAAAAATGGATTTATTTTGACAATCCTAAACGTCGAAAAACCATTTGTGATCCTGGCCAACCCTCAACATCGACGCCAAAGCGGAATATCCACGGAAAAAAGGCTTTACTCTGCATTTGGTGGGATCAGGAAGGTGTGGTATACTATGAACTGCTAAAAACTGGTCAAACAGTCACAGGAGATCTCTACCGACAACAAATTATCCGTTTGAGTCGAGCATTGCACGAAAAACGACAACAATATGAAACGAGACAGCGTATGGTGATTTTGCTGCATGACAATGCTCGGCCTCACGTCTCAAAAATTGTCAAGGAAACGATAGAAGCACTTCGCTGGGAAGTGCTACCACATGCGGCTTATTCACCAGACTATGCCCCATCTGACTACCACTTGTTTCGGTCGATGGCCCACGCACTTGCTGAAGAACGATTTAATTCGTACGAAGATCTCGAAAAATGGATCTCCGCCTGGATAACCTCCAAAGATGAATCATTCTTTCGACGCGGAATTCGCTTGCTGCCCGAAAGATGGGAAAAAGACATCGCTAACGATGGACAATATTTTGATTAACGTACTTTTTCATTTTCTTTCATGAATAAAGCTATACTTTTTGTAAAAAAAACGGACGGAACTTTCCGATTTGCCTAATATAATTGGACGGAGGTAAAAAATGTTCCCACTTACGTAGACAAAACTCATAACGGAAAACAGTCGATACATTGTTGTAATATCGTGACAGTCTGGTAAAAAGCCAATAGCAGTTGTTTTTTGTCTTCGGTTAACCCGTTCGATGGCGAATGTTAACAACATGAAACGTGACTGAGATCAAAGTAAACCTTTCTTCTCGGGATTTCGAGAACTGTAGTGTTCTCGATTCATTTATTGTTCTCCGGGGAAAATAGAATGGTTCATGTGCAGCCCGAACCGGCATTATTGCATCTTTTGCTTTCTTTATTATGGACGCTTCCATTTTACTCTTTGTCTTCCTCGTCTTTACCCCTTCCTTGTCCGTTCGAGATATTGGTCCGTGACAGCGGTCCGCCGAACCCGCGAACTAAATTCTTATCTTAGGCACCGCTCGCCGCTGGAACCTCTCCAAAAGGTTATAACACAAACAATTTCGGAGAAAACTTTTCTTAAATCACGTACGATATTGCGGCGCTGCTTTGTTCGCAGGTTCAGGGTGGGCCGCGCGGTCGCTAGGAGATAGAAGAGATGGAGAAGCGACCGTCCGCGGGAGATAGGTCAAACGAAACGGACACGAATCGAATGTTCCACTTATTCTCAGAAAATACAATATAAACGATGCGTGATATTAATCTCTGCTCGATCGCTCGTCCGTCGTATTTTCTCCGCTTTATTGTATTTGTTTTTCTCGGTTTTCAATCTCGAAAACTACTATTTCTTACTCGTTAACTACCACGGTCTTTTAATCTTTTCGTATTATTAATCTTAGTCGTGTTGGTGATTGTACGACAACCGGCAATATATTCGCAACTCACAAATGCAGCGTAGAGGAAAATAAAACGATTTAACACTAGAGCTACCGAATAATAAATCCAACGATATACATTGCTTTGTAATAATAACGAGACTGCATCTATCAAAATTACATACAATTTTTATTTTAATATGTGCTTCATTAAAAAAGTACATACAAAAATTTCTGATGAAATTTAAAGACTAGTTATTTTGATTCATTTAGTAGTTGTAACGTTTATAAATTTTTTAGAACTAACGCATAACATAGACCGAAGAGGTAGATGTTTATTTTATTATTAAATATACATTTCCAATTGCATCATTCATTTCATTTTCATTTTCACTGCAAACATAGATCATATAAATATATATCGAAAAAGGAACACAATTGCGAGTAATGATGAGATAAAAAACGCACAGAAATAGAATATTTTCAAGATAATTTTTTGTTTCTCTGTCATCGAATGGGAACGCGAATAAGACGCATGAAGTGCGAGTGAGATATATGTAGGTACGAAACAGCAGACCGCGATAATTTACTTCAATGACCATTATCTTAAAACGTAGCACAATGTAGCATTAAATACTATTCGTTTCTAAGAGACACCGAGTCTCTCTGCTATGTGGTATCAATTATCCAGTCCATGCAAAATGGTGTCATCTCTTTAAAAATTTAGAAGGAATTGAAGTTTAATGAAGGCGTAATTCGTTTCTCTTACATATTTTATGTAACTTATGTGACTTTAAGAAACTATGTAATTATTTATTTAAACTACATCTTCCAAAGTACAATTCCTTGGCTTAATAAACGATGTAGGCTTATGATAAATAATATGCTAATTTATTAATAAAACTCTTCAATTCTAACTTCGGTCAAGCAAGCCAAACGCGTAACAAAGTACAATTTGTTGACAGTTTAACAATTTATGATAAAAGAAATAGAAAGTTAATCAACATCATATTTAACGCACGTTGATGCAGATGATTTTTACTGTATTGTTTGTTCAACAATTCGTGGTTTATCACGGTAAAGATGATGATTCTATTAGGTTCTGGCTGAGATGCACATATTTAAAATTTAAGAGTCGAAAAAACTATGATCATTTGAAAGAACTATAATTTGTCAAACGTAACAACAATTACATGTTTTAAAATCACTTTATATCTCAAAAGACAAGCTTTCGCTTAGTCAAAATTCGACTTAGCAATTCCCAATAGTTTTATTTTAAATTTCACTTGAATATTGTGAAATACAGAGAGATAAAAAGATTTGTTTCAGATTTGCTCCCACTGAAATGTTCTTAAAACATTCGCATTACTCATTTATCTGAAAATAAACAAAATTTTCCCATTTTCGAGCGCTGATTTTTCGTTTTTGCTCACTGTACGTCGGTCTCTGAGGACCAACAATGTACTTTTCATTCAGGCGTTCGTACTCTCTATTCCCAACACCCATTGAGCACTCGTCACCTTAATATTTAATGCAATATTTGATACCAAATGTTGCAAATCGCTGTTAATTA
The DNA here is from genome assembly GCA_028453745.1 of Agapostemon virescens. Lineage (NCBI taxonomy): Eukaryota > Metazoa > Arthropoda > Insecta > Hymenoptera > Halictidae > Agapostemon > Agapostemon virescens. The sequence continues at coordinate 22,936,516 of CM052094.1, forward strand.
TAAACTAACGATTTCTTGTATTTGTTCTATATTGATATAAATTCATGTGGTAAACATAATCCTTATCGATGAAATATTAGAAGATATAAATAAATAGTAATTAAGGGACATTTATGTTTTTAAATATTTGGTAAACTTTAACCCTTTATAATGTTAATTAAACTTTAAAATCCGTACAGCTTCCATAAATTCAAGAATTATTACGTATTCCGATTTATGATACTTTTAGTTCAAAGTGTTTTCTTTACAACTGTGCAAAGCGATGCCATTCAATTTCGATTTATACTTACCTTTTCTATTGATTCATACATTTGTGCATTCGGTTAAAGTACAAATAAATGTCTATTAACACGTTCCATGCCAGACCGTTTTTTAAAGACTCTCTGTTCGGGCCGCGTGGGTTGTATATGATCCACACTTTTGCGATAACATAAATAATCAAATCTCTGCTGTTTCAACAAAAGGCAGTCGAAAATAAATTATCGCTATGCCATGTATAAGAAATGCAGTATACATGATATTAAGATATATATTTGATTCTGTGATAAATTTTTTAAAAATTCTTCGCTTTTCAATTAGAACTGCAAGCGGCCTGAACGGAAATTCCAGCGTGGATCGTATACGTCCCACGTGAAACGGAATGTGTTAAAAGTGTAGTGTTTCATTAATCGCGAAAAATTAATAAATTTGTTAAGGTAATTATAAAATTTAAATTAAAAGGTATTAAATTCGTAGAATTGTTAATTACAACTACTAATTATACCGTTACAAATGTGCGGGACGTTAAATACAGCCTGGAAGGGGTTGATGACACATATAAAAGTAAGACAAACATGTATAATAAAACTTTTTTATAGAAAAATCATATCTTATTTCGTACAAATGTTATGTTATGAGAGGGCTGTCGCAATATTTACAACGCGTTATGTCGAAACCATGGTTTCAGTACATACCGTGGTGTAAGAGGATTATCTCTATCCGCATTATTGTGCTTTATTGCTACATATACTTGCATTTGATAAAATTCCGTTGATGTTAATAATGTTTACGAATCACTTGGCAAAGATTAAACGAACATTGGTATTGCGCCTATATAAATTCAAGGAAAAGAAAAATGGAATGCTCAATTTATCAATCTTGCAGGGAATGATGATACTCAAATCAAATCTTAGATCCACGAAAGTCAAGTACCGTGCGCATGTTGCAATCGCTACTACAGTGTGACGAATAACGAACAAAAGTAAACAAATAAGTTGTGATAACGTTAAATATTGATGTGGGAAGAATTCGTTGAGAATGATAACCCCGACAACATTGTCTACATTTCTTATAAGCAATCAATGCATCTTTATATCCTTTCTTTAACCAGTTAAACGCATTTGACGTGTATACATGCCGGACCAAATCTCTATTGCTGTCCATACGACGTGTATATTCGTCGTGTGAAATAAAAAATTATCATTAACTATCGAAAGTCGAAATTTCAGTAAAATACAACAAGAATATTATTTGACAGTATGTTTCCTTTTATATTCTCAATAGAATTGTTAATTTTTTATTAAATAAAAATGTAATCCTTCCTCGTTTTTCGAAAAACTTATAATAGGACCATTTGCCCTGCGTTCGACGCGTATACACGTCATTACTCGATTTTAATTCCGCACCCTGTGGAGGATTTCTAAAATTAAATTCCGTGCTTAATTGGTTAAAACAGTATTACGGATTTTATTAGTACAAATGGAGAGCAAAAGATATGAAGTTTGTTCCCATGCCTATATACTCGTCACATTGTGACGCTAGTGTATGGTGATAGGCGATAAAAGGTTTAAATAGCAGTATATATTTCACTTCAAGGCAGCAATGCATTTTTCATAAAAATCTACATCTTAGAAACCAATGAACGTCTAAAAGCTACAAAAGAGAATAGAAAAATGATAGTACATTTAAAACAATGAAACAGGTAAAGGAGCTAGAATGTTTAATATTCAAATATTTTGT
>CM052094.1:22938613-23081624 GCA_028453745.1 Agapostemon virescens
GGGAAGAGAAGTAGAGGGGGGAAGGAAGGATCAACGCAAGAAAAATTCTGCGATGTCCTCGATAATGTCAGGATCGGCACTGGGCCGCATATTTCTCGCCGAGGCAGAAAGGAGCGGGGCGCGGCACGCCAACCCGTATCGAATTTTGCGGAAGATCCCCGATATCAAAATCGCCGCTTGAAATGTTCTGCACGTGTTCTGGGGCTTGAGGAACCCCCGAAGGAAGCTGTCTCGTTGTGTCCTCGCCCCGCCTTATCACGTGCACGCGATCGATCCAGTTCGTCTTCGGGTTTCGCTCATTTATATTCCGCTCGTCTAGCACAGCTTTCGACTTGGCCGGTTGCGGGGTAGAGGGAGACGTGGTTGGGGGATGGATGGGGAAACGGGGTGGTTGAAGGTAATCCTGTTGCAGTGGCAAAGTTTCGAGTAACGATTTGACATTTGCCCTGTAAAGTAGACCCGCCGCGGAATCGTAACCAACCACCGGAGGATGAAAGAGAGGCAGACAGGGAGGCGAAAAGGGTGGGAAAGGGTGGGAGCTAGAAGAAAAAGACGAGAAGGTTGTAACCACGCAACGAGGCAGCTTTCCACCCAAGACTTCCGCGTGTTTTTCCAGCCGATCGCGTAACGCAGTTATTGCTAACACGGCTCGAAACTTTTCAACTTTCCTCTCTCCCGGCGGTACGGCACGGCACACCGCCGCACCTCGTCGCTCGTGCCCACCATTGTTGTTTACCTGACTTTTTATTGCCGGCGCACTGACGTCTTTCGTCGGGATCGCGGAAACGTTGCGGGGAAACTGATCGTTCAGAGATCGCGAAAATCTGTCGGAATATGGGTTTCAGGTAAATCAACGAGTTTCACCGAAACGCTTTTGTTTTTCGTTGGAATCGCGGTACAGTGATTTGAAAACTGAGAGAGATTGTAATTGTTTGGGAGTATCGTCGTTACCTTTATGTTTCGACGTTTGGCGAGTTTATGTGCGTTCCTAACCCAGACCGTTGACGAGTTAATACGATACGCGAAGCGGTTGGTAGATAGTTGTTACTGTTTTTCACCAAAACGTCCAGTTCGACAAATATTTTTGATACAAGGGACGGAATGTATGAAAAACTGTTAACACTCTCTACTCTTTACCACAATTAACCAACGATTTCATTGTTTTGTGTAAAAATTGTTCCATTTCTGCTTCGACAGAGAATGCGCAAAAACTACCAAATATATAAAAAGAATATTCTAATGCCTTGTACGCATGCAACAAACATAAATCTGAACAATAATTTCTTACGTATGCATTCTAACCCATCCCTCTATGATTTTAGTATTAGATACTAGTATAACAATATAAGTCATGACAGTAAACAAAATTTTCTTTTTCGATACCTAAAAAGTAACATCAAGTTGTTGAGTAGAGTCACATAACATTTTTCAAGAGTTCGAATTATTATCTAAGTCTCAAATTGCAAAAACTGCTGATATATCACCAACTGAAAAACACAGGAAATTTTTCGGCAGAGTAACACAACCTATCAATAGATTAGCATAATTCTTCAGTGTTCCCTCATGATCAATCAACTAACGATTCGGCTACACAATACGATTTTTACATCCATACTTTGGATTTTCATAGACAGTATCTCTTTCAACTTGGGTTCTATCTACAAGAATGGTTCCTAATCAATGAATTGCGATTCGACTGTAGGCGATGCTTTTTACATCCAGGCTCTGCATTTTAATAGATAGTACCTTTTTCAATTCGGATTCTGACTAAAAGTACGAAAATGGAATTCCCATACGTATCGATCGGAAATCAAATAAAACCATATCGCTGAATTGTTCTTAAAAAGGAGAGCACTAATGAAAGGTTATTATTCGTCGAACTCTGATTCCAGAATTACAATCAACAGTGTCTTGGTGGTAATTTACTTTCCTCCGAGCGGATCGATGGCTCATCGCACATTCACGTTCTATTTCTGCTCCTCAACTAAAGACCATTCGAGGGTGATAAATTTTTCCTCGGCCGACGGGCTGTCGTTTCATTGAGATTTCTTCCTACAGGATTTCTACGCTGAAAGGGGCGTTACGTTTGATAAGCATTCAGTTTCACGATTTCTATAATTAAACTTAGAACATTTTAAACGAAGTTTATTCCAAAGTTTAGTATATTTCATTTTAAATAAAATGATAAATAATCATTTGAAATAATTGTCTATTTCAAATATTTTATTATTTTTATTTGATTTACTTGATAAATATGACAAGAACACATATTTATTTTTCGTCGAATCCGAATGAATTTTTTAAAAAACAATTTTTCATTTCAAATATTTGACCCGTGTAATATTACTTAAAATATGTCGAACTAAATTAATTAAATAAGTTGTATAATATTAACTTCAACATGTTCCGTGATGCGTATGTACCGTACGCCGCACGTTCAACTTTCTACCCATGGCGTAAGAGATTTTTGCCATTAAGTGGTTCAGAACGTGTTCAACCATATTACGATGACAATTTATCAAAATACAAATTTTTATTTTATTTTGTAAAGTATTGTAAACGCTATTCGTTTAATTTAATCATTGTAAGGTTTGCTATATTACAAGCCCCTGCAAAAGGTTCTCTATTAGATTCAAAAATATTATATTAGAGTGTCCTAATACATTTTGATCTAATTATTCTAAAATATTGTTTTATGTTGCTCAAACTTATGGGGTAGTTAATCCTCCATGGAGCCGTGTAACTTTCAAGTCACATGTTAATATATCGACATTTTACCAAATGATTTTAGTTTTTTATAAGTTACCGTGTACGTCTAAATTATATAATGTCTTTGAAGTAACAAATAACAATATTGATAACGGTTGGCAGCATCGTCAACCTGAAATATCAAAGTAAATGCTTCGCAAATTGTCTGCAGATAGAAACCAAAGGAACCATCTTGTGCAATTTACATTATTTCTGCTTCTATCTATTCTATTATATTCTATCTATTAAACAAAACCAAGCGTACATAATAGCTTTAGGTTTGCATATCAATAGCGACTTATTTGTTTGCAATTTCAATAATCATTTTGCTATTTGTTATATGGATACATAATCACATAAATGTAATCGAGAAATTAGAGTTAGACGCATTAGCGGTAATAGATCTGAAGATTCTTTATTAGATTCGGATTCCGATGAAGATCATCCAATAGAATTTATTCGACGACGCATAAATATTATTGACAGTGATGACGAATTTATCGGATAAGGAAAATTCAAGACCACAAAATATTGTTTAGCAATCAGTATCCCCGACGAGTTGGCATCACCCTTGGAAAGTGATTTTCCGATAGACCCCGATGGACCCTGCTCTCCTGTAACCCATTTTCGAAAACTATTTGACAGTGAAATTATAAGTGATATAGTTGACTATACCAATACACATGCACTGTAGTGTGATCCAACGAAGGGGTTCCAAAAATAAAATGTTCCAAATGCAACGTACATCTATGCTTAACGCTAAGTGCAAACTGTTTTATGGAATTTCACACGTTTAAGACTTATGCACAAAAGTGCAAACATCGTAAGTCATTGTTACAATGTTACAACTGCAAAGTTACAAAGTTAGAAATTATAATAAAACAGTTTAAACTTGTAAATTCTGTTTAATCTGAATATATAGGTTTGTAATTGTTGATTTTCCATTACATATAGTTTTTTACATTTAAGAAGAAAATTCTGCCTATAGAGGGTTAATACATTGGGCGGCGGCCTCGCGATAATGCAGGTTTTGTAAGTCTGCCATTCGAATTGAATCCGAAAGTTTTTGTTTCTATTAAAATGTACATGACAATTATTGACCAAAATATACTATTTTACGAAACTGTATAAGGCTTTAAATATTTTCTTTAGCTACTCGTTGTTCAGAAGCAAGCAAATGAGCTCATAATTAATTAAATGCCTTATATGTCGCCGGCGCTCAATGTGTTAAAAGGGCTTAATATATTGGGTTCTCCGGAAAGTTCGTGCCGATTTTCGGTAGGTGACATAAAGACCGGTCTGAATATATTCGAATTAGTGAAAACAAGTGATATGTGTATACAGGGTGAATTCGATAAAGGACACCTAAATATCTCCGTTACTTTTCGTTGTACAAAAAAACTTCGTAGGACAAAGTTACACTGTTTGAAGGTCCATATATAACGGTGTAAGGGAAAAAAATTTCAAGGTCATTTTTATGAGATTTCAAGGTTATCGATGTTTTTTTAAATGGAATGATATATTTTCGTTAACGTAATGTTGTAGCTGACAAAATAACGAATTCATGCATGTAACACAATATGACCTTCAAATGACTTTCAACCCAGAAAAATGGTATAAATAAAATTCAACGTGTAAGATTCATTTGATGTATTTCTGTTACGCAAAATGTTCAAAAATATTCCCTTGAACTGCTATACATTCATTCAGCCGTGAAGTTACAGAATGTACTGCTGTGTAATTCATTTCTGAGGAAATCGATGCACAAGCCTGGACGATTCTTTCTTTCATGTCGTCTATAGTCGTTGGTGGTTCACTATAAACATTGTCTTTCAGTTTCCCCCATAGATAAAAATCAAGGGGTGTAAGGTCTGGTGAGCGAGCTGGCCATAATACGGGTCCGTTACGTCCAATCCAACGATTTGGAAACTTGTTATTTAAGAATTGTGTTACGACACGGGAAGAATGGGCCGGACATCCGTCATGTTGATACCACATATTTTCACGAATGTTCAAGGGTGTATTTTCCAGGAGAATTGGTAACGATTCTCGTACAAATGCAATGTATTTTTCTGCATTTAATGTTCCGGTAATAAAGTGAGGCCCAATTATTTAGTTATCTAAAATTCCGCACCAAACATAGCCGGACCATGGTTTTTGTTTGTCGACTGTCCGTAACGACCGCGGATTTTCAGATGACCAATAATGCAGGTTTTTTAAATTTATTTGCCCGTGATTTGTAAACGAAGCTTCATCGGTAAATAATACTTGATTAAAAAATGTTCTATCGTTTATCAATTGTCTCAATCCCCACTGCCAAAAGTTTACACGATTTACAAAGTCTCTACCATGAAGTTCTTGATGAAGTGATAGGTGAAAGGGGTGAAATTTGTGTTCCTGGAGTATTTGCACTACACATTTTTCACTAATGCCACTTCCTCGTGCGATTTGCCTCGTACTAGCATGAGGGTTTGTATTCACTGCTGCCAGAATATTAATTGTGTTTGCTTCATTCCTTACAGTCCTCACCCTTGTACGCTTTTTATTTTCGACACTACCAGTTTCACGGAATTTATTTATCCAATTGGAGTAAACGGAAACTGATGGACAATTACGATTAGGAAATCGGTCCTTGTACAACTGCACGGCTTCTCTTAAACACTGTCGACTTTCTCAATAAATGAAAATCATATCAATCTTATCTTCCTTCGAGTAACGCATTGTGAAACGTTCATCGATAAACTGATCGAGAAATCTTAGAAACTGTGGAAATCTGATAGCAAGAAGGTCTTCAGAGTAATTAGTAGTTGATAAACACGATTCTGTACGAACGTATAGGTGAAGGTATATCATAAATGTCTTCCTGTTAACACCGAATCTGTTATTATGTTGTGTATTGCGATACATTTGAATGTATAGCGGCTCAAGGGAATATTTTTGAACATTTTGCGTAACAGAAATAAAGCAAATGAATCTTACACGTTGAATTTTATTTATACCATTTTCTGGGTTGAAGGTCATTTGAAGGTCATATTGTGATACATGCATGAATTCGTTATTTTGTCAGCTACAACATTACGTTAACGAAAATATATCATTCCATTTAAAAAACATCGATAACCTTGAAATCTCATAAAAACGATCTTGAAATTTTTTTTCCCTTACACCGTTATATGTGGCCTTTCAAACAGTGTAACTTTGTCCTACGAAGTCTTTTTGTACAACGAAAAGTAACGGAGACATTTATGTGTCCTGCTTTATCGAATTCACCCTGTATATTCTAACAGACGGTACTTCAGACATATGTGGAAAACATTTTGGTTACGGTACGTTAATTTTTGTCCGTTTTATAAGTTGCGTTTCAATCTTCCATCAAAATTAGCACAAACTTTCTGGACAACCCAATACATTCAAAATTATTATTTATTGTTGAGAAGAAACAATAGGACGGAAAAAACACAAACGAAACTCGGGGAATACGTTTTTTCACGTAAGGTCAATTTCACGTCTTAAGTAAATATTACCCAACGCGAGACCTACCACTATATTTGTTTTCCGTTCATCAATATCGCATTACACGCGCAACGAAACCGAAAACCAGTAGTTCAACAAACAATCAAAATAAATTGCACCTCATTGAAACACAGAATCTGTGTACAGTGATTCGTGCCAGTTATCGGCAATGATTGAAACAGAGGCTTCATAACGTGAATATCCTCCATTAGCATCAAAACAAGAGTGAAGTGTGGTGTACATAGAGGGTAGCAGGGTAACTGGGTCCAGCGATAGTACGAACATTATTTCGAACCAACCGCATATACAGTATCGACTAAATGTATTCGGACTTTTCGGATTTTTCTGAAATGTTATGAACATTGGATTCGATTAATGTTAAATCAATTTGCTATTATTAAACCAGAGATCAGAGAATAGAACTATAAGTAATATGTCATAATGAATTTAACGAATTGGAATATAAAAGATATATTTTTATATAATAAATTGATATGAAATATTTCATGAAATCAACGAAACCTTGATATAAAACAAAAGAAAAATTTACTATTTCGTTGGAATTATCCTAGAATCGCCTATCTGTATTTTTTTAGATATAGATTTCAGTGAAGGATATAGCCGGATAAGGCATCGTGAAAAATCGTACTGGGTAACATCTCAACCCTGTGTCTCTATCGGAAGGGTAGTTATGGTGTAAAACCGAATAATTCGTCTTTGGCCTATTTTCCATAGTTAACGATGTTTAAAAATTCTAATAAAAATCTATGACGTGTAAAAAACCTGAACGCATACTCTACAATTTATTTCAGATTTTTCAATAGAAAATACTGCTTGTAAAAAATAAAAAACCTAAAAAAGATAGTAGATTTAGACAAATAGTAATATTTGAAAATTTTTAAGATCTAACACTCAATGTTATACGCTGTTGAAAATATTCTATCGGATTTGGATCTATACTTTGCAAGGATCAATTAAGAACATTTATATTGCTTTGATTGGTCCAACTTTGCACAACACAAGGGTTGTGCTTTGAGTCATTGTCATGTTGAAATATTCCATTACTGCTGATTGTTTGCTGTATGCAGTGGTTACCTCTTTCTCTAGTTAACGGATGCATAATTGGACGCCTTTTCTTGCTGCTACCTGATCCGTCATCGGATCCTATATGTATATACCATCCTTAATGGCCCCTCTCCCCCCGATATTGTCGGCAACGTCTAAGACAGAGCTTGTTGGGTAGCCTTACCGACGTACCAGGTCTGCAAATATGAAACTGTAATTTTTGTATAGAAAATACATATTTATTGCATGAAAATTGTGCAAAATATTTTATTTGAAGTATTACCTATCGGAAGCTATACATTTTTCCTATTTCTCTGACAATTCTTTTTCTTTTATTCACGTTTAATTTTTTTACGTATTCTTCAATAGAAAAAATGTATAATTTCCTTTATTCTATGTAGTATTATACGACAAAGCAACATCCTTATTATAAACAAGAAACATATTTATTTATAAGAATATGTTTATTCTTGTTGAAAAAACTAGTCTGACTAACGATTATAAGTAACTTGGAATCATGGTTATGATTAATAATTGCGACTACTAAGTAAGTTCACTAATCGTGACTAATAAATAATTTAAGAACGTAGAAAATAATTTATAGAACGACATTGTCCGCATGCATTTGGCCAATACCGTGCATACATAAGTGTACATAGAATTGTCGCAGATCGATCAGAGCAACGAAGACGGTTCTCAATTTACAAGCCTAGTATTTTCCGTCTATGATGAGATTACCGTCGCGGGCGTCCCGATAGAGCGTGGGCGAGGAAAAGCACGGGGCGATAAAGAGTTTCCCGGCGAAACGCTCGTATCGCGTCCGCACGTTTAGCTTGAACGACTGCTCGTTCGTTGGTCGCGTCGCATCTTCGCGTGTTGCTTTTTTCCTCTTGTCCGCTTGCTCGTGCTCTTGCTCGTTCTCTCCTGCTTTTTCTCTCGTGCTTTCTCACGGTGGTTGGTCGTTTTCTTTATTCACCGCGCGCTGCTCATTCGGTTCTATTTCGTACGGCAGTTAGCTGCCGCGCGCAACGATGAGAGCATTCTCTCCCTTTCACTCTTTCTCCCTGCCTCACCCTTTCTCTCTCGGCAATCGTGTCCCTTTCGGCCAAGTCGATTTACCCGGAGTATCGTCACGCTCCGGAACATCCCGTACGCTGCAACGCGTCACGGGAATTTCGAATGAATTTTCGTATTTTCACCGATACGCCAGGCCCCGCGTGCTGCTTCGCGTTGCCCACGCCTCCTCGTCATCCCTATCGTCCTCATCGCGCTGCCACATCCCAGCGTGGCGCCACAGCACTGCACGCGAACGAGCGTTATGCGACTGCTATGCCGGGTCGTGCGGAACGTCCCATATACGCGAAATTGCTGAACACACTGTCTACCGCGCTCGTTACTTTTCCATACGACTACGTAAAAACACGACTGTTTTCTCGGGTTCTATTATCGAGGCGATGCGTTAAAAAAACACTTGCCCGACTGTGGACCGACGAGCCCGAAAACGCGTTCCACGATGCTTAACCGACGATGATTTCGCAATGTTGGTCTTTTAACCGGTTCGTCGAGGATAAAACGAACTGCTGATGGATTGGCGTGGCACGGCCACGCGGTTTTTACGCGGTTGCTGTGGACCGGGAAATTGTTATTATTAATAGACCGACGTTTTGTACCGTTTGTGCCAGTGGGGAGTTGTAACAATCTGGGCCACCGGTGGTTCCACTCCCGCGTTCGGTCGATGTATCTTGTAAAGTTATAGTGTATTTTAGAAACTGGGCCAGCGAAGGAATTCGGAAAGGTTCTCAAACGTTTGTTCGATAATATCCGTTGCGATTCTACGTCGGTTGTCCAATTATGCGATGTTCCTATTAACGTGCTTTATTATTACAGTAAGGAATAAACATTAATTTGTAGGCATTTTTTAGGTAGAAGGGCCGTAGTAGGGGTGATCGGTCCTAGCGAAAGGGGCGAGTTTGTGATGCAGACGGAACACTTAGTTAATTGGGGGGCTTAAAGACACAGCGACGAGTTTCTAATTTGGTCAACAGTACTCCGAATTTCTTGGCAATGGTCGCACCATAAAACTCGTGTACCCCAGACGATCCACCCCCTCGGTCTTGAACTTCCCTTACTCCGCTGACTTCGAAGGACAGATATTTTTCGAAAAATCTAGCGATTGGGTGACGTAAAGAAACCGTCCACTAACGAATACCTATAAGACAACGCGCGTGTCCGCGGAGAGTATTGAGTGTATAGAATTTAGAATTCATGTAAAGTGAGAGTTAATGTAAAGTTAAAGTTAAGAGTGTGATCTGGTGTCGTAACATTTGCGAAGAAACTTTGTCAAGTCTCAGAGTATCAAACCGATACTAACTGAATCCTGTAACCACGCTTAATATACAGGGTGGTTGGTAACTGGTGGTACAAGCGAAAAGGGGGTTATTCTACATGAAAAAATAAGTTGAAAATATAGAATAAAAATTTTTCGTTTGAGGCTTTGTTTTCGAGAAAATCGACTTTGAATTCAAAACTTTCATACTTTAAAACAATCGAATACGTTAGAAAATGTTCATAGAAATTTAATTAGAAGAGCAGAAGTATGTGTTCGGCAGAATGGGCAACATTTTCAGCAATTTTTGTAATAATAAACTTTGTGATTACTTGGTAATTTACGTGTCCCATCGAGACAACGATCTACAGTGAGATCCGTTATAACGAGACATGATCAAGTGCACGCGTACTTTGCGAAAATTCAAAGTCGATTTTCTCGAAAAAAAAAGCCTCAAACGAAAAATTTTTATTATATATTTTCGACTTATTTTTTTATGTAGAATCACCCCCTTTTTGCTTGTACCACCAGTTACCAACCACCCTGTATATCTATTTTCTCTTGTTTTGTTAACCAGACTACTGTTTAATTTTAAACCTCTCGAACTTCTCACAAATCATGAAAAAATAGTAATGTTTACACCATATAAAGTTCTTAAGGATAAATAATTATCGTTGTGGATCAAAAGTTAAACGGAATAACTGTATTTATTTAAACATTTTACAATTAATATACGCGATCTGTTCGGCATCTTCCTTAATCCAATGTTTTTCATCTTTTACACGGCACACCTTCCCACTCATCTCGTTTAACAACAAAGTCGCATGTGTTCGTTCGTTCGTTCGTCCGTCCGTTCACACAATATAAGTGTACCTACATGTTTATTTTCTAACAAAAGTATACATTGTTTGGCGGCGGTTAGAGAGGTGAAGGTGGGGGGAGAGAAAAGGAAGGGAGCGTTTCGTCTTAAGCCTACTAGAGGACTCGTCGCTAAGGCGACTTAACAGACCTTGTCTTAGACGCTGGGATATTGATATGGGATCAGGTACTAGCGACAAACTTGTCCTGTTGTCAATCTGTTGGTGAACGCAGGAGGTAGAGCTCACCATACGTTGTATTATGAAACTAATTAATTTCCTGAAATATAATAGTACCATAATTTTAATTTTCAGATATTTTTATGTTTTCTCTATTGACATTGAGTTTACGCGATTTACTAAGACTCTTTCAAATTATATGGATAGTTTAGCGGCTGCTGAAAAGGAAGCGTAGTTAGGATTAGCTTCTCGGTAGTAGTTTGACGGTGGCTGGAAAGGGGGGTAAGTAGGACGAGAGAAAGGAAGGGGAAGCGTTTCATTTTGGGTCTGCTAGAGGACTTGTTGATAAGCAACCAAACAGGCCTTACCTTAGACGCTAGCATATCGGAAGGCGGTTAAGCACGGTATATACAGGCTGAGTCACCAAACGTTTGCATCTCAAACATCTTTGTTGTTTCTAATGATACGTAAAATATGGTAAGGACAAAGTTGAATGGAACCACCCTTTTTTAAACACCTACAATGATAGTCCCTTTCATTAGGAATTCAGTGACTATAGTATTCCAAGGTCATTCAAGGTCAAGGACAGAAAAAAACGTATAAAACTAAAATATGGAAGCAGAATACCTGTCTTTTATAAATATTCGAAATGATGGCCATCAACGTCGATACATTCGTGTAAATGAGCTCTGAAGGAATTCTGAACTCTGATAAGTACATCCGAGATGATATTTGTACATGCTGTAATGATACGCTGACGCATATCTTCAACTGTTGTTGGAGCATCCATGTACATGGTCTCTTTTAGCAGAACCCATAAAAAGAAATCCAGTGGATTTAAATCAGGAGAACGTGCTGGACATGAAACAGTTCTGCCTCGTCCAATCCATCGATTCGGAAATCGCAATTCCAAAGTTTCTCTAGCTACTCGTGCATAATGAGCAGGACAACCGTCATGTTGGTACCACATATCATAGCGATTTAGTAAAGGGACATCTTCTAACAAAATTGGCAGATCTTCATGCAAAAATTTAGCGTATTTCTGTCCCGTCATCATTCAGTTAACGAAATATGGTCCAATTACTCTGTGGCGATGTACTTCGAGTGTCGCAGAGAAGAGAGGGTGTCCGGTTGCGCCAGCACGGCGGGCCGATTCCGTGGGGCCCGTAACGAAAACGATGCTGGGCCGACTGGCTTTTCTCTGCGGCACATAGCACTCGAAGAAAATACAAACATTGGCGATATCGAGGAAATGATCCTCGCCTCGAAATGCGTTCGAGGGGAGACGACAGGCAGAATGTCTCGAACAGTCGTCTAATGAAGACATCGCCATCCTGCTACGTTGCAGAGTGAATAAAATACATAGAACGACAACGTGTTGTTTCTTTATTTTCCACGTACTTCACCACAACTCTGTCGTTCAAAATACCACACCACACGTTTACGCTTCATTGTCTTTGATAATCAATTTCTCGCAGTCAGTGCGGATTATCCACAGACCAATAATGGGCGTTCCGTAGATTAATTGAGCCATGATTAGTGACTATTGCTTCGTCCGTAAACAAGACATTAGAAAAAAATGAATGACTTTGAAGAAATCCCCAGTGGCAAAAGTTAATTCTATTTTGAAAATCATTCCCGTGCAATTCTTGATGGAGCAATATGTGAATTCGTATTACGCTACTTTGACTTATGCCTGCTTCCTGGGAAATTTTTCTCGTACTCGCGTGAGGATTGACAGCTATAGCTGTTAAAATATTAATTTCATTGTCTTCTTTGGTCGTAGGATTCTTCCGTTTGTACTGTCTTACATATCACACTTTTCAGTCATTGAATAAGGCATAGCGGAATCGCTTTTGGAAACATACTGATAGTAAATAAGAATACTGAATAACAGTAACATTGAAGGACCTTAGTATGTTTACTTCAACTACGACCATAGTATGTTTACTATTTACTACAACTCTCAACCATGATAAACGTATTCTGTTTTCATATTCTAAATCTTATACGTTTCTTCTGTCCTTCATCTTGAATGACCTTGGAATAATATGGTCTCTGCATTCCTAATGAAAGGGACTATCATTGTACGTGTTTAAAAAAGGGTGGTTCCATTTAAAATAGTCAAACTGATCTTAATATCTTTAAAAAAATGACATAAAAACAAAATTTTTTTATAGCATCGTGTTAGCTCCATTGTACCATTCAACTTTGTCCTCACTATATTTTACGTATCTTTAGAAACAACAAAGATATTTGAGGTGCAAACGTTTGGTGACTCATCCTGTATATGAATAGGAGACGGATGAGGTACCAGCGGGAAAGTTGTCTGATTGTTCCTCTGTTGGTGAGTGCGGGGGTAGAACCGCTACAATAGTAAACATGTGAATGACTATCCGAAAATGTAATGTATAAAAATTTTGATTTAACATAACAATTTACGGATAGTTTTAGTAACTATCCAAATCTTGTCCGGGCTATCGACGGTGTCTGAGCTTATGTATCGATAGACGACTGTACGCATTGGTGTCTGATTTCTAACTGTCGAAGGCTTGTCTTGTTTGTTCGAAGGTAACTTTATTGGGAGCGTGAGTATGAAGTGAAATACCCAGATTCGTAGATCGCCAATTTTCGGATCAAGTTAGAGAAGCGGTCGTCTTGAATAATTGGGTTAAGAAGACTCTTAAGGCGTAATCGAATTAGTGTACTCTACTATTCGCGTATTTCTGAAAAACCTAACCACATTTTCATGTTTCAGCAATATGTTTATATGCTACAATATATTTCACGTTTGCATATTACTACTTTTATAACAGAAAATTCGTAAAAACACTTATTTTAATGAAAATAACCATTTTTCTTAGGGCAGCGTTTAAACAGGCACATTAGACGAAGGCATGCAAATAGGCCATGCTAACGTGTTCAAAGCGTTTATAAAAACACACTAATTGGGATGAAAACCCTTCTTCCTATTTTAATTACATTATCGTGAAATATTAACATTTTTAATTTATAAATGCATAGAATCCCCTATTTTAGCAAATGAATTGTTCTATAATATTCCTTTCTCTATTACATATCCTACCGTAACTAAAATTAATGATTTCACCATATTCACCACTAATCACCAACGGCTAAATTACTTTGTTGAGGCGTTCGCTCGGTGATACCGATGTGGTCGCTCAAGTACAAACCTCAAAAGGACTGTACAATTCCAACTCGATTTAACGAGGTTGGAAGAATGAATTGAAAGGTGTTGAGTGATCGATAGATCGAATGGATTTGTTCACGCGTTTTTTAATGCGGAAGTTTAGGTCTGCATAACATTCGTTTTCTGCCGACAGAGTTTCGGGTTGTACGTTGTCCTACGTTCCAACGAGGTTGGAACTATTCTATTTTTTCCCGAACCAAATAATCGACTAATCGACTTTTGGGTTTCTCCAATTATGTTGCCTCGATGTCTGCTTCACCGGGCAACTTTTGGGTTTCTCCAATTATGTTGCTTCGATGTCTGCTTCACCGGGCAACTTTTGGGGGTACAAATAAGTGTACGCCGTTTTTCACCTTAAATTGGGCGTTTATTGAGAAAGAATAGTATATTATGTTTTATTCAAAATATTGTCCATCGCTGACCGCTACTTTTTCCCATCTTTCTAGTAGCATCCGGATACCGCGTCGGAAGGACGCTTCATTTTTTGACGCTATCCATGAATCGACCCAATTTTTAGTATCTTGTTCCAATGTCCTTGCTTTTGAATCATTCTCAATAATTTGAAACGATGTGAAATCGCTTGTTGAGTCACTGATAATGCAAGTGCAAGTTCTTCTTGCATTTGCCACGAATCTTTATTCAATAATATTTCCAATTCAGCGAGTTCGTACACTTTCGGCCTTCCACTACGTTCTTTGTCATCGACATCAAATTCACCATTCTTAAACTTTAGAAACCACTCGCGACAACTTCTTTCACTTAATGCAGCCTTACCATATGCTTCTCAAGCAATCGATACGTCTCAGCTGCAGATTTCTTCAAATAAAAGAAGTAAATCAGAACTTCCCACAAATTACGTTTATTCGGCTCAAAACTCAATATTTTTCGCACGAAAAAAATATACGACGCTATTGCACAATTGCTATTGTTTCCAGGTTATGTTGTTGACAAATATGCAAATAACTATGGGTATCAACGTACTTGTATAAGCAATATTAGTTATTCATATCACACAGTAAAAAGATTGATCTAGTCCGTTAGCCTTTTAACTGTGTGGATATGTGTGGTGAGCATGAGAAAGAAATATAATGAATGAAACAGAAAGTGTGTGAAATGAATTTGGTTGTGCGACAGAAAAAAGGAGTGTGCAGTGAGCGACCGTCCGTTGTGTTTTGGAAAAACGTCTGTCCGGGTTCGTCTGTCTGTTAATGATTATATCAACGAATTAAATATGTTATTATTTATATATAAATGCCTTAACATTAACAGAAAACGACGAATTAATTTGCCATTCGAATTCTCTATTAACATTAAACCTACCACAGCAGGTCAAACGATCTTTTTTAGATTATTCATTTTGCAATTATTGAAATTATTAAATTGCCTTTGCAGAAATCGGTTGGCTGGATTTCTATATTGAATCATATAATCCAGTAAAGGTTGCACAAATTCAAAATAAATGAAATCTTGTCATATTTGTAAGACTATGTATACAAGCCAATTTTAATGCTCGGTAGGTTTAGTGTTAACCTTTACAAACGTTTCATTACCTTCTTAGTTCTACGAACGACAGTTTTATTTCATTGCATTATAGTGTTCATACTAACGTAAACGATATTGTATTTACAATAAGTAATGGTACAATTTTGTTCATCTCAATTTTACTTGTCTTTCGTTGAACGTCAAATATAATTCCAATTGTCTAATTCATTGTAATTTTTCGAGAAATGTCCAGGAGTCGGTGTAGTTTCCTGTATATGCTCTGCTACAATCTTAAGCTTGGATTTCTGAGTTTTTATATCATAAGAAACAGAAGTCTGGCTCGAAATTCGAAGAACATGAAATGCTCGATCTTCTTGTTACTTCTGAAACGACATCCTCCTAATGTCTGTTGTAGTGATGTAAACAAGTAATAATCGTAAGATGATAGAAAAAACGATAATGCAGATGTTTAAAAATAGGCCAATGTAGTTTTCTTATGTTCATGATGAAGTTTAATCAACTCCAAAATGACTTCAGCGAAGAATTCATTATCTTCTATTAAGAAAACTTTTATGTTATTTAGTATCAAGCTTTCCGCGTGTTTTTTTTTTATAGTTTCGTCAAGTTTCACAACCTTTTTTACTCAGATTTGCTAAAAAGTACCGTTTGTATCGCTCATGGTGTAAAACGATCCGATTTTTATGTTTGACATATCTCCTCCTCGGATAATGTGATATAAAAAATTCCAATAAAATTTTATTTTATGTACGTTGACCCACAGTTATTGAAACAATTTTTTGAAGAAATAGCAGCTGTTCAAATCTAGAAGTTCGGTTTTACTAAAAAAATTCCTCAAACTTTTAGTAACTATAAAAAACGTACGCTCCACATATCCTCCTGCCTGTAGGTCATACGATAAAGAGACTGTCTCCGAATATACAGCTAAAATTTCAGCATGATCGGTCCAATACTTTTTCCTAAATCATGTCGACCAGCTGCGAAAACCTAATTTCGAGAGAAACTCGTATAAAATTTACTGGAACTGTTAATATTTACGGTTATTGAACCAATATCAAATACTTAGGTCTACTCGGTCATTTTAGGACCGAACGTTATACCTTCTTCTTGTTCGTCAAATTTGTTTTGTTCAAGATTTACTATTATTGCTCCTGCGAAGGCCTTTTTGGCTGTTTTAAGGTGTCACTTTGTTGATCTCTTTAGCCGTAATTAATTTCGAAGCATCGTGAAAATTCTGCATTGCTCGCGAATTGTGATACCAACAGCCTTCATTAAAGATGCCTGCTATTATAAAAGCCACAATTGTAATTGTTTTTGATCCGTAATGAAGAGAGTGAATAGAGTGTTGCATTGAAACTTTCCTTATTATTTTGAGTTTCTCTAACCAAACATCTTTTTAACAATTCTTTCGAAAATAAATGCTCATGATGAATATTTTCCCTTTAGGACATCTTGATGAAACGGTTGCTCTTGGCGAAATTCTTCGAGTATACCCCCTGTTTCAGGTTTACGCCATTTACACCAAATCTCGGGCTTCTTTAGGTAATACATAAGTTGAGAGTATGCATTTGTTAATACTTTGTGTTACTGAATTGTCCATTTTGCACGATATGTATGTCATCAACAAAGTATCAATGTTTTCTAATAACAAAACCATATATGCTTGAACTAGGGTTTGAATAGTTGTCAAATATATCCGTGCTCCGACAGGTTATGCCTTTGTCAATTATATAAGTTTTTACTGAAAATTATGCAAATACGTTCTAAAAATATTAAACTACACAATTAAAGGTATAACAATCGATTTTTTTACAAAAAAGAAGCAATTCCCTCCTTAACTCCTAAGTACCCCTTACAGGTTCTGAGGAATGCTTAAGAATTTACTATAGGTCAAACTACACTCCCGGACAAAAAGATAGCACATTTTAAAATTAACAAAATTTTTATTTATTTAACTTTACAACGAAGGTTTTGTTTTTATACATTTATGCAAAATACCTCTATAAATATAAACAAATAAAATTCAATTGAATTTCGCCAGTCTATACAATTTTACTAAAAAAAAAAGAATGTTTAAAGAAATATAGTGGGACAAAACGATAGCACATTTAACATAAAATTATGTTTAACAACAAATTGATGAATAATATTTAATGTTTAATATATTATGGCTTCTCCTTTACATTTAATAACAGCCATCATTCTCTTTGGCAAAGATTTATAGAGTTTCTTAAAAGTTCTTTGCTTCAATTGTTCCCACTCATCTTGAATACATTTTTTTAATTCGGCAATATTTCTAAATTGTCTGCCATTTCCATAAACATCTCGGGCAAGATTTCCCCAACAATTTTCAATAATGTTAAGGTCGGGTGACCTTGCTGGTCAATCTAAAACGCGAATTTTTTCTCGAGGAAAGTACTCTTTTACTACTTTTGCAGTGTGTACTGCGGCATTATCCTGCTGAAAAATAAACTCTCCAGCAATTCTAGAAGCGTACGTGTTTCTTTGTTCCTAATTATTTCCAAATACATTTTGCTATTCATTTTTCCTGTTATAAATTTGATTTCCATTTATCATAGTACTCGATAGCTCACCAAATCATCACATCACCACCTCCCATTTAACGACGACTAAACAACTGCTCCTCTTTTCGGATATCATGAAAATAGTAACTCAGACTGTTGTATGCGAAGGTGTCACGTCGGTGATACCTTCTTCTCAGTGTACTGTATTGTCACTGAGCACCTTGGTTCGCGTAATAATTACACGATTGTATTGGTTGCGGATTTTCTTTATTTTCACCTTGTACAACGTCGCGATTTCTATGTTCGATTTCTGTTCTGTTCGTGATGTCTGTATTCGTCTGTTTGCGATTTCTTGTTCGTGTTGTCTCTGAGATCTAGTTCGCGTTTTCTGAGTTCTCTATGTGATCTGTCTGTGTTATCTGTCGATTCTTGTCGCGTTCTGTCTGTCGTCACCTCGGTTTTGTCGTCATTGGTTGAGGGTAGTTTTTGGTGGAGGAATGAAGGAGCGTGCTTGAAGGGGTATATCTGAAGGAGTGGGAAATTGTCAGTGCTTGACGAAGTATATTTGAAGGAATAGGAACTGGTGTCAATGAGGGATTAATGCGGTTTATTGCAGGGTTTGTTTGCGTGTCCTTCACGTGACTTGCACGTGGGCCTGTTCACGTGCGTGGTACATGGGGTCCGTTCGTCAAAGTCAAAATTGTCCGTGTTCGGCGCGGTCGTAAGTCGCGCCTTCTACCTGCCCTTTTATTGTAGGACTTACAAGTTTCTGAATGCGGGGTTAGGCACGGACAACCTTCGGTGTTGCCGTCGCAACACAGACCATCAGGTCCATCTAAGTTAAACCTCTTTTCATCCGTAAATATTATTCTTTGCCATTTCTTTCGCATATGAATATTCTTTTCCATAAAGTGTAATCGATTCATCTTATGTTGCACAGTTAACCAAGGCTTCTTCTTCAATTTTCTTCGTGTTATGTATTTGCATTTTTGTAAAACACGTTTCACATTCTTTATATTAGTGTCTACACTAACATTTTCAGCAATTTGCCTTGCAGTCATCTTAGAATTTGATGCAGCTGTTAGTACTGCACGCCGTTCGCAGGCATTTAGACTTTGCAGACTTCCAAAACTCTTCTTTTTATCATAGTTTTCCGGATTTTTCAAGAAATTCATTATTACTTTTCGAATTCTATTCATAATTTTTGCTATTTTTGTCACTAAATATTGTTTTTCTTCCAATTTTATTATAGTGTCAATTTCACACGGGTTCAATCTCTTTCCGCGACCCATTTTTTATAACATCTCACCTTTTTTGAACAAATATACTATCAATAAAAAATGATCTGCTTTTATCTGCTCTCGTTGCGTTTGTAATACGTCAGACGCGTGTGACTTTCGACATCGTAGTTGCGACGAATTTTTCTATCATTCGTCAAGTTAATATTGGACGGCTAAATCAATATATTCTAGGTGAACCTTAGTGAAACGAATGCAGAAAGGTGATCTCGTGACGATTGATCACTTTACGGATTTCTGATATCTCACGACGACAGATATGTTTTTGTAGCCAAAACTCTAAATTTACATTTCGAAACGATCGGTGTGACTGTCGGATGAATTTTAATAGCGCGTCTTGACACGATCGGCATACTTCGGTGGTTGAAGGTATTCTAATAGTAGAGATCGACGCGATAAGCGCCATTCTACAGTCGAAACTATTTTAATGGTGCAACTCGACGCGATCAGCGCCCTTCTATAGTCGAAAGTATTTTAATGATGCACCTTGACACGATCGGTGCACTTCCGTAGTAAATAGTATTCTGCGCGTTTTTCCCTTTGCGTCGTCAGAGTCGTGAAATTAGGAATGTGGCTGACACGTTGCACACAACTCATGATTCGTTGATTTGACTCGAAGGAGGAAGACCATTCTTGAACATCTTTGATGCGTCTGCTCACGACCAACCAATTCTACTGAGTGCATATATTCGAGCACGCCAATTCGACGTTTATTCGAACTTGTTTTTCTTGAAAACGAGACGTCCAATAAAAAACTGTTTTACTTTTGACGACTCGTTTTTGCATACTAAATTACCACCCGGTTGTTTGTACCATGATTTCCGAAATAATCAAGTCAAACCTAGTCAAGCCACAAGTAATGAGAATAATCTTTGGACTATTATTAAAAGAACGTTCCAGTTATAAGAATCGTTGCTATTGCAATGAGTTTGCAAAAACGAAATTTTACTAAAAATTATGGACATTAATAGTACATAAAATTATAATTTAGTAGAAACTATAAAAAAAAATTGAAAATACATGGAGAAAAGATACTGATCGGATATGCGTTAAAAATGTACAATGTAGTACCAAAGTGTGAAATTCAAATATTAAATTTATTGGATGATAAGCTTACAATGACTATGATATAATGAAAATCCTGTTGTATACTACAGTCGAACTAATAACTTCTCAATTTCTTTTAGTCTTGATGAGAAAATTTGAAAAGAACAGCGCAGACTCAAGTAATGATAAAAGATTGTAATCAAAATAAGTAGAATGTAAATTATTAATAGAAATTCATTTATTAGTGCCTTAAAGTGATGTTATATTAACCCTTCGCACTCCAAGCCATTTTAACTCCAAAATTCGAGATATTTTTTGACGTGGAATAATTCCATTGTACATGATTCGTTTCCTTTGGTGAATATAAAATTTATTACTATTACTTGTACGCGCAACACTTCAATTGTTACTTATTCTTTAAACACAAACAGAATGGTGTAGAAGTTGTTTTGAATAATATTATAGCAATTTTTAGTGTTGCCCCACAGGAGCCATTGGAGTGCTAAGAATTAAACAATGTTAAATTAACAATTAAATGTTCCAATAATCGTCTGCCGGAAAGTATGTTCTCTCTGAACGGAATTATAATTTCGTAAATCGCAATAACCTATAAATATTTAGTAAGAAAATTGTTAGTCGTAAACTTTTATGACTTTTAATTGCTCATTCGGCATACTACATATAAATTTTTTAATGTTTTTTGACGGTATCTCACTGCATGCATTTTTTATAAGCGCAATCAGTTTCAATATTATGTACCGTTCGCTTTTGGCTATTTTTAAATTAAGTTCGTCGTACAAGTATTGAATCCGATTTAAGTGGGGATTCTATAGTGATCAAGAATGCAGCGAGATATTATACTTTCGTTAAAGGTGTGAACAATCTTCGCCATATACTTCAGGTCAGTGTTATGTCGAAACATGTACTACCTGCTTTCTCCGAATTTGTTAATTGGTGAGAATATACTTTCTTGTAAGGTATTTATGTATTTTGTTGCCGTTGGTACCATAAACCGTCAATAAATTCTTCAGTTTATTTGCTGTTGAAACTGCCTCACACCATTATAGATCCTCCACCATATTTTACAGATGAGACGATAACACTTTGTTTAAAACTATATTGCTCAATTTTCCATACATACTACATTCGTCCGTTTAATTGTAATTCAAATTTAGATTCGTCACTTCAAATTATAGACCACCAAAATACAATTGACTTATTGTTAGTATAGTACTGTTTGCTAAAAAAGCGTATTCGAGTATTTACTTTTGAATTATACTTCATTAATGCTTCTTTTACATATCTAGCGTTGATAAACGGTTCTGAGGTTCTTCTTTTTGCAGTTGGTTTAACTAAAGTTTCGGGCTTCCTAGTCTCTTGTACTGTTCGATAAATTTTTCGTACCCCCACCTTTAAAATTCCAAACTTTGTAGGAAGTTGTCATAACATTTTCCCTTCTATCCTTTTCATACAAATAAATAATAATAAATTAATATTATACCTTTCGTATTTTCGACATACTGCTAGTCAATATTTTGCAACAATAACTAGAAAGCACTCTACATGCGACTAGGTACGTCATTATTAAGGTACGGTATTATCAAGTAATTGCATGTAAGTTTAATTGAGAACTTTTGTTTAGAAAGGGAGAATTTATTTCTATCGACTTGGCCTTCGGCTGGTCATATTTGAGATGTAAATTCTCATCGATATTTACTTGAATATTAGAGTGCTGTTCTCATATAATGTAAATAATGTCAGAAGATACAGTAGGCCAAGAACTCGACTGAAATACCGATGCGATTGTACTAATCTTTCAGAATATTCCAAAGATTTTTCAATCCTCCATAATTGCAGGGCGCACTAGACAATTATCCGCGGATTACTTGACCTGTCCTACATCTGGATGCCAGAAATGCCACCACATATAGGATACGTATGTACTTTCGCAAGTTTTCCTGCCAAAAATCTCATAGGTTCTGAAGGAAACCTTGAGCTATTTGAAAAATGGTTTTAAATGACCTTTGAATGATCCTAACAGTATTTAAAAAGTTTCCTAATAAGGAAATTAGAAGGTCTATTTTTGCAAGATTGAGGAACCTTCCGAAGAAGACTCTAGATTGAGGAAGCATGAGAACTCGAGTCCTTTCAAAGGATCCTAGATTGGACTTTAAAGGTTCACTTTGAGTTCTTTCTGGTGATCCTAGGTGAAATCCTTTAAGCTCCCTCCTGAATCGTTTAAAAGATCCGCATAGTTACCCCTAAGGTTCCTTCTAGTTGTTTGAAATTCTCTTGACGAATAGGGATGACTTTTCCTCGATTTTCTCTACTGTGAATCTCTTAGGGATTTTCTTGTTGCAACGTTGTTTATGCATTAGGACTGTGTTTGCAATAAACCATCTTCGATCGGTCATAATCGATGTACTATTATTTGCTGACACAAAAATGAGATCGATTTTATGAGAACGAAAACAGGTCAACATGTGCTCCATATCTTCATATGCAGTAGAAGTCGTTCAAGTAAAGGAATTTCGTTGCTCCAAGGTACATAATTCTGAAAGTTTGCGTGCTGGTTCGAACGTTGTTTCCAAGTCGGGTTGAATAACACTATGCCACTCAAATAAAATATTCATTTCTTGTGCTGCAGATTTTGCCGATTATATGAAGTTTGATGACACAACACCTAGGGGCAAATAGGTTAATAACGGTCACTTAACCAATACTTATAACAAAATGAAAACATTAGGTCAAACAGTTATTTAAATATAAGTTACATAAATTTCAATTATTCATGTATTCGCATAATAAAAAAAAATTAGATTCCTATTCGTCTGAGTGGTAAAATTTATAACAATAAGAAGGGAGACTTTCACTGCGATTACCCATATCTCTGGATAATAGTGGTCACTTTACAGGCAATGGTGGACAATAAAAATCGTTAAAATTTTCGCATATACGGCGTGTTTCCTTTATTTTGAAAACTAAAATGTTACAGGCTACACTGAAGTTACAAAAAAATTTATTTACAGAAGTTGTTCGGTATAAAGGGGCAACCGTACCGAATAATTTCTTTCAGGACTCGAATGGTGATCTGGAAATTTCAAAGCCAAATTAATTTTTTTAGATGGAACCATATACGTCTCGTCGTAACACGATCGTGTGTTCCCAGACGAATTCAATGATGTATTACATTAGGTTCTTTCCTATTACAGTACTTAAAATTTAGAAAGTGCTTCTTCTAGAATTAAGCATATCATATACATGGACAAAGTTTCATCTAAATCGATCGAGGTTGTTAGAAAACTACACTAATTGGAAAAAAAAAACAAAAATTATAAGAAAGTATGATTTAAATTAATGTTAATTTATAATAACTTTTCCTAAAAATTAAGATTAATACCATTAAATAACACAAATTTTTTGGCCACTTAATAATAAATAATTTATTTCAGAGGCCATTTTAATTAAGTCCGTATTGTACCGTAAATCGTTGCAATAATGCAACTCAAATGCACTAGCTACCGCCGAATGATAACGGTGAATTTTTTAGTGCCATCTTATCGGAATTAAAGTAAAATAAATTAGTCAGTCACAGTCTAATTGTCACAGAATCAAGTACTTGTGAAGTCAAATTAATTATTAATAAGAATAATGTATAATTTGGTATATTTTAACTTTTACCGTGTACAATACTTTACCAGTATTATACGGACTATATATTCTTTCAGCCTTTTCAACATCACTTCCAGATCGTATTTTGGTTAAAGTATTATAAACAATTATTTCAATTTGTCAGTGGTTTTTAAAAAAAAGTAAAATTATACCGTATAATCGAGATGAGTGAAACTAATAATAATATAGATGTGCAAAATAGTGAATCATCTGATGGTTCTTCAATAGGATTTATCAACAAAAAGTCCGGCTCAAAAAAACTTTTATGGTTATCTTCAGATCCTTCTGATTGCAATAGTAAAAATATTGCAACAAACACATTGATTGGGAGGAAAAGAAGTTGTAATCCTCATAATTCTTCATCACATACTACTGATGAAGAAGACATCATTTATATTGCTGAAAAATTAATCACAAATAACAATATATTGTTGCAGAACCATTAATATTCATTTTTATGAAAAATCTGTAATAAATACCTAATAATTAACTTTTTCTGTGATAAAAAACTTAAAAATTTCAATACTGAATTTAAATTTATTACTTTTTTCACTTGCCAAATCAATTAGTTCCACCAGTCACGTAAAAATTGTAATATTACTAACGATACGTTTTTGGCTGTTGTTTATTATTAATTTTATATACTGTTAAATGATGGCTACATCTGTATTTATGCATTTTACAATATTTATTTGAGTTTATATTATATAGGGAACTTTAAAAACAATGCACATTATTTCATCGTATTTCTCCACTTTTTGTTTTATGGAGTTAATCGATTTGTGCAATGAACGGCTCAAATCATGGTCGTTACTGTTATCCCATGTATAAAAGTTATATACCTTTAAAGTACGTATAATAAACTAACTGTATATGCAAATAAACTTATACTGTACAAAAAGCTTGAAGCTTAGTACTAATCGTAGTAGTAATCAGGAATTGTTCGTATTCGCGTATTGTTCGTCCGCCAGATGGTTGCCAGGCAAAGTTTTAACGTTCTCACTCCATCCTGACTCCCCTGCCATCGCACGAATTGTTGCTATTGGCTGAAGACGACAGCGATTGAAAACGTACTATTTCATCTGTCATATTTCATGCCTCACAGGCGAACAGTAAATGCACCTACTTCTACGAACCAAATAACCCAACAACTTTTAAAAATTATGATTTCAATAGTCTTCTTGCTTCACGATACTCGCAAACTTCGTGCGATTTTAACCATTTTCAACACAGTTTTGTTTTCTCTATAATGTATTGAGTTGTCCGGAAAGTTCGTGTCAATTAATTTTTATTCTGAATAAATATATACCAAAACTTAAATGCGTTGCGTTCAATCTTCCGTCAAAATCGACATGAACTTTTCGGACAACCCAATATATAAAACATAAGAATAATAATTTTTCGCTCAACAACGACAGATCTTTAAAAAATACATATTTTGTTTGAAGTTTTGCCTGAACATTCCATCGAATCTTTCATTTAAATTGTAATTACTTCCTTAATTAAAATATGAGATATTCTGTATTCAATAGTAACCATTAAAATGTAAATAATGTTTTCGTTCGTTGTAACGAAATTGTTTGCGAAACGATTTCTGCAATTCGTTTCTTCCCACCGTATCGAGCTTACCGTGCGCAGCATTTTGCTAACAATCGTAAAACCTACCCCAATTAACAAACCGCTACTATGACATATCCATATTTTATTCTTGCGATCTGGTTGCTTCTTACATAAAAATTACCTGCCTGATGAAAACATTAAAAACACCACGATATATACATGTATTTTGGGCAATTCGCGTTATCGGTTTTTCGTAAACGATTAAAACGATATCGTAACAACGCCACTCGTATCATTTATCTAATAATATGCGGAATAAATTTTCCATTCCGACCTGTTCTAAAAGCATGAAATTCTAAAAGCCACTCGTAACACCGTCATTAAAAGCATGGAGTAACGTGAAAGCAAAAAGAAGAGGAGCGGGCCGGGAGTGCGAACGGAGAGGGAATAACGTGCATAGGAACGATCCATATAGATAATCTATATATGCGCGATGCAGCTTGCGTGGGGCCTGTGCCAACAGCTTGCAGCAATCGTTTTATTTTTTTTTTCCACTCCCTCTTCCAATTCAGTTTCCCCTCCCCGGCCCCTTGCTGCTCTTCGTCTACCCGCGAATAACAACGTTTTCGAAACGGACTTGTACTTTTTGCGCGATTTAAATATATTACAATAAAAACGGTTCCCGGCGAGTTTTCGCGATTCAGTCAGGACTGCGTTAGCGAGCGGAATTCGTTCACTCGGTAAATTACATTCGATTGGAATTGGACCCACCCCTCGAACGATGCGAATTCGCGGCCGATCGCGGAACACAGCGGACTGTTAAGCAAATTTGTCGTGAAACGGATTAACCCGAAATTACACCGAAATATACCTAAATAGTGAGACCGTTTGAACGGAGCCGTCTATTGTTCCATTTCGATGGCGAATTAGGTCGTTTATTTTTTTACCTCTTTTTAGCCCCTTTCCTCTCAATTCCGAACCGGCATCATAGAATCGATCATCTCGAAATCGTTCGACCGTTCACAACCGTATAGACTTGCGTTTCAAAAACCTTTTGTTTATGTGAAATTAAATACAATTGAAGAGTTCTAAGGAATAAGGGAGTTTCTAGCAAAATTCTGTTGTGAGATATTCGGTTTCAAGGTTTTATTTCATTAATGAAACCGTAATACCAATGGAATACTTTCAGAAATAATGGCGAGTAAAGTATATTATTACTCGGAAGTGAAACAACGACAAAGTCTATATTAATTTCAGTTTAATTAAAAAATGTCTGTACATGTGTAACGTTATATTTTAAACACATATGAAAGCTTAAACGTTGTAACGGAGAATTATACGAACGATTTTAGGCAATTATTTACAATACGAATGACCCTCTCCGATTTCAATGAACTTGAAATATATTTTCAAGGTCTCCATTTTGAACAATCTTCCTTATAAATAATATGACATCTGGGCCTTACTTTTTTATTCGGTAAACTTTTCGAATTATTTGGCCCTTTCTGAATGACCGAATTTATCCTTCATGGATAGAGATAATTTTCCTACAGCTCCACTCAATAAATCTTACCGAAGCCTAACCGAGACCTAACAGTTTTTAGAATAATTATTTAGAATCACACCTCAAATAATATTGGATAGTCGGAAAAGTATTGAAAGATTTTTGTTATTTTTTGATTAAATGTTTCTTTTATTCAAGTACATATTGGCCAGTATTATCTATGACTTTTTGCCATTTTTGGAGTAGAGCCATAATCCCATCGGAATAAAACTTCTGTGGTTTATCGGCTAAAAACTTGGCCAGGTGATTTTCACAGACCTTTTTGGAATTGAACTGTTTACCGTCAAGGTAATTTTGCAGAGATCGAAACAAACGATAATTTGATGGTACAAGGTCTGGCCTATACGGTGGATGGATGCATCGCCCGTTATCAATCTTTTAAAAAATGTTTCGATTTCATTACGTTTGAGTAATGATTCGCAGATGGAGACTCAATCCATCAAATGTTTCTCTGTTAAATCATGAGGCACCCAAACGTCGAGCTTCTTTTTGTATCCAGCCTTCTACAAATGATCAAAAACGGTTGAATGGTGAATGTTTAATTCCCTAGCAATCTCATGACTGCTTATATGCCGATCTTGTTCAACCATTTGCATTATTTCATCGACTTTTTCAGTGATCGGTCGACCAAAGCGAGTTGCATCTTTAATATCGAAATTTCTTGATCGGAAGCGAGCAAATCATCTACATGCTGTTGCATTTGATAAAGCATAATATTGCAAAACATAGCAAATTTTTTCAGAAATTTCACTCATTTTCACATTAATATTACTTTTGACACGAGTGACGAAATACAAAACTGTCTCCATAAAAATTATAGACTGAAATATCACCTCTCAAAAGCGCGTCAGTATGACGCAATCTGATTAGTTTTGCCAATATACGATACTAAACAACATCTTGTAATCAGAATTGAATTTTAGATATATTTGGGTTAGGTCCGGATTAGAATTCTTGGCGAGGATGTGCTGGAAAAGGGGTAAAGTCTCTCTCCCTCTAAAAAAACAACAGTGTTTGTTCAAGTCATCCTAACAGCCTCTTACAAATATTTCGAAAGTAAAGCCTAAGCGGTGGTACACATATACGAAGAAGTGGTTCAGAACAATGACCTTGACAACATATTTTAATGTTATTGAAATCGGAGAGGTCACCCATATGTACAATATGGGTCATTTTTTTTAAGGTTACTTATACAAAATGTATATATTTTCATGACGACCCAAGGAAGTCTGATAATTATTTTCGATCATTTTTCCTATTTTCACATGTTTTTGTGCATGTATTTTAAAAGGTTTTCAACATCTTATGCGCTGTTTTTTTAAATGGATCAACACAAATATATTTCAGTGGGAATTTTGCAGACCAGATTTGTTATCGAATGCATGCTGAATGCATTTCGAAAACAAAAGACTTAAGTCCTATTCTACAAATACCATTAAATATATATTTCAATATTTTGTATGATTTTTTTTTAAATTTTGAATTTTATTATTGTCGATATTGGAACGAAAAATTCAATGTTTTTAGATACACCTTTCCAATTAAAACTGAAAGGTGCTTCATGTTTTACTTCAAAAGGAAGAGGTATCTGCTGACAGATTTTGAATATAGTTATTCAGTTTATATATGAGCAGAGCGATGCATACACAGAGTTCTTATCTGACCACAGCAACCATCGTAAACATCCTCTTCATATGTAACAAGCAATTAAGCGGAAAAAGGGCGTTTCTGTAGAATATCTCTATATCATTTACTTCTTCGTTTTCTCCATTTAATCATTACGATATAAGGTTGGTAGTGAATTAACATACATATTCATGTTTCTAAATGTTAATAATGCAATTCAAGGAAAAGATAAATATATTTTTATCCAAAAAATATTTTACGATGAGAACATAGTGTCTGAAAATAGAGATATCTTCAAGGTAAAATAAAATTTATTTACATGAGGCTTTGTGTTTTTTTTTTCATTTACATTGAGAACCCACCAAGTTCACGTGATTAGCATTTGTAAAAATGTAGCACCGATAATAAAATCCGTGTGTAAACAAATTTTATTGTACATTTTCGATTAATTTTATAAATTTAAACTCAGCTCCTTTTCAGTTGAACACTAGTTACCGATCGCCCAATATTTCCGAAATTTTATGCGACATTTTTGTTCGATAATGTGCTCCCACATAGTTTTTTCAAATAACGTAAACGAAACGCTTTAGATCAACAGCTAAGTCGTTCGGTCCATCAATCGTTTCCCCCGAAGAGTTATTATTTAAAAAAAAGAGGCTCGGTCTCAGGTATCAGCAGTCAAGAAACCAGTTCACCCCATCCCCTATCGTCGACGAGGGTTCCACCCGGTCGTTCGTCCTACGACGGAGACGAGGTTAAGTTAGGTGTGATCTCTTATCGGCAGCCGTGGAGTAGTGAGTCTACCCACGTTCCTCTTATCTTTCTCGCTTCCCGGTTCCCCACCCCGTTGAACTTACAGCCCACCCACACATACGTGCGATACATATTGTCGTTCCGATCTAAGAACCTGCCAGCGAGCTGCACTTACCCATAGAAGTGGCAACCATCGACTGTCGTCATGTGTGTCCTCGATGGCGAGGGTTCCTCCGTTTTTCCTAGCAGTTCCTTTACCGAATCGTGTCGTACCCGGCGACTTTTATGGGTCCGGAACCTATGCCTTTTATCGTCGATCGATTGACGTCGTTAAAGAGTATCGTCCAGAGACACTGGCTTTATTATAACAACAATTTTATGGCGGTCCCATTACACGCCCTTGACAAATTGTGCTTCGACATTGGTATCCTCGACACAGGATCACAAGTTCTCGGCGATTAATTCCTGCTCCAATAATATCGAAATAAATTTTATGTGTTACAAAGAGTAGTTCGCTATATATTAGCGGTTCATTATCTGCAATACTTTAGGTGGTATGAAAAAAATTTAGTTATCAAAGCTTTTAATTTAAAAACGAAGACAATATGGAAGTAAGTGTTTTCTTTTTGTAGGTAAAAGAGTTTCGGAGATTATAAGCCATCCTTAACTTCTTTAAATGGAAAGATCTAGCTTTTGAATCATTAATCAATGAAATATCAAATTTTGCATACAAATGCATTGACATTCATATGTCCTATTGTAATAGTTAACGTTCCATATGACTCGTTAGATTCAGTACGAGGAACAGTAGTTACAACACTTACCAGCTTCCAGATATTACATTATATAGTATTCTTAAAATCATAATCTTTGTTCCAAACATTTCTTCATGTACCCATTAGATTGCAAATAATTTAGGTGGTATTCTTAGCTGAATCGCCTTATAGGTATCATTAGATGTTGCAAATGAAATGTTTCATTTTCAACAGTATCGTTAAGCAACCACAACTTTTATATAAGTAGATTTAGTAATAAATATGTCTTTTGACAATAAGTTTCAAATTCATGATTGTGTTATTGTAACAATTAATTTTGTTGGTTATTCAACTTCTTCATTTTTTTGGGTTGTCATCTCCATTTTATAGTTTCTCTTACCATCAACAAAATTAAAATTAATAGAATGCTATCATCGTTACGTTGTTCTTCCACGTTTGACGGTGCTGGAAAAGTCATTTAGTGAGAGAAGAGAAAAAAAGGATAAACGTTCCGTCCTGGGCCTGCTAAGTATAGCTACTTAGCAAGCCCTGTCTTAGACGATATACAGGATGAGTCACCAAACGTTTGCACCTCAAATATCTTTGTTGTTTCTAAAGATACGTAAAATATAGTGAGGACAAAGTTGAATGGTACAATGGAGCTGACACGATGCTACAAAAAATGTTGGTTTTAAGTCATTTTTTAGAGATATCAAGGTCACCTTGACTTTTTTAAATAGAAGCACCCTTTTTTTAAACACCTACAATGATAGTCTGTTTCATTAGGAATTCAGTGGCTATGTTATTCCAAGGTCAATCAAGGTGAAGGACACAAGAAACGTGTAAAACTAAAATATGGAAGCAGAATACATGTATATTATAAATGTTCGAAATGATGGCCATCTACGTCGATACATTGATGTAAACGAGCTCTGAAGGAATGTTGAACTCTGATAAGTACATCCGAGGTGATATTTGTACATGTTGTGATGATACGCTGACGCATATCTTCAACTGTTGTTGCAGCATCCATGTACACGATCTCTTTTAGCAGACCCCATAAAAAGAAATCCAGTGGATGTAAATGGCTGGCCATGAAACAGTTCCGCCTCGTCCAATCCATCGGTTCGGAAATCGTGATTCCAAAGTTTCTCTAGCTACTCGTGCATAATGAGTAGGACAACGGTCGTGTTGGTACCACATATCATAGCGATTTTGTAAACGGACATCTTCTAACAAAATTGGCAGATCTTCGTGCAAAAATTGAGCGTATTTCTGTTCCGTCATCATTCCGTTAACGAAATATGGTCCAATTACTCTGTCGTTGAAAATACCACACCACACGTTTACGCTCCATTGTCTTTGCTGATCAATTTCTCGCAGCCAGTGCGGATTATCCGCAGACCAATAATGGGCGTTCCGTATATCAATTGAGCCATGATTAGTGAATGTTAATTCGTCCGTAAACAAGACATTAGAAAAAAATGAACGATTTTGAAGCAATCCCCACTGACAAAAGTTAATTCTATTTTGAAAATCATTCCCGTTCAATTCTTGATGGAGCGATATGTGGAACGAATGAAATTAATGTCGGGGCAGAATTCGTATTACGCTACTTTGACTTATGCCTGCTTCCCGGGAAATTTTTCTCGTACTCGCGTGAGGATTGACAGCTACAGCTGCTAAAATATTAATTTCATTGTCTTCATTGGTCGTGGGATTCTTCCGTTTGCACTGTCTTGCATGTACACCTCCAGTACTTCGAAACAACGTGTATGTATTAATGAAAGTCTGTCTAGAAGGAGTGTTTCGCTCGGGGTACCTTTCTTCATAAAGTAATCGGGCCTGAACTGCATTTTGTCTACATTCACATTAAATCGTGATCATATCACACTTTTCAGTCATTGAATAAGATATAGCAGAGTCGCGTTTGGAAACATACTGATAGTAAATAAGAATGCTGAATAACAGTAACATTGAAGGACCTTAGTATGTTTACTTTAACTAGGATCATAAAATGTTTACTATTTACTACAACTCTCAACCATGATAAACGTATTCTGCTTTCATATTCTAAATCTTATACGTTTTTACTGTCCTTCACCTTGAATGACCTTGAAATAATATAGTCACTGAATTCCTAATGAAAGGGACTATCATTGTAGGTGTTTAAAAAAGGGTGTTTCCATTTAAAAAAGTCAAGATGACCTTGATATCTCTAAAAAAAAAAAGACATAAAACAAAATTTTTTATAGCATCGTTTAGTACCATTCAACATTGTCCTTACCATATTTTACGTATCTTTAGAAAAAACAAAAATATATGAGGTGCAAACGTTTGGTGACTCACCCTGTATATTAGGTAGTCGGAAAAGTATTGAGAGATTTTTGTCATTTCTTGATTAAATGTTTCTTTTATTCCAAATGAATTTTATTCAAGTATATATTGGCCATTATTATCTACAACTTTTTGCCATTTTTAGGATAGAGCCATAATCCCATCGGAGTAAAACTTCTGTGTTTTATCGGCTAAAAACTTGGCCAAGTGATTTTCACAGTCCGTTTTTTAATCAAACTTTTTACCATCAAGGTAGTGTTGAGTTGGATGGGGTGTTGAAATATCCGCGAGATGCCTTGCAGGAAACATACTTTGTTATCCCGAGAACGTACAGTCCTTGCGTCGCCCGTAGGACCGTTCTCGTTGTGTTATCGAAGTGAACAAGACGACGACTCTTTCCTAACTAAAAATTCATCCGCTCGTGTTACTACCCGATAACGGACCGATGGGAATCACCGAAAGACGTCGCCAGGCCCCATCGCTTAGCTAGGACCCCGATATCCCATCTAACGAATCACCCGCAAACTCTGTGTCATCCTCATGAGTCAGCTGTCTCAAACTTTCCATTCCAACAGCGAAAACATCCGTTTTGTATAGAAGACTCTAAAAACCCCGCGCCCAGTCAGTCTGTGGAAAAATCTGTGTTACGACAGGCTCGAATAAAATCAGTATTTAAAATGAATATTTAGTTCCCTAGCAATCTCATGACTGCTCATATGCCGATCTTGCTCAACCATTTGCATTATTTCACCGACTTTTTCAGTAATCGGTCGACCAGAGCGAGGTGTATTTTTAATATCGAAATTTCCTGAACAGATTTTTTACCGGGGTTGTGCAGCGTTTTTGCCTTTTTTTTGCAGTAAAATTGCAAAACATAGCGAATTTTTTCAAAAATTTCACTAATTTTCACACCAATATAACTTTTGACACGATTGACGAAATACAAAAATTGTCTGCATGAAAATTGTAGACCGAAATGTCACTTTTAAAATGCGTGTCAGTATGACGCAATCTGATTATTGGTGCCCGATATATGACACCAAATAACTTCTAGTGACAAAAATCTCTCAATACTTTTCCGACTATCCAATATGTACTAGTCGATCACGAAAATGTTGGAGTCCTTTCTGGAACGTCATAAGTTGTTTAAAATTGGACCAAGAAGTTTGAATATTTTTTTTTTAGATAATAGAAGATCGTCAACTAGGAAATATGCGAAAAAGTGTTTTGGAAAAACTGTAATTGTTTGGAATGGTAAATGAAATAAAAAATTATGTTAACACTCTAATGGCTCCTCTGAGGCCACACTAACAATTTTCATACTATTATTGAAAACAGTTTGTACATTACATATATTTTTAATTACGAAGTTAGTAAAAATTGAAGTGTTGCCGTATGATTAACAATAACAAATTTGATATGCACGAAAGGAGATGATCCACGTACAATGGAATTATTCTTGGACATGTAGGCATTTTTCAGATAAACGTGTCTTAGTAGGGGTGGACGGACCGAGCGAAGGGGGTGAGTTTATGACGCAGACATGACATTTAGTCAATTGGGGGCCTTAAAGAAACAGTGAGGACTTTCTAATTTGTGTCAAGAGTCCCTCGAATTTCTCGGTAACGGTCGCATCATAAAACTCGTATACCCCCGACGATGCACTCCCATTGGTCTTGACCTTCCCTACTCCATTGACGTCGGAGGGCGGGTATTTTTCGGAAAAACTAGTGATTCGGTGACATAGGAAAAACGCTTACTGAAGAATTCATATAAGACAACGTGTGTCACTGCGGAGATCGATCAGTGTTAAAGTATAGCGGGTTGTCAGTGATAAAGTTCAACCAGAGTGATAGTTAATGTAAAGTAGAGGTCAAAATGTGTTCTGATGTTATAACGTTTGCGAAGAACTCCGTTATAAGTCAAGGCCTAGTGTATCAAATTAATCGTAACTGAATCATTGTAACCACACCTAAAATATGTATTTATTTCTCTTGTTTTGTTAACCTGACAACAGTTGAATTTTAAACCTCTTGACCTTCACATAGACAGAAAAATGTTTCGAGTTAGGAATTTAAATTCTTTGGAGTGCAAAGGGTTAAACATTGCCTTTTGCACATCTTCATAATTTACATAAATGCTAAAAATTTGATCAAAATCGGTTATCGTTGTTACGAGCTACAAACGATTAAAGATAGTGAAAATCGCAATTTTTCGCGACTTTTGAACCACAACTGTAAGAAATCTGGAGATTCTTACATCTTATATGTTTTGTAGCTCGATCCTGCATCAACCGATTCCGATGAAATTTTCAGCACACATGATCTACAAAAAGCACTGTTTAAATTTTCGTTGAAAGCACAGATAAAAAATTTAAGAAGATTAATTTTTTATTTCTTTCATAATTTCAAACATTTGAAATTTTTATTTAAAAAATTGTCACATATTGCCTAATTGGCTAATTTGTCTTATCAACTAAAAAAAATTCAAGATCCTCGGTCCAATTTTGGAAAAGTTATTCCATTTTACAAAGTGTTCCAATATTTATGTGATCGACTACATATATGAATCGGAGGCGGATCAGACACAAGCGGGAAAGTCATCCAATTGTGACAGATCGGGTAATAACGAGAAGGGGCGTCCAATCGTCCATCTATTGGCGAGCGTAGGAGGTAGAGCCGCAACAGTAGATAATTATTGGAAACTATTTCAATAATAATATCTCGTCAACTATTAGGTCTAAGATATACGAAAATCGATACAATTTATGCACACTTGATCGATTCATGATACGAAAGGTACATCTTTCCATTTAACATTAGAACTACCGAACAATAAATCCAACGATATACATTGTTTTGTAATAAGAACGGGACTGCATCTATTAAAACTTCATACAGTATTTATTGTAAGGTATACGTCATTAAAGAAGTACATCCGAAGATTTCTGATGAAAACATTTTTATAATTTCAATACTTGCGAAAGAAAAAACTAAAGAACAATCAAAATCATTGGTTTGGTAGTTCCGGTATTACAGAGATCAAGACGACTTTGAAAGCTTCGAAACTCCTTCGCCAACAAGGAAACTGTTACTGACATACTGTTTTCGTTTTTATACTGAATATTCTTAAAAGTAAAGGTCTTTCTATCTTTTAAAACATTGGGAATAACGAAGTACTGATATATACCGAATCACCCGGTACATTTGGTAATACGTCATATAACTTAAATTAACGACGGCGTATCAGGGTATATGGTACTTGTATAAGAATGTTTTCAAGAATTATTATTACACTGTGCAATTATTTTTGTGAACTAAGAGACGTTTAACGGTACTAATGTATTTACAAAATACACGCATTGTAAAAAGTTTAATTTTACATTAGTTCTTCGCAGGAAATGCGTCAAAGAAAGCAGTTTTTACTTTTCTTTAACATAGCGCACCACACTAAAAAATCTGAAAAAATTCATGAACAGCGTAATAAGCATTCACTGATACTGTAAAAATATAAATAATATCACATTTAAACTGTAATGCGAATTCATAATTTCTCCCATTTTGTTTTTGTTTTTGGAGTTACACTGTATGTAATATTTGATATGTGGATATTTGATTCAATTAAGAAAATACGATAAGAACTAATATTTATCATTTTATTTTGTCTCGATGCCTTATCGAATTGTTTAACGGTCCTATAGTTTAGTTTAAAGTATTTTTTTACCATTTTATGCGATTACCTGCTTTGCTTATGGTCGCTACAGTGTAAGACTGTTAAAAAGATAATTAACACCATAAAGCTTATCTTCTCAATGTTAGTTTTCTTAAATAAATTGTTCCAATTTGTCACAATTTTTGTGATCGCTGACTGTGTTGGTTATCATCATGATAAGCGAGTGTGCGTAGAAATTTTATGCTAATTCGGTACATTTAAAATCGAAGAAAATCTGAATAAACGCGTTCATTTAGTATTCATGAGATGTTATTGATTATTTATATAAGCCATTTATTTTTAAAGTGGCCTAAGTCCATTCATACTAAAATTGAGATATTTAAGGGTTTGTATTTCAATAAAATTGAAAATATACGTATAAGATACCAATTTGTCATACTACTTAAGTGTATCTAAAAGAGTTTTTATGGAATTAAGCCATTTTCAAAGTTAACAACCAGATTCGTTTTAAAATTTGAAAGATCTCAAATCCATTCGACGTAATTTAAAATGGTACAAATTGAAGAAACAATACTCAATTTATTGTATACATATTTACAAAACTTCAACAACACAATTTATGCAATTCAGATCATTTTCTAACTACATAAATTATATAACAATTTACTGCTTATCTACATTTTGTGTATACGGAAGGGAAGTGAAGAAGTCATGGTGCTCCGGTGGTACATATCGCAGTAAGCCCACCGTGTCCTTGTATTTCGCTGTTGTAATTCGTCTTATAATTTCATAAAGTGATGTCAATACAATATTTTCGAACTTTCATGGTTTATACAACGTGGTAATCCATCCAGGATTTTAAACTTTACATTCTCATCCATTGATGTCTTATAGAAAATTTTATATGGTTCAGTTCCTAAAAAACACATCCACCATATTTTTAACCAATTTATAGTTTCTCCGTTAGTATTTTTTAATCTTCTAACAATTTCGTTTTCTAGAGGCTCAGTTGAAATGAAATCCTCCAGTTTTATTTCATTTAGAATGAATTTATTTTTTCAACACTTTTTTATGACTTCGTTATATTCTTTAAGG
This sequence comes from Agapostemon virescens, assembly GCA_028453745.1. NCBI lineage: Eukaryota > Metazoa > Arthropoda > Insecta > Hymenoptera > Halictidae > Agapostemon > Agapostemon virescens. The sequence goes on from CM052094.1 coordinate 22,975,918, forward strand.
AGAAACAATAAATTATACTTTTCTCAGCGCCATTCGCAATGTTTGCTATTTATAATGATTTAGATAAACGAAAACATCTGCTGTACTTGGTGTCGATTTATGACTTCACTCCTTTCTTAGAGTGAATTTTGCATGATTTTTTAATCTTTTCAAGATTGTTTAGGGGGTAAAATAATCAAGAAACTCAAGAAAAGCAGATTGCGAGTGCAGAGTAGGGTTAGAATTATCAATTTGCATCAGATTGGTAATCGATATATTATGTTAAAATTATATATTTAATGTAATTATTATTTAAAAAATCATTACCTGTGTAAATATCGGAACACTATACTAATAATGAAACATAAAGCTCTTATCTCATAAAATTTTACTACAGAATATACAGTTACTCGTTTTAATATTCGGACATTATGGTTTTAACAAAATTAAATATACTTACTTTAAATGTGTTTATCGATTTTTCTGGTCCGTAATGCGTTGAAGCACATACTCTAGTTTATAAATATGTAAAATTAATTACTTTATTTTTACTGTTTTCTACATAATAAATCATAAACGAAATTAGACCCGATATTGGTGTCGAAAAAATATTCGGACACTTAACATTGCATAACGTTCTTTCCTATTTAGAAATACATAAGAATAAAATTATAATAATTTTAATATTTTGTGGGATATCCCTGTTGTCTAATAACATGTTGAAACCGTGTCGGCATATTGGAAATTACTTTACTCAAGTAATTTTGAGTAATGCGTCTCCACTCTTCCGTCAGTTGTATTTTTAATTATTCTTTTGTTTTTATAGGCGTTGTCGTAATATTACAACCCAATAAGTCCCAGAAATTCTCAATTGGATTCAAATCCCGTGATTGTGGTGGAGGATGTAGCACTTTCGAACAAGCATACAATAAATATTCCTGAGTTATTTTCGATTTGTGTTTCGGATCGTTGTCCCAGCTGAACTTAAAACTGTCGCGTATACCCATATTCGTTGCACTTTTTAATAAATTTTGATTTAATAAGTCCAAATATTTGTTCTTGTCCACAATAGCTTCGATGAAAACAAACTCTCCTACTCCAGCAGTTGAAATACAGTCCCATACCATCGAGGCTCCGCCACCGTGTTTCACCGTCGGTATTATATTATTTAGTTTTAATTGTTTATTTGGTTGACGCCACACTAATTTTCGTCTACTGCAGCCGGAAACATGAAATCGACTTGCATCCGCAAAATTCACATCATTCCACCATGATTGTGTTTTAGAAGTAAATTCTTTAGCGCATTCTATACGTTTCTTCCGATTGATCTCGTTTATGTATGGCTCTTTACGAGCCACTCTACCATTGTAACCAGCATCTTTTAAAACATTGCGAACTGTATCCACGTGCACTTTCTTCGCAGTTTCTACAGCCAATTCTGCTGTTTAATTAGGGACACTTAATCCTGAATTGATCTTTATTTTTCGAATAATTACACTCTTATCACGATTGTCAAGAAGATGTGGACGTCCCTTTTGAGAAATAGATTCAATGCGATCTTCATGTTTATATCTTCTTATAATATCCGCGACGGTACTTTTTCTTAAATTTAACAACTTCCCAATTTTCCGGTATGATTTCCCTTTTTCGTGGTGAAATATAACAAGTTGTCGAATATTTAATGACGATTTTTACTTTTACGAACCATTTTCACAAATGCGTGTAGAAACGATGGAATCTATTATGAAATTGACTACCAGAAATTAACCGAACTCTTTCACACTCTTGGTGTTTACAAACAATCATAAGAAGTTTGCAAACGGACCTTCTGAAGCGAATAAACGGCGAAATATGCTAGATGTCCGAATATTTTTTCGACACCAATATTGGGTCTAATTTCGTTTATGATTTATTATGTGGAAAACAGTAAAAAATAAAGTAATTAATTTTACATATTTGTAAACTAGAATATGTGCTTCAACCCATTACGGACCAGAAAATTCGATAACCACATTTGAAATAAGTAACATAAAGCTTTAATTTTGCGAAAACCATAGTGTCCGAATATTAAAACGAGTAACTGTACTTCATATCCATTTGCAACTCACAAAATGGGACATCAACCACTTCCAAAATAAAAACTTTTATCATTCCGTTAACCAGCTAATTTTCGTTTTACAGAATCTTACTGATTTTAAAAATATTATTTACAATTTATTTCAAAATGAAAAGTTAATGTAGGAATGTAAATATTGATGCAGCTAGTTTGACTTCTTTTGATAATGGATTTAGGCCATTTTCAAAATAAACGGCTCGTATTAGTAATTTGTATATTTATATATTGGGAATGGGTGTATATATAATAAAAGGTCACTCTCTTATAACGCACAGAATAGAAATTATATTTCAAATATTCTCTAATAAGCACGTTGCGAGACACGTCTTTACTCTATGAAAGAAACGTTGCTACAGACCGACACTAGAGATCGATACTGAGGAGGAACGGTCGAATATAAACAGTTGAAGATCGAGGGTCCCATGCCCGGAAAATATACAATGTATGCATATATAGGTTCAACAGCCGGTTTATTCGATCCTTCCTAGTAAAGAAATAATAGATTTATTTTGTAGATAAAATTTATGAAATAAATTCCAACATTATATATATTGTCCATAGCGATGTAGAAATCAGATCCCGATTCGGCTACCGTTCTCATTTTCACTGCTCCTCTACGTCCTTTCCCCGCTTTGCGCAGCGAGCCTCGAAAAACCGGGAAAACAGCCTTCCGCTCGGCAGTTTGTTTAACGAAGCGGCTCGATGACGTGGATATTCTTTTTGCGCGGCCGGATAGGAGAAACTTTACCCGCTCTTAATTCTGTTTACAGTAGCAACGAGTGCTCGTCAGAAGTTTCGCGAGCAGGATAGATTAACGAGCATGGTCATAAATTCTCAAATCCCGGCGAGCAGCCGGGATAAGCGCTGCTTAGGCTGTTACCTCGATTGCAAAATAGATCGACGCTCCGAGAAAATTACGTTCCGGGCATTAGTCATCGTTTCGGAACCGGTACGGTCTTGGTACTTTCGCGAAATCACTATGCATTCTCCATAGTCTCCGAAGAACAGTTGCCTTTAGATCGATCGAGATAAACGTAAGAACCTTGCGTTCCATTTTACGGTATTCTCTCCCACCATTGGCAGAATTTCCCCTTGAACCATTCAAGTGATAAACACTTTCGATGACCGAGCTACCAAAGGATCGAGTATCCATGACAGTGGTAGTAATGAAAACAAATCAAAAGATTACAACTTTTCTAATTTTTTATCGTTTATACGAAACTTTTGCCATCGTCTTCATCGTGTTTCTTTTTTTTATAAAGTGACACCAATCGTGGTAGAATTACTTAAAGTTTTTCTTGAAGAGCATGACCAACCTTCTCTACGTTCGGCATATTATAAATGTTGCGGTCTGTGATGGATTTTTCAATCCGTCAGACTTTGGCTGTTTGCACGTGGTGTGCCGACTAAATTTTAATGATTAACTAAACTTCTCGAAGGACCACCTTCCCTGATTAGGAAGGACTATACATAACAATGTTCACGGCGTTCGAAGTACTGACTGAGGCTATCGTGATGTACAAGTACGATGTATAACACAAAACGTGACAAGATCGCGTTTCTCTAAGTATCTATGTATCTAAATGTGTTTTTTCTATGTAACTCCCTGCTTATGTACAATGTATCTAAATGTCTAAGTATTCAACTCCTCGAGACAGCCACGAGTTCGCCCTGATAAAGGCTTGTCCCTACTCTTTCCGTTGATCATCCCTTCTCTCAGAAGAAGTCGATGGACCAACGGAAGTCTATGAATATTTTCTGGGCCTTACGATTCGCTGGGAGGGCTGTACAAGTGACAACAATTGAGGGTAGATAGTGGGGATACTGGAGGCATTTTCAGGGTTGACCAAATTTGCCGAACCAGGAAGTGCACCCACATCTGCAAGTAATTTAAAAGGCGTAACTAAAATGGTTACTTGTACAGCGTTCGACCCCCTATTGTCTAAGGGTTCGTCGAGTCGAAGGAGGTGTAGCCCCTATGCCTTGGGTCGGCCGGCAATGATTGCCAGATGTGGCGGTGACAGGCCCACACCGTAGCCTTAAGAATCTAAAATCAAAGAACCAAGGCCCAGGGTAACAATAGTGACTTCCTGTCATAAAAGTTCGCCCAGCGCTAACCGTCCAATAAATAAACTATAAATATAATATAATATACCATAATATACCAGAATATAGTAGATTATACCAGAATGTAGCAGAATATACCAGGATAAACCAAAATATACCACCATGTAATATAACATACTAGAATGTACAAGACTTTATTACAATATACTAGGATATACTAGAATTCACTAGAATATACCTTAATATACCATAATATACCAGAATTTACCAGAATACACCATAAAATACTAGAATATACCAGAATATACTTGAATGTACCAGAATATACTAGAATTCACTAAAATGTACTAGAATATTAGTATATTCTATAATATAGTATAGTATATAATCTAGTATATACTATAATATACCATAACTTGAGTCTTTGACGCGTTGACCGCTAATTCATATGTCAGTAGCCGCGCCAATTAGGTAACATCAGGGTTAGACAGGTTTTATTTTAATTGAGATAACAAATAGTTATTTGAAATAATGAATTGAACGCACTTTATCATTATTATTTTAAAAGTAACGTGAAAAGTTAACGTTCATGCAATGTTTAAAACAAATCATTTTTTTGTTCAATTACATTGTTCAATTGGAACTCAATTTAATGTGTAATTTAATGTGTAACGCTTAACTGCAGGTTTAGAATCAAATCTGATGCAGTTAATAACGTTCGTGCGAAATTAACAAAATTTTGATAAGTATAAAATTCATATGAAATTACAATAATAATATAATTATGATTATTCAAATAATATGTAGCCAAATAAGATAATATATTGTCTTAACGATTATTTTTCAAACAATTTATTTCGATAATGCTGAAGCCTGGGTAAAATCAGAATAATTTATATAGAAAATAAATACTGGAAGTTGAGATTTAAGATATTAGTTATTGTTTCGATTCTTTTCTGTTTCGTAAGTCATTAACAAAGGTACTGTAGACCGATTGACCACTTAAGTGCGCTCGACGTGTATACACGTCGAACCAAATCTCTATTACGGTGCGGTTGACGCATGTACTCGTCGTATAAAATAGAAAATTGCCATTGAATATAAATACTCGAAATTTCAATAAAATGCAATAAGAATATTACTTGGTGGTATGTTTTCTTTATATTACTAATACAACTACTGTATATTTTATATGGTGGGAGAATGGAGGCTCGCGGCCCGAAACCAATTACATACGTAAGCCGCGACTTGGACAGCGAGTGTTGATTTGCGGAGTAATTGCGTCAACAATTGGCAGGCACAATAATGCTCTGCGAAGCAGAGTCCTAGACATTTTTTAATACAAGAGAAAGCATTCGAAATAGTATGTACAAAAGATTCAATTCAAATTTTTAAAATTATTTTCTTTCTTCAGTTTATGTATTTTATTATGTTTTAACAATTTGTAAGTTTTTAAAACCAATAACCGTTTCAGAGATGAATCGTTAATTTTTTATCAAATAACAATATAATCCTTCCTTGTTTTTCGTAAAATTTGTAATAGGACCATTTGCCCTGCGTTCAACGTGTGTAGTCGTCATTCCTTGATTTCAATTCCGCACTCTGCGGGGGATTTTTTAAACTAAATTCCGCAGTTAACAGGTTAAACGTCAGGATTGGTAAATAAGAGATATAACGACAGTTTATTAAAATGGAAGACGTATACGGTAGACTTGGATGAAGAGATGATATTTCTATTGCTATATTGCGTCTGACTGCTCCGTCGATCGGTGCAGCCTCGTTTACAAAAATCGTATGTCCTTCTCTATTTCGTTATTGACTCTTATTAGTGGTGGTGAAGCCGCCAAGGTTTTAAAGATAGGGTTAACGTTTCGTGCCCGAGGACCCTGACCCTCTGCAACTTTCTTCGAATTTGCCGAATTCGGGTTTTCGGGTTCGGCAATTTCTGCCACGTATGCTAATTATAAAACTATAAACCGCCGGTCGCTCGTTGACCAGCTCGCTTACCATCGGCTTTCACCCTTGACGAGTTGCAATGGTTCGTCCCTATTTCCATCCATTCCCAAAAGAAAAAGAAAAGAAAAGATTAAGTTTCAAATCTGGATAAACAATTCTGAAAAATTGTGCACAAAATTTTAATATTGGACGGCTATTTCGATTATTCCCTGTAAACCTATTGGAATAAGAGCAACGAAGAGTGACATCGCGCCAATTGATCACCGTTAGATTTTCTGTAGCTCGCAACGACAGATATCTTAATGCAGTAAACAGGTGTGTAGTCAAAATTGTTCTCCCATAATCGAAACAATTCGAAGAGTGCACCTTGACACGATGACTGCACTTCTATCGACAAAATTGTTCTTCCGTAGTCCAAGCGATTCGATAGTCGAAATTATTCTGCTCGTTTTCTCCGAAATCAGTTTCTTCCTCCCTTGGCGTCATCGAAGTTGAGGAATTAAGGACGCTGCCGATACGATGCAGACAACTCCTGATTCATTAATTCGACCCGAAGAAGGAGGATCCTTTTTGAACAGCCCTCCACGGTGGAGGAAGATGCATCTCCCTCGGGTCGCCGATGCCATAGCAAAGGAAGGAAACACGATATTACGGATTAGCACGTTTGTGAGTCTTGCAGCTGTTTTATGGTCGCATTGTCTTACAATTCGGTGACGACCATTCATGACCGTATCCGAGGGTTACTTTACGTACTGATGCTGACTACAGACCAATATGAACTTTCTAATGCTGTTCGAAAAGGTATTGTCTTGTTTTCGGTTGATAGCGTCGGAAACGTTTGGCAGACAAATGTCTTTTCTACGGGCTGTTCCTGAACACCGGCGGAACAAATACTGTTGCGACGGCAACACCGAAGGTTGTACGTGCATAACCCTGTCTTCAGCAATTTAGGAACGCATAAACGAAAAACAGGCAAGAAATTACTTAAGTCAGCTCCGGAGAAGCCGACGATTCGACATACAACCCTGCAATAAATCATGATAATCCCTCATCGACGGTTTCCCACAACTTCGGGCACACTCCTTTCATCACTCCTACAACCAATTCAAAGATTCCTCCGCCTCAAACTATGTTCAACGTTAAAGCCTACAGAAAATTAAGAATATCGAAGAAACTCATTATCTTTCAACCGACACCATTTAGCTTACCGATTTCATTAGTCCGACAAGCACATCATACAATACGAACTCCGTCGTAGCAAACAGTTTCTACGAAAAGCCATTTCCTCCCTTAGAATATTAAGTACTTTATTTCCTTATGACCCATAACTGGTCACTAGACATCGAGTCACCGTCAATAACTAATTGTTTTCGCTCGCTTTGTAAGACGAGGCGCTTTTCCGGGTTTATTACCTGCTACGGTTGACACTTGAGACACGCGGATTCCCCACGCGACACTCGCAGGTACAATTCGTACCGTCGAGTGACCTTTAGTCTGGGCGGTCACCTTACCCTTTCCCTGCAATGCTAAAACCAATCAGCTAAGGTGACCGTTTTCCTCGCTAACCCCGAAAACTATAAAATCCACGAATCCGCTTGGATCATATGGACCGTTTATTTTGAAAGTAGTGCAAGTCCATTTTCTTCTGTTTCGAGAAAATTAAATGTTAGCAGATCTGATAATTAAAAAATATAGGTTAATTATGTGAGGTCTGGGTATGTTTGTACTAATTTATCAATATGTAATTTGATTATATTAATTTCTTTTAGGCGAATTTAACTAAAATAATATATATTTTCAGGCTGCAAATGGACTTACACCACTTTCATAATTAGTCAACTGTAAATATCATTTAATTTCAATTTTAAAATATCAAATATCACTTAAAATATATTTCATATTAATTCAATTTTGTTTATAAATAATAAAAAGAAATAAAATAGAATTAGTATTTTTTATTTTGAACCTTAATTATATTTATATATTGTTAAACTTAACAGAAGATATTGGTATTGTTAATTATTTATGCTCTTCATGTGGCAGTGTTTTGAAATATTCATGATGCACAGGAGGGATATAAGGTAATAGCTGCTGCATATCCTGATATTTTTCGTATGTAATAGGCCTGGCATCGTGATACAAAGGCGCCAGGGCGATTTTTTTTTATTTTGGCGATCTTCCCCGACATGTAGGTGATAAATTTAGAGTCTTAAATTCTGTGTCCTCCATTGATGTATTATATAAAATAGTATACAGTGCACTTTTGCAAAATCTCATCCAACATATTTGCAACCAATTTACTTTTTCTCCATTAGTGTGTCCTCTTATCTGTTTTTTAATTGCGTTTTGTAGATTTTTTGTTAAAACGAAATTCTCTCGTTTCATTTCGTGTAAAATAAATTTATTATGTTGTCCACATTGGTTTATAACGTCATAATAATCCTGTGGTGTGTATAGGAAATTATTTTTTCGTAATGCCATTTTTTCTGTCTATGGAAATTGGACTTACACCACTTTCATAATCAATGGTTACGCAATTTCTTTTACCGGCAAATTTTAAATTGAACAAAGCATAGGCATTTTTTAAGATATTAAATACTAACTAGTTATAAACAAAAAGTTTACACTAAATTAAGCATAAATTACGTCATATCTCATTTTTTAAAAAAAAGGACACACCACTTTCAAAATAAACGGTCCATATATTCCCGCTTACACCGAGGTTGCTTGCAATCAAAAAGTAACACTCGACAACACTTCAAAACCGTCTCTCGAAGAGAACTCTTCAAAAACATCTCTCGACAAGAAAACCTCGCTCTTAATCATATACCCCATTTGCACTCGTTGCGAAGTTGTTGTGTTTGCATTTAAAATATAGAATTTACGTTTGTTGTGAATATCTCTCCAGACATTTAATAAAGTATCATTCCTATCATCTAAACGGATAGTAGGGAATCGTTTCGAACTTGCGTTGTTATGAAATTTGAGTCGAAAATTTACGACCTTCGGCGACGCCGAACCATTATCCGCGTCACAACGCGATACGAACGAACAAACTACCTTTAACCAATCACAACAAAACCGAGGTGACGACGGACACAACGCAACACGGTCAGGCAGAACTTGTATAACAGAAATCGCGAACAGATAGAAAAAAACTTGCATAACAGAAATTGCGAACAGACGGAAAAGAACTTGCACCAGGAAATCACAAACAGAGAAACGAACTAGCACTACAGAAATCACGAACAAATAGAAACATAGAAGTGACAACACAGAAATCGCAAACCGATAGAAACATAGAAGTTATACCACAAAAATCGTAAACATTCCAAAGTTAAAAATAAAGAAATCGAAACCATTATAATTGTGTGGTTGTTACGCGACCCAAATACTCAGCGGCATTCCTTGCACGCTGAGAAGAAGGTATCACCGATTTGACACTTTCTTATGCAATCTTCACTGACGAATAGCAAGTTTATTGTGGATTTTTAAGTTCTTGGCTGATCACGGATTAACTTATACTTGTGGCATAAAGTTATGCGTTGAAACTATAAAATATAACATTACCAAATATTATTGTCGGTTAAAGTCCAGAGTCGATGAGATGATGCTGCCAAATGAACGAAACCTGTGTCAGCGATTTAAATTGTAACTGTATTATTGCCAAAAATTGTATAATCGAAACTTTCGCTTAGCAACTGAAAAACAAACATAGTTAAAGCTTATTAAGCGATTTAATAACCACGCCCGTCAGCGGATCACGTAGTTAAACAAACTGCCGCTTGAAAAGCTGTTTCCCCAATTCCTCGATGCTTGTCACACGGATCGCAGGGGTCGAGACGGGGGGTGTAAGAGGAAAGGGTGCAGGAGTGCTGAAAACGCGTGCATCCCTTGAATCAGGATTTGCTTTCTATACCACTTCGAAAAACTCAGTGAACCGGACGAGCGTGGAAGCGAAAGTTTTCAAACTCGATGCGCCCCAGCATCTTGGAGCCAAGGAATGAGATTGATATACTCTCGTTTCTATCCTTCCTGCTGTCCCTTTTTTCGTTTCCTTCCTCCTTTCTTCCCACTTTTCCTCTTCCCGTTCTTTTCGCTTTCTTTCGTTTAGTTTCGTCCCCTGCCCCCCCCCCCCCATCCCCGAGTCGATCGGACCCCCGCGTAGCTTTTATCCGCGTGCACGCCGCGCCACGTCCGATTTGTAATTCAGCGAGCTCGGTGGGTTGGCATGCGGAGGTGTAAAGTTGACGTTGCGCTCAAAAAGTACCGTAGATAAAGTTTGAATGCGAAAGTTACGGCCGCTTATACAGCCGGTGACGAGCACCGCGCGAGGATGCTAGCTCAGGGGTATGGGATGTGGGAGGGCGCTGGGGATGTCGGAGATATAAAACTGGCGCACACGATGGGGATCTCCGGCCGATAGGGCTGTAAGTACGTTAACTTTACCGTTTATGTCCGACGTACGAGAAACACCGTCGAGTCGAGTGAGAAGAGTCAGCTGGAACAGCTCGCTGTCCGACCTACGGGCCCGGTGAAAACGCGATTTTTTTACGATTCCTTTCTGCTGAATCTGCCGCACGGATTTTGCTTGATCGTCGACTCGGTTATTGCGCGAGACGTGCCGTCTGAAGGTCTCTCGTACCGCCGGTGTAATTGGGAAATTCGTTGCAACGGTCTCTATATGTATATCTATGTTTCCCATGCCATAGTATATAGTAAACTGTGCAGTTTCGCTGTAACTGCAAAAATTCAATGTTCGAACTGCACGTTTTGCGAATTACTTTTTTAAAATTCGAGAACCGACTTGGCTTCATTTGAGGTGTTCGAAGGAGTAGTTTACTAAGTAATGTGTAAATTATTTGGTTTTCAGTTGATACTGGTTAAAATTGTGAGAAAAGGAGAATCACGATATTTAACGTGTCCCTATAACTTTAACACTTTACCGACCGGAAGCCTGTTAGTAGGACTTGCAATAGTTGCACTGTAACAAAATGAAGCTTAACAAACTGCGTTTACATTATAATTTGTAACCAAATTATTAGATAACGTTACCGAGGATGTTATGTTGATTTACAATAAAAATTGCTGTCACCGTTGAGAGATTCATTGAAAAGTTTTCAGTCATGGACAATGGACCTTGAAAAATTCTGAAATACTCGCCGGTCCATAAAGTGTTAATATTTAATGTACATGTACATTATTTCAACGAAATCGATTAAGGGTAATGCGAGCCATAAAGCATTGAAAATGGTAGAAATGATGAGAAATTGGGATTTAAATATATCAGAAACTCTAAATTTAATGAGTTTTACAACTTGCAATCCCTATAACTCTTGTATGCACCAATAATATATTCAAATCTAGAAACCGCACATTTCACATTTTCACTATAGACATAAATAAAGAAGGTTAAGAATCGTGACCGATACTTTATTTTCGTAATTTTTGTTGAGGGATTGAATGTCTCCAATAATTATAATTGTACTTACGCCATTGTTAAATGTAAAACAGAAGCGAGGTAGATTAATGGACAGTAGAGGTCCAAAGGCTACAGTCAAATACGTTTTCAACTACTTTAATTACGTTCGATATTATGTTACATTCAATTATATGATAAAGTATAATACTCTAATAAGCGTATAAAGTATATTATTCAATCATGTCCTCGATAAAAATTTTCACGAATGGTCATTTTTAATTAATTTTTTGCACGTTATCTTATAAACTAATCCTACTAATATTTCAAAAAACCTTGAGTTGTTTGATTCAATTTTTAAAAGGCTTTAGTTTTTGATGAGTATTCGCTTAATTTTGCTCCTGGAAGCTTGTAAAACATGAAACAATAAAAAATGAATAAAAATCACTCTAAAAAGAAATATTAGAGGTTGTGTGAAATAAAGGTGATACTGTGCATTATTAATATCAAGTAAAATAGAATTTATAATTCAACTAATTCGAAAAAGTATGGCGTGTATTAGTTTTTCCACAACCACGTGACCGTATTTTCACTCATTATTTAAGTAAAATCCGTTTCGGTCCAAACGAAACCTCCGTCAATACGACGAGAACAGTTCTAGTTCAGCTTTATCGGTCTTGGGGTTCATACTAACCCTTTGCACTCGAAGCTGTTTTCACTAGAAAACCGAAGTGTTTCTTCTGACGTAGAATATTTTTATTCTACCTGAATCATTTCACCTTATGTACATGGGTTTTGCAATCGTTGAATTTTTACGAATTCTTAGACCTAAGATAGCGATGTTAAAATTCTTTTAAACAGTGGTGTGGCAATTTTTACTGACGCCGCAGAGTCGCCATTCGAGTGCGATCAAAAGTTCTAAGAGAGACAGAGAGAGAATGTTTCGAAGAAACGGTAGAATTGAGATGCGGTATGATTGAGACGCGGTGCGTTTGAAGACACGTGTGCGATTGAGAATGAATAGTGGCGTGTGTGTGTCTGATTTCGGACATAAGGAGATTCAAAGGAGTCATGGTTCTTATTCGTAGTTATCCTGTACGGTAGAATAGTTGGCAGAATTACGGTAGAATTCGTTCTTATTCCGTGCGGTTCTCCTGTGTATGTGGTGTAATTTTTGCGTTCTATGATCCAGCAAAAATCCTACATTATTAACGCTTATTGTGATTTTAATTCACATTTCATACAGAATGCGTGAATCGTTGTTTAGTTACCAAAGTGTACAGTTTGAGAACTTCTTCAGCTACGCAAGCATGACGTGTAATGAAATTACAATTTTGAAGAACCTAACGTAATAATGTAACCGGTTATTCTAAACATTATTCTAAAAAAATAATGCAACGGATTATTTTAAATCGACAACAATTTCATAATATGCGAATAAGTAGAAATATTTTGCACAATTAAAAATGGAAAGGTTTTATTTCAGAACAAACCGTTTGATCGTTCGTATTTCGGGCATTCATATTCATGAAAATAGAATCACATACATTACGTAGGTGGAATATTCGCGAAATAACTTTGAGTTCATAGCGCAGAAAATTCTTGAAAATGTTACGAAATATGAATGAAAAGTATTGAGTGTTATTCATTATTTTTAATTTTCATTAAATCATAAAGCAACGAAACAAATATTATGTTTAATTTCATGAATCTCCTTAGTTGTGATCCTGTGCAATTTATTCAGTGAAATCCAGCTTGGAATGCACGAATAAATACGTGGTGATATTTAGCCAACTCTGACGTGATATAATACGTACAAATTCTAAAGTTTTTAAATGATCGAGAAATATGTGAACGAGAATATAATGTAGAATTGAAATTAGCTCGCTGCATTGATGCAGTTCGCTTTAAAATTACACATTTTCAAACCAGACACTTTGAAGAGCCGGTATCGTAAAAGCTTTTACAATTCAAGTAATATTTGCAACCATTTAAAAATATCTAATATATACACATATAATTATGAATTTTCAAGGGTTTATAACACATTCGATTCCAGTGAGCGCAACGAAACAGAGATGTATTCAGATTCCGTATAATTTTTCTATAATAAATCGAAAGTACATGCCCACCATTGCACCATCGTTGATATCATTATTAATAATTTACAAACTGTCTGGAATTTATTATTTAAAATTTGGAATTACGTAAACTTCTGTAGCCTAATCCTACCGATAAGACAAGACACGTGGATGGATATGTATTTTCTGGAATTCCTAGCATAATCTGATTGTGATCCCACGTTCCTCGCAAATTGAACCCGATTGCTCACTAATTGATTGGATTAAGGTGGTTAAAGACTCGTTGAAATTTGATATCTTGGGAAGTTACTGGTACTAACAAGTGTTAATCTCGATACCGGACCTGCTAAGAATAATTTGCAGTATAATTCCGCAGAAACTTCTGAGTTTGTGATTTTGATTTGTTCGCTGTTGGGGGGACAAAAGACGATATATTAATTTTCGAATCGAAATTTCATCGTGTTACGCGCACGTTTTAATTTTTATTAGACTGAGAATAGTTAGAAAATCGAATTAATTTTATACAGTGTACCCAAGCTAATTGTCTCCTTAGTTTTTTATTGCATTAAAAACGTGTGTAGCACAATTCCACTAACTTCAATGAAAGAATACCTAGACAATTATTCTTTTTCTCATCTTATATTTCTTACGTGTTTATCAAGGTGAATACATTTTTTCTGAAAATGATCTGAAGGTCATAATTCAGGCATAATCAAGCGTATTTTTTCACCAGTTATAAGATACAGTAGGAAAAATTTCACGTTTTTCAAATAGAAAACTTAGCAATGGTCTTGAAAGTAACGCAGAAAATGTGAATTCAGAGAAAGAGTTTCTCACATTCGTAATGCGTCTCATTTCTTTTGTTATGTTTTCAATTTGCGTCTTACGTTTTTTTCAAATTGCTGTATTTTCTACACATAGAAACGAAAAATGCTTTCGTGACAAGCGAAAAGCCTGATTATTAGGATTTCCACCTTTCGATTTACAATCATGTACTCTACCTGAGCGATGTTTGTGTAAAACTTGTTTTATTAAATGTAAATGAAATTTAGGTATTTATTATTTATTAATAGAAAATTACATATATATTTATATTAATAAAACTGCGTGAAGCGCCTCTAGGCGCCCTAAGTCGCAAGCGACCCCAATGGGATAAGCGCCTATAGGCGCCCACAGTAGCCTAGGGGTTAATATCGAAATAAACGATTCACTTTAATATATTAAAAGAAAATCGAAAACAGTGTACATTGCTTGCTGGAATTCTCTTGTAAGTTGTTCCGATTTTCTTTTTTCGTTTCCTCTTCCTCTTCGTTGCCTGGGGTTGATTCTTCATCCTTTATTCATCTTCTCTATCTTCTATTTCTTCTACTTTTTAATCATGTGGATTACTTTCTTCGTTGTGCTTTTACTAGTTATATTTCTGAAGTTTTGGTTTTTATTTAGGTGTCATTTCTTATAAATATTGATTGTTTTTAAAATCTGAGATTAAATCAAATGAAACCTCGCAAATACAGTTTCTAATTTTAATTTGACCTGGTATATACTGGAAAATGAACATTTTTAATTCTGAATCGATAGCCGTTTCGCAGTATTATTGCGTATTCAATGGTAGCCAACTTCAGCCTATTTAAAGACTTTATCAATGACCTACTTTCCGGCTTAACTCTTTCTCCATTCGATGGGGGATCCACTTCAGTTAAATTGTCGACGAGAACGATCCAATTTTTTTTTTTTGAGGCTCGTACTAATTATTAAAAAAAGAAGAGATTCGTTAAAATGTTAAAGCGTGCAAACTTGTTCGGAGATCGATCGAGTATACTTTCTCGAGTGGTTGCTAAGTTTTGCTGAAATTTTTGAATATCTCTGGGAATTAATTTCACCACTACATTAGGCGCAGTGGGGAAATTAAAATCGAGAAAAGCGAGGGGGAGGTTTTTCTATGGGTTACAATGTTCTGCTCTGTACAAAATTCGAAACTTTTGATTGCCACTCTGTACCTTATCCCCCTAAGATAATCAATTTTTTCTTCGGTTTATCATTCCCGAAATGAAATAGTATATTTCTTGTTTCAGGCTTACGACAGCGCTCCGGTTCCACGGATAGTCCGAAGCCTGGTAAGTTGATAATTTTATTCTATACGAGGCCGATAAATTTACGAAATAATTAACTCTTGCATGTACATTTTTATAACAATTCATTCGAAAATTATACGTACAATTTTTAGTAAGATTTTAACACATTGCAACGTCAATCTTCCAGGGTCCACACATTTTTAGGCGCTACAGAAACACTTTATACGATGCATGTATGCCCTTTTTTAATTCGCATTTGGTATTACATTCACATAAGATATTCTTAAATATTACTATATATTTTTTAAACATCTATTTATTATGTAGACTTTTTTACATTTTAACTTTAATTTATTTTACATACTTGAGTAATTCTTTAGAGTATTATGTCTGGTAAAGCACTCTCCTTTATGGAATG
This sequence comes from Agapostemon virescens, assembly GCA_028453745.1. Lineage (NCBI taxonomy): Eukaryota > Metazoa > Arthropoda > Insecta > Hymenoptera > Halictidae > Agapostemon > Agapostemon virescens. The sequence goes on from CM052094.1 coordinate 22,992,026, forward strand.
GTTTTTGGCACAATGTGCAATTATATTTAGTTTCGCTCCTTTTTCCACTGGACAAGCAGACTTCACATTTTTTTTGTTGGGAATTTATTTTTGCCATTGCCTATTATTAGAGACTTCGTTACCCTGGTAACAAGAAAATCTTTTTTTAGTTCCTTAAGGCATCGGATGAGTCGAAAAAAACAAGAAAACGAGATATCTCGTCACCCGGCCACAACGTACGCAATGTATTAACATCTTGCTGTATTATTTTTTCATATGACCTATGCCTACTACTAATTATGTGTACATTAAGAACGCACTCTTACTATGCTGGATGGTTCATTACAAATTAGTATTTCGTCATCTGCATTATAGATACGTGTGATATTCGAGTACCCAATACGGAAATGTTGTTGATGTTTTTTCATATTTTAAAAAACAGCGGAGGTAATAAGTGCTTGATATGTACTGGACCATCCTCTATAAGCGGGTTGCGTACTTATTTTTCACACACTTCTGATGTTTGTATCACGATGCGACTTATCGCGATGCATTCCACATGAATCTTATCTAACCAAATCCGTTTACCGAGATTGCACCGCAGGTTCTGTGCATTTAAAATTTGCGAATTTGTAAATTTAAAAATACTATTGGCTTATTCTTAATCGATCGAAGTGAATGAAGCTTCTTAATCTAGCAATTAATGAAGACAAATTTTATTTTGTATGATAATCCGCCTTCTAATCATAATAAATGTTTAGATAAATCATGGTTGGCTTGTTCCAGTGGCCGTGTAACCATAACATTTGCACATTGTACTGATTACAACTTCTGCATAATAAACTTCTGCAACTTCAGAATAATCTTTTATGAACAAACTATTAATGTTCGTATCTAGATTTTTATTATACGAATTAACATCGATATCGATAAAAATGAATCAATTTAGGTATTTATTTGAAGAGAAGCGATTTTTGCGTATCTTATGGGACATCAATGATAACTGCCGATTTAAATAAGTCAATAAGCATGGTCGATATCCATCCTACAAACTATACGAAACTGCCATATATTTATTTTACTTAATTATTGATACAATTAAACAATTTATAGTACAGTTGAGAAAAAAAATTTTGTAATTAACGCATTCGATGTTTTAATTTATTTTTAATTTAAACTTTCGTAGTTAATCGTTCATAGTAATGAAACGTATCGTCTTCGTAAAATGAAATAATATTTGAAACAATAACGTGCACAAAATAAAAAATTCAAGAGATGGTTGTCATAAATATGCGACGTTTATAACGAACGTGTTAATTGTTATTGATAAGCGAAGTAATGTTTACGTTTGTAAAAATTACGTTTGTCTCTCTGTGCACGGTTTAACAAAAGTAATAATTGGAAATATTAAAAAGTATAGAGAAAATGAAATTTTAATCAATAAATATTATATTACTGCAAAATCAATTATGGTTTTTGTTATAGTTATGAACTAAGTGATCTCATTTGTGATTTAATTAAGCAGCACTTTATTAATATAAACGTACAGAATACTATCAATTATAATTTTATCAATACTTTAACAGTCTGAATATCTGACATATCAAATACATATTAAGAGAAATGTAACAAAACGCAATCATTTTATATAGCACGTGAATTGCTAAAAATGTAATATCCAACAGTTTTCATCAGTTCAAACTTCGAAAATTCTTCTACATCGACGTTCTATCTTATTACATTTACATTGTGCAGTCTGTCAATGAAGAGCGCAAAGTTCCATCTTTGGATTTGTGTTCTACCTTTTGTCGTAACTGTTTATTATTGTAGTAGTATATTTGCTATTGAAATGAAAATGGAATAAAGGCAAATTCGTGCGATTTTATTGAATATCCTGAAAAATATTGAGAGATTTTTGTCAAGTATAGTAGTCAAGTATATATTGGCCATTATTATCTATGAATTTTTTACATTTTTGGGGTAGAGAGATGGAAACTCAGATGGAAACTCGATCCATCAAATTGTTCCTCTGTTAAATCATGAGACACCCAACATCAAGCTTCTTTTTGTATCCAGCCTTCTGCAAAGTATCCAAAACTGTTGAACGGTAAATATTTAGTTCCCTAGCAATATCATGACTGCTTCTATGCCGATCTTGCTCAACCACTTCTGTTATTTCAACGCCTTTTTCAGTGATTGGTTGACCAGGGGGTGTGCATCTTTAATATCGAAATTTCCAAAACGAAAGCGAGCAAACCATCTAGATGCTGTTGCATTTGATAAAGCATCTTGACCGTAAACACAACAAATTTTTTTTCTGAGCTTGTGCAGCGTTTTTGCCTTCTTCATAATAAAATTGCAAAACATAGCAAATTTTTTAAGAAATTTCACACATTTTCACACTAATATTATTTTCGCAAGGATTGAAGAAATACAAAACTGTCTTCATGAAAATTGTAGACAAATGTCACCGCTTAAATGCGCGTCAGTATGACGCAATCTGATTAGGGTTGCCCAATATCTACTATATTCATATAGTATATCAATCTATATACTATGTACATCTATACGATATCTACTATGTACTATATTCATATATTCAAGTATGTTCAGTTATATTATGGTATATTATGCTATATTCTGGTTTATTATAGTATATTCTGGCATATTCTGGTATATTTTGGTATCTTCTGGTACATTCTAGTATATTTTTGTATATTCTGGTATATTATGGTAGTACGGTAAAGACGCTAATACTATCTAGTACATTCTAGGTAATTCTGGTACTACATTTAGTGACAAAAATCTCTCAATACTTTTCCGACTATCCAATATTATAAAAGTTTAAATTAGGCTACGTAATGGTAGAATCTGATCGCAATATAAACAACAGGTTCGGTCAAGGAACCTGAGAAAAAATTTTAAAGGATTACAAGGTTTGTGGTTCTTCTATAATTGATAATGATAAACCAAGAGCTATTGTTGAAGTAGATTTACGACAAATATCTCTATAAGTTACAGGAGAACTAAAAGTTTTATGAAATAAAATATGTATTTTAACGTTTAACTACTTATAGCGATTTCGATGTTCTGACGATAAATGTTTGTCGAAATTTTATATCTAGAAGTTTGTAAATGTCCAAATTCTATACAACTTTTGTCGAAGTGCCCTTTTTTAGTATATTATCGAAAACCTTTAAAAAATTGTGACTATGGTGTGGAGTGCTTATACCGAAAAGGTGTAAAACATTATTTTTGCATATAAATTGTTGTTTTAACCCTTAACACTCGAATGGCGCCTCTGAGGCGCCACTAAATGTTGCTATACTATTATTTAAACAACTTTTACATCGCTAGGTTTGCAGTTAAGAAATCGATAAAAATTTTAATGTTCTAAGTACGAGTAATAGTAATTAATTTTATAGGTACGAAAGGAAATAAACTATTTGCAGTGGAGGTATTATAGGTAAAAATAGTGTTTCGAGTTTTGATTGGTATTGCTTCGAGTGCAAAGGGTTAATGCAAAGTATGTGCATCACAAAACTTCTTAATAAATAAATATATATTTCAGGAACATATGAAAGCTATTGCAATAACAGTTCCGTAGGTGAATTTGTGAGAGACTTGTAGAGGCCGAGCGAATCCAAACATACAGTCATACTTGAAATGCTACTATACGGTTAATATTAAATTAGCTTTAAAACTAGAATTCGAACAAATGCGAAACAGAACTTTCTAGAAATATAATCACAAATCTCTACCAAATGTGATGCCGAAACGAGCGTCGGGATTCGCTCAGACCTGTAACAAATTCGCTGATGAAATCATATAATTGTAAACTAAGCTAAAGAATTATTGATTATTCTCAAATACTAATGACTATACAGGTACGTACGATGAAAAAGTAAAACTTATATATAAGTGCAGTAAATCCTTACCTAAAAAACTTCGGCAATGCAAAAATTCATGCAATTCGTTGAAAACATTTAAAAACCGCTAAAACCTATCAGAGAGTAACTGAGAAATAAATGCGTACCATAAAATCAGTTAACTTTCTACGAATGACGCTGCTTGATGAGTTTATAAATAAAGTTTGTATTCTAAAGAATTCCATAGAGTTTACATTCTAAAGAGGCGGATGTACATGTTATTTTTCGGCATAATATTCTTGCCCGTTGCTGTTCGTTCGCGGCACTCATTAGCGTAATTGACGTAAGCCTCTCGATTAACGAGGACATTTTGTTGCTGCGGGAGACACGGAAAAATGAATGGGTCGCCAATAAATTTCGCTGGGAATGCCAGTGAAATAAAGATGTTAAAGCGCGACCGTCAGACTCATAAATCGTTGACTCGTTTTCACCGATACTTTAAACGAACGCACGTGTATAACGTGCGACGTAGAGACAGACAAGATATGGTAGCGTATATTATGCTTCTCGTTACACGAAAATTTAAATAATTGCGCGCAAATAAAGGGGCAAACCAAATAGAAATTCTTCTTTGTGTAACTTACGAAATAACAATGATTAATTCACTCGTTTTCCAAACTTATACGTCATTCTATATTTGGTATATATTGATTCATTCATGGACCATCTCATCATCAGAGAATTACACTGTAATTGCTGTTTCATGTTAACTGTCTCATGTTAAGGTAAACAAGGTTAATGTTTGTATATTAACACTAGAACTACCGAACAATGAATCCATTGATATACATTGCTTTGTAATAATAACGAGACTGCATCTATTAAAACTTCATATAATTCTTATTATAACGTGTACGTCATTAAAGAAGTACATCCGAAAATTTTTGATGAAAATGTTTTTATAACTTTAATAATTGCGAAAGAAAAAACTAGGGACTAACTGGTTTGGTAGTTATAGTGTTAAACCCAGGATGATCTCGTCATTCGTATTCAATATCACCAGTCAAAAACATTGATCATTTTCTATTTAATTTGACAAGCAATTTTTTCACATTAATTTTGGAAGTTTTGTTATGTTGATTATACTTGTCTTACATTAACGTTTGAAAAGCCAGGCAGTTAAAAAGTTAACAAATTATAGTTGATTTTTAGAAATTACGATTTCCCAATAAAATATACGGTAAATTTATTTTTATCAATTTAATTTAACGAATTATTGGTGTTACTGTGATTGTAGAGCTTGCAATTGTAATCTGTTAACAAGGTATGATGAAATATTTCGTCATACACAGACTACTACTGCAATGGGCATGACATTTTTCGTCATAGAAATTTGCCGTAATATTTTGAATACATTATATTTTATGTAGCTCTTATCTAAGTAAATCCATTATATAAGTCTACAATTATATAAACAATAAGTATTGATCTAATACATTTATTTATATAAATGTATTTCTTTGACTTCAAAACCATTGAGACTTGTTGAGACATTTTGCGGACTATATACCATCGAATTCGTCAAGAGCAAACATAACCAGGAGATGCAAATTATATTATTCGAAAAGGTTGAAGAAAGAATCTAGATTCTGGTGTCCCGACTGAAGTGGCACTTTGTGTATGCCGCATTGCTTCAAAGAATACCATACCAAGAAATAATTATTTAAATTCGTTCAATTAATTTTTTGTACATTAGAGATATTTAATTTATATATATGTTAAATGGCATAAAATATTTTGTTGAAATAATCAAAATTTTTCAGTTAAAAATGATTTTCTTCTGTTACTTGAGGTGTGATGATATTACTTATCACTACGAAGAAAAAAGTCCCTATTATGAAACGAGTTAAACAAAAGTTTATTCTCCGGTTAACAGGTTAAACGTCCAATATTTTACTTGCAATTTATCTGTTCTTTCTAATAGTATTATGACTACTCTACCTATGTTTCTTAAACTATAATTATTAAAAAATCATGAAATAGCAGTCCGCAGATATAATTCATTTTATACCTATTCAGTTTTTACGTTTAGAAAAATCGTTACAAAGATTTCTACTCCGTAGTTTGAAAGATTAAAAATATATGAACGAGTCTATACCCTGTGTAAAAGGTTTATAAATTACGTGAATAGCATTTTACTACCGACAAAATAGGAATAGAACAAAGTCAAAACGCGGAACCGATTTTTTCGCTGGAAACGATTAAACAGATTACATGAGTTTATTGCCAGTCGTCGAGTAGAATTAAATTGCTGTATTCGCGTAATAAAATTTGAGTAGTGCGCGTTTTTTCGCAGTGCTTCGATATCGGTGCAGCTTTATTGATTTCCACCCCTGTATTGTACTCCAGATTGAACTTTATCGCCCTATTAAATATAAATATTTCCTACCTAATGGTCTTCTATTGACCAACGAATGTGCAAAACTACTTGCAAATACTAAAAATGTTCGTGTATAAATGAAATTACTTTTAATACAAATTCTGATTTCCTACGTGCAGTGTAAATTTTCATGGCGTTCATAAAAATTTTATTTATATTCTTTAAAAAAAGAGACTGTTAACTCTTTAAAGAAGACAGCATTGAGCATGCAGGTACTGCAGAATATAAAAATCAAGTTTAAGTGTTTTATTTGAGTATATTTTATTTTCTTCTTCTCTATCATTTATTTTACTATAAATTATAAACATTAGATTTGAAGTTTGGTTAAAAAATGTAAAAAAATGAACGATACTGCAGCGTATTTTTGCGATGTACACAAAGTGTAATTTCAATCAGGATCTGAAATTATATGCAAATTGTATGCCCTAAATTGGCAATTCGCAACAATTTCCTTCTTTCTATGTAAGCTACGCATTTAGTAATTTTAACTTCAAGGTACCGAAATACCTTCTCTTCCTTCAAACTAATAACAAAATACGGCTATATCAATGTATCCGTCGCTTCGATGATTTCATACCGTTGTTTACAACATCCGGTTCTTTTAAAGTTACAGGATAACTACATACCAATACCGCTATTTTACCGGTATTTGCAATACCGCCAGTACGGTCTCTGGTTCAAACGCTTGAAGCGGTTTCTATCGCAGAATTAGTTACGCGATAAATCGTATCGTCGGTTGACCGTTTAATCGATATTTCATCGTGAACGAATCATTTTGTCGACCTGTGCCACGACAACGCTTGGCGAATTTCTGAGCGAGCTCTGGGACACTGGTTCAGGAAGTAATGTATGCCGTTAGTAGTTAGTCCGTGGTAAAATCACGGTGAAAGCATCTTTTTCCCCCAGCTGGTCGTAGGTACGGATGTTCGTATCAAAAGGTCCGGGCAATGTCAGCCGAGGCTCGCTTTCGGACGCCAACGTACGTGAAAGTTAAATTGCTTCGGTACCGACGTGATTGGTGGAATTTTTGGTTCTACTCCCACAAACCAGGTCGTAGTTGGTCCGCCGATTCGTGTATTCGCTACCCGTCTCGTAGATTCTTTAAATCGGTAGCCCTACCTCGTTTAAAGGGATCGATTTAATTACACGTCGGATACTTTTCACAACTGAACGGGAATGAACATGAAATGACAAAAGCCATCGGATAACAGTTCAGTTCTTGGCAAGACGAAGGCGAAAGCTCGATCGAATCTACTCGTATAATCCGTCTATTTCGTCAGGATTCATGAACATTCAGCTCTAGGCCATTGACGCCGTATGCCAACTTTATGATCCTTTTTCTCGGAATCTAGTGAATCTACATCTTGAGAAATTTCATCATTTAGTACCATAGTAGGTGTGCATTCAGAGAAAATCTTGAAACAACGAATAGAAAATATTAAGGAGGAGTACCCATAACTAATAAATTATTTTGAAATTTAAAACGAACTTTTTAGTAAAATCAAGATTTTATTTATAATCTGTAATCTCCATCATTATCAAGGTTTACCTATCCTGCATATTTTCAATCCCCTTCTTATAGAAATCCAGGGTCCGTGCAGCAAAATGTGACTCTAGGTGTCTCCACTTCGAGGCCTATGAAAGAGGTAATAAGCAAATGCAGCAAACATTTTGAACCAACATTGATACTTGTTGATCTTCAATGCATCTACATATCAATATCGCAAATTTTCTTTATTGCTACCGATACATATTTTAGAATATTCTGTTCTATTCTATTATGATATATTCTATTATATTATGGTATATTCTCGTATATTCCACTATATTATGGTATCTTCTATTATTTTATGGTATATTATGGTATATTATGGTATATATGGTATATATGGTATATTATGGTATATATGTTATATTATGGTATATATGGTATATATGGTATATATGGTATATTATGGTATATTATGGTATATATGATATATTATGGTATATTGTGGTTTATTATGGTTTATTATGGTTTATTATGGTTTATTTTGGTATATTATAGATTATTCTATTATATTATGATATAATTTGGTATATTCTGGTGTATTCTAAACTTGACCTTCAGGCATATTTGAAAACATATTTTATGATCAATTTAATTCTGTAAAATATATTTCGACCAAAAGAATGAGACATTACAAAAAATGATGTACTAAAATATTGTATGATAATATGTCAATCTTTAGTCAAAACATCAAATTGCCTGAACAAGTCGGGGAAAAACGGCTAGGCAGAGAACGTGTTAATAGTATATTCTGTTATGCTCTGGTATTTTATAGTATATTATGGTATCTTCTGGTATATTATGGTATCTTCTGGTAAATTTTGTTATAATCTGGTACATTTTAGTATGTTCTGGTACTTTTTGGTATCTTCTGGTAAATTTTGGTACCTTCTGGTAAATTTTGTTATGATCTGGTACATTTTGGTATGTTCTGGTACATTTTGGTATGTTCTGGTATATTCTAGTGAATCCCGCATGTAAATGAAAAAGTATATATTAACGAACATGATCCATGCGAGGTACGAACGCTGCCATTTTATTACACGGCAAGTAAGAAAATGTATACTTCTTAGAATATTTAGAACACAGACTGCTCTAATGAAAATTCTAAAAGAATACGTGTATCCTTTTCAACAATCGGTACAGAAGTGAAGACAAAAAACTTCTTTTCAAATAATTTATTACTTATGGGTACCCGTAATATTATACAATAGTATCATTGTGTTCGATAGTTGGCACACTTACAATGCATCTAAATGATGCTACCAATTCGGCAGTGGACGGAATTTCACAAAAAACTTTGCATGAAATGGATGAAATTACGTCAAACCAAATTTTTTCAGCTTTTTTCACCTACTCACTAGCACTAAAAAAATTGTTTCGATTATATGTAGATTCCGACTCTAGATATTATTGACTATTATCATGTTAAAGAAATTCATTATTTTGACATAAAAAACGTCTACTCATCTCTAGAGTCATTCTTAGTTTGATGATTTCTACAAATAATTTTTTCCTTTTGAATTACATTACAGTTTAATATCTTAAAAATGTATTCCAGCGGCGTTGTAGCTATAAGGTATGCAAAGTGGTATGCCAGTATACAGGTATAAATCAAAGTGTTTGACACTCATGATAAAAGCTGGCCGTCGTATCGAAATATCATACAATGTCTTTGTGTTATGGAAACCTCTCCATATGCATTATGCAAGGTATAGCATAATATCGAGTATATACTTGAGGATTAAATAGGACTCGTAAAAACGATGGAAGAGAAACTTTTTCCAATATACAGGGTGTTCCACTACAGACGGGATAAAATATAAGTGATAGTTCTCCTTGATAAAATAAGACGAAAATGAATAATAGAAAATGCTGTATCAACTTCGTTATTTAGTTATTAACGATTAGAAATACAATCAACAAACACATACGTTGCGTACGTTGTGGACTGATCAAGTAATAGTTGCCTGCTTTTCTTGGTTGTTATTTGGGGAACGTGCAAGGTTAAAATATTTAAGAATTCTCAAATGATTCATACGACGAGTGTTACGAGCATTGTTCTGTTCAATATTTCTGCTGGTTCGAAGCAATTAACACTTTAGTTCATAACAATAAAATTGATGTATTTTTCAATCGTATAATTACATTCACGGTTCGTAACAGTTTAAAGTTCAGTACTCGATCATAATGTCCTAATTGTATATGTTCTTGGCGCAAGTTATTTAGCGTTCTAATAAGTTCTGAATGCTTTGAAGATTGTGAATGTACTATGTGTGTTCTGACTAATTCAAAGGCTCTGAATGTACTGAAAATACTATATGTTCCAAATGTTTTGTTCTCTACCAAATTTCGGAAGAGATAATTCCTTTGGGCGAGTGGGGGGGGGCGAACCTTAACTTTGGGACGTAATAAAAAAATTGTGCAACGTCCATTGACTCCGTGATTTTATTTTCCAAAGTAAGCATCGTAGGGCATAGCATAGCGATTTCTTATCTAAGAATCTTTCCCCCGAAACTGGTGTCGCTTTTCCGTTGCGTGTGCGTCTGCGATACATTAATTGTCATCGAGTGAAACACAGCTAGTCTGTTATCTTGTTCCAAAGCAAAGTAATTTGATTCATCTCTAACGAATGTGTAGGGTTAAGCATGTCAATAAATAACTAAAATATGACTGGTATATTACTGGTACTGGTACATACTGGAAGCCGTAATCGCAATTTTTATTTACTTCATTTTCGTTTTCTGCTGTTATTACTTTTCGAACAAAATAAAATTTTCATTCTTCTTTCTGTCGGCTGCTAATTACGTTGATAATGCTACGGCATTTTCGGAACTTCCTAATCACCTGGGATAGTGGTCTTTGAGGTGTAGCTTTCTGTTTTGATTTCGCGAATATTATTAACACGCATGCTTCCGTGGGGGTCCCGTCACACAAATATGGGTGACGCTCTTCCTATTCGAGCGGCGCCATTGTGCCGTTTAAGAATGATTATCATTAAATTACTGACATTGAACATCGATTTATTGTTGTGGAATTTGACCAGATTCTAGTCTGAGGTAAGAGCGTTATTATACAATAACTAAAAATTCTCTCTAACAACACTAATCACTTCTGTAAATGAAATTTATGAAAATTGTCTCAAGTACATAAAATTCGCTCGACATTCAACGTGTTAAATAAAATTTTGGAATGCACTAAAATATAAATATAGGATATGCAACATTCACTTTCAATAATATTTTTACGCTGTCTACTGAACATTTTGAGGATGAAAAGATCACTGACGAGAAGTATAATTCTCGACTAAATGAAAAGTCTGGGATAACTGCAGTGAGTTCCCTCGCAATCCTCTAGCCGAAAAACTTATCGCTTTCTCTATTCCGGAACTAAATAATTTTTTCTTTACAATGGATCGAAAGCTCTAACATTAGATCACCGACAAAGCGTGGGCCTACTCGAGTTCCATCGTTACTAAGCAATAAATTCCTGCTTGTCGTTGTTTACGTTCTGCCGCTCCGACAGTCGGATTTGGACCCCACGGGAAACTTAGCCGAATCACGCTGGGCGATGAACGTGTTATTAGGTAAATCGGAAAGTTCCGTCCGTTTTTTTACAAAAAGTATAGCTTTATTCGTGAAAGAAAATGAAAAAGTACGTTAATCAAAATATTGTCCATCCTTAGCGATGACTTTTTCCCATTTTTCGGGCAGCAAGCGAATTCCGCGTCGAAAGAATGATTCATCTTTGGAGGTTATCCAGGCGGAGATCCATTTTTCGAGATCTTCGTACGAATTAAATCGTTCTTCAGTAAGTGCGTGTGCCATCGACCGAAACAAGTGGTAGTCAGATGGGGCACAGTCTGGTGAATAAGCCGCATGTGGTAGCACTTCCCAGCGAAGTGCTTCTATCGTTTCCTTGACAATTTTTGAGACGTGAGGCCGAGCATTGTTATGCAGCAAAATCACCTTACGCTGTCTCGTTTCATATTGTGGTCATTTTTCGTGCAATGCTCGACTCAAACGGATAATTTGTTGTTGGTAGAGATCTCCTGTGACTGTTTGACCAGTTTTTAGCAGTTCATAGTATACCACGCCTTCCTGATCCCACCAAATGCAGAGTAAAGCCTTTTTTCCGTGGATATTTCGCTTTGGCGTCGATGTTGAGGGTTGGCCAGGATCACAAATGGTTTTTCGACGTTTAGGATTGTCAAAATAAATCCATTTTTCATCCCCAGTGATGAGACGATGGAGAAACCCCTTTCTTTGTTGCCTAGCAAGCAAAATTTCGCAGATGGTTTTCCGCCTTTCAATGTCTCTTGGCTTGAGTTCATATGGGACCCACTTTCCTTCCTTGTAGACCTTCCCTAAGGCTTTTAAACGGTCGGAAATGACAGATTGAGCACAATTTAACGCTTCTGCAATTTGTTTTTGCGTTTGACATGGATCTTCATCCACCAACGGCTGCAATTCTTCGTCTTCGAATACTCGTGGCCGTCCAGAACGCTCTTTGTCCTCCAAAAAAAAATCACCATTTTTAAAACGTCGATACCACTCTCTACATGTTTTATCGGAAACAGCATTATCGCCATAAACGTCTACAATCATTCGATGAGCTTCAGCTGCCGTTTTCTTCCAATTGAAACAAAAGACTAACACTTCGCGCAAATGACGCTTATTCGGCTCAAATTCCGACATCTTCAATGTAGAAAAAAACGAAGTTATTGATGCAAGCGTAAATTGTTGTGTACTGAGTTTTATTAACAGATGTTCAAACTAAAAAGTTAGCCTTACTTTAGAGGTTATAGTTACCCACAGTTCGAGTTACGGCTACTCGACGTTAGATGGACAGAACTTTCCGATTGACCTAATACATAGCGCAGTATTTCCATGGATTTGTCGTCATGGTATCTCAAATTAATCGAAACGATATGCCTATCATTTCAAAGAATCGCGGCGAAGAATTCGAAGTCTTGAATTCGTAAACGTGATAAGGCATGGTGAAGCGTGAGACTTGTGGATCCCTTGCTCGTCAAGAGAGGAGGTGCGTCGGGAAACAGATGGATACACAAAATACGCATGGAGGAACTGGACACACGAAGGCCACGTCACCTCGGGGTAGTTCTGATCTGTCAAAAAGTATAAACAATTCGAATCTTTGTATAGCCTGTTTACTCCTACAATAGGTGTCTCATGTTACATTAGAATCTATGCGATGCATAGATGACATCTTGAATTTCTTAATAGTTCGAAAGTGCAAGACGCATAATTAGTCTTACAAGGCTTGCTTTTCTGCGTTACCAGTTGTCTGGCAACAAGCAGGCGCTACACGCAAATTTAGAGCTATTTTGGAGTGTAAACTGTCCTCAGGAAGTTGCTTTGTACTTATTCTCAAGGAAGTTAGTTTAATTTGAGGGTATCCATTAATCTTGGAAACTCGTATGTGACACGAGAGCGTAAATTACCGTTATAATCCTACCTTGTTGTGTGTAAATGTTAATTTTCGTCCGCAATACGCTTTGAGATCACCAATTGCTTTCGCTGGCATGCGCATTGAGAATATCAATTATCCACAAATTCGTATACAGTGAAACCTTGATTATCTGAACTCAATAGAGAGACATGAAAGATGGTATAATAAAGCAGTAATTTAATTATAATACAATGCTGGATTTCATTTTCGTTGAATTATACAATAAATAGCGTACATGTCTAGAAAAAGAAACTTCTCATTTTCAATTACTTTGAAATAGATTATCAAGGTTACAATTTCCGACAACTATTCTCTGTGTGTTCATTAGCTGCTCGATTTTAGCTTTTTAGATATCCTTAAAAACCCATTCAATGGCCAAATTTTTCCTTTAGGGCGGAGGAAGATTTTCCACCTCATCCCCCATGTCTCATATCTTAAAACTCGAACCGAACCTGTTTTTATAGAACCTTTGCTCACTGCGAGGTTAGGGTAAAGAGGTTTGTAAGGTTCCCCTGGTCGAAGGCCGAACATTCCCACTAACTCCTCCACGAACAGACTCTTAGCTAATATGGAGGATTCCAGGAACTCATCCGAAATTAACTAGTCTTCCTCCAAGGTACATACTACCCGGGGGAGTGTTACCTGGCCAACCTAAGCTAACAAGGACCTCGCATGTGGTTAGCATTGGACCATCGGTTGGACACCCGATGGGTGTTGACACAGCTTGGGATGCTCGCGGCTCCGTTGACTCCATCCTTCGGTGGAGGAAAGGGGACCGAAATCCCTGCCCAGCCACAGAAAGGCGTCACCCTACCTAGAAATAGTGACCTCTATCTCAGCATCGAGCTGCCGTGGAACGTACCCCCGTCGGGGCGGGGCGAATATTGCTTCACCCCGCCCAACGCGCGTCCGATCCATCTATGGCGGAATTTTTAACTCTGCTGACTGGCGGCAACGGTCTGGGCAAGAAGATCTTCTTGCCGTTACCACTTCCTGTCGTCGTCTGGTGGAATCAGGCAATCATACAGTCCGTCAGCTCAGTCCGTTCGCTCGTGTCTTTGGAAGTCAACAGTGCTCTACTTACTATCCGTTTACTTCCGTGCCAACGTGGTCTGGGGCGGTGGTGACACCTTCACCACCATTTCCATTCGTGGTGGTCGAGAAGGTTGGCTCTTCCACTCCTATAAGCCGGCAACCTTGTGCCATCCGGTTTTCCCAGTTTAGTACAAACTACGCACCGTGGAGCCACTTTCGGACACCCCCAAGTCCTACGGGATATATTACCGCACTAATAGCACTGTTCAAGGGCCGAGCAGCTGGGATACTGCATAGGGTGGCCAAATAGTCCATTTCTACGTTGACTGTGAACCATTCCGTGGAGAGTTTCGCGGCATTTGAAAGAGTCCACGAAGCCTCGGTATTACGCTCACACGACGCCCATACCAAAGAGGGAGGACTTTATGTTCCTCACTTTAACCGTTTGGGAAGATAATCAACGGGTCACGGGTACGGCCGCCACACTACTTCTTGGGGGGACATCGAATCATCAAGAACCTGAAGTAGGGATTCTACCTTTGTCATGATCCTTTCTCCTCAGAGGACCTTCTGTATCGTGGAGGCCAAAGTAATAGCCTAACCCCCACCTTGGGGACTAGGCGCTTGAGCGACAGTCATTAGTACTTCGCTGACCACCCTTTTGACGCGTAAGTAGTAGATGCTCAGACCCTCCAGTACGCTTATCTCCCGAGCAATCTTTATGCTACGTCTAAATCCTTACTCCCCTCCGGGACGGTCAACGGTGCGCTCTGTCATCTTTGGCGAAGAGACAACCTTTGCGGGTACCCTTCTGCCTAAAATGCCTCTTTCGTAGCAGATACCCTCGGTATCATTGGTAATAACAGCGGAGGATCCACATTTTGTGACTTGCTGATGTTCTTACGCCTTTTCCAATTGGACACCGAGACTGGGCATGGGCGGAAACTAGGGTTTTACAGGAGGCGGTCTGGGACAGAACTTTGGCAGCTTTATTTTGACCTCCTTTTCTTCTTCTTCCATTGCTTTTAGCAGGGAAGGTTGCAGCCCTGGTATCCAGCCCGTCAACCACATAGGTTGAACGGAGAACTCCCACTCTCTCGAGTATCCTTTGTACAGTGATTTTAAGCTTAACCTCAATAATTTATCCATGCAACTGTAACAAGTCCATTGGTGGGCACCATCCGTCTATGAGTAGGAAGGGCAATCTTTGAAGGGACCGTTCAGACGTAGTTTCGCTATAATAGCCAAATTCTCAGCAGAGGTAACCTTGTGCGAAAAAGAATTTGCTAAGACGGATGAGAGGAGAGTGGACCTTTCGCGCCTCTTTACTTCATTACCCCAATGCCCCTTCACGTAGCTATGACCTCACGACTCGATGTCCCGGTTATCACACCTGGGCGTAGTTGCTTCTTTTTATCCAAAAATATTTTTGTGTTCAACTCTATATCGTTTCCGTGAGAATGGTTCGAAAGGAAGGTTCACCTGAATAGAACTCCTATTTTAGGGGATTTACTAGGATTACACTAATTTATTTTGCATATTATAATTGCAACGTCATAGATAATACTAATTCATATTACACACAAGTCGCGACGCATTAACATTTGCAAATAAACAATTAAAGTAATAAACCTTTGTGAAATAGTAAATCGTACAATTTCTGAAAGCCTTAATTATTGAACAAAATTCCTAATACAGTCATTGAATGCTCCCACATGATATAAGCTTACCACTCGGATTGTATCAATTAAATAATATAATTATAGTTACGAAGCTTATTAACACTTATAGTGACATTCTGATTTTGCATTAGGTTGGTCTATGAAAATGATACCATCCTGCGGCTCTCTCCAGTTTTGCACCAGGTTCATCCGTATCCTACAGTTTTCTGATTTCGTAACAGGTTCTGTGAGTCATCCAATCTCCCAGCGGCTCCCCAATCTCACAGCGGCTTCCCAATCTCACAGCGGGTTCGTACATGACGTTTGCTAACTGCCTAGTAGCTCCCCGATTTCATATCGGATTGGGCTGCATGTCATTCCTAGTTGCTCCCCAAGTTCGCGTTGGTTTAGTCCACAAAGTTTCAACCTCCTGCAGCTCCCCGATTTTACATTGGACTCGTCTGCATTTGGCTTCCTTTCCCCAAGGCTTCCCAGTTTCGCACTGGGTTCGTCTATATCCTATAGCTCCCTGACTTCGCATCAGGTACATCTGTCGACCATCCAAACTCCCAGCGGCTTCCCAATTTCACATTGGGTTCGTACGTGACGTTTGCAGACTTTCTAATAGCTGCCGGTTTCGTATCGGATTCGTCGGTATGTCATTCTTAGGGACTCCCCAATTTCTCATTGTGTTTCATCCTGGACGTTTATAATCCTAGAGACTCCCCTATTTCGCATTGGTTCGTCCTTCACTAGTAAATAAAGAAGGTAATAATCATTTCGCTGGCCTCTCGCGCTGCTTGTGGCACTGGTTCGTAACAGGGGCGCGTACAACAATCGACGAACGTTAGACACCGGTCAGATGAAACGAGCAAAGTATTTTGATCAAACTTGGAATATGTGATAGCCTACCCAAAAAGACCCCCGTCTGCGAAGTTTCAGCCCCATATCTCATCTGTAAGGGTAGTTATTGAGAAAAATAAAAAAACGATTTCTTGGCCCATTTTCCCTATTTATTAATTAACTAATTAATTAAAAATTCTGAAAAAATTCGGATACATTCCTTTTATTAATGTATACTTTCTTTATTAATTCTGACACTTTTTTTAAAATAATGTTAAAATAGTCGAAACATAGTTAAAAAATGTTTTTACAATAATTCATTAACAACCACATAGCTAGTAAGCAAAAAAACATGTAATTAAAAAACGTTGCAAGGATAACAATCTAGTAATAAATTAATAAATCTACCTAAATACCGGCGAATACCTGGATAAGGCAAAATCGGTGTGGCGCTTAACGTGTTAATAGCTTTGTTTACTTTCAATTAAATACTAAATATATTATATAGTTAAACTCTAAAATAAATATCGCTAAAACGAAAATTTGATATGACAGCATAGTTTGGTACTGTTTACATTTATACAATATAGGAAAATGTTGAAAATGTTAGCCGAATAAATCAATGATAATAAATCAGGTTTAAAATCTTAATTTGCACTATTCGGAAGTCGAGTATTTCAACTTCGATCAGATTATTCATCGAGCGTTAAGTGTCAGCGTAGCTGCGTGTTAGTGTCGCAATGGTTTTTATTAAATATTTGCTCTAGTATTTTGTGTTTGGTATTTTAAAAGCCAAACTCCGGTTGACTACGTGCATCGAGAAATCAAAATAACGCGTACGTGGCTACTCCGACACCATTTTCGCTTTGCCACTTAAACTTTACTCGGTCAAAATGATTTATAGAAAGCGCCTTTTTAGAATGCATGGGGTTTTGATTTTTTTAATTTCATGCAAATAGCATTTTAAACTCATCAATATAGACAAGTGCCATGTAAATAGTATGCAAATGACGTTGTAATCAATAAATTTTTATATCTGTTTAATCCAAAAATTCATACATCGGATAAAACTATGTGAACAGGTCTCAATATTTGATACATCCAGATACTATTTTCAATTAGTAGTTTGATGATTAAATGTGAATTTAATCGATTTTCGAAAAGGAAATGCCTATATTTAAACAAATTATGAATAAAACTATCGAAACTGCCTTTTCCTTCTAAAATTCCGGTTAATTTAAGTTCGTTTTAGATTAAAATGTGTTAAAATTGAACTTCTATTCAATATGTTTAATATTTTACAGTGTTACACCAAGAAGTAATTTACACAACATTTATATGTTTTTCGAATTATCACGAATTAGAATTAAACATTTTTTTTTTCAACGATTAACTTAATATTTACTTAGTATTAACGTAAGATTAACTTGTACTTATGCAAA
This sequence comes from Agapostemon virescens, assembly GCA_028453745.1. NCBI lineage: Eukaryota > Metazoa > Arthropoda > Insecta > Hymenoptera > Halictidae > Agapostemon > Agapostemon virescens. Next base: position 23,010,316 of record CM052094.1, read on the forward strand.
TAGATGTTTTATTACACATAGAAATAGTTATTGCAAATACACCATATTGTTTGAATAAAGCTGCTTTTTTGAGATAAGATTCTTTAAAATCTATCCTGAAGAATGTAAATATTAATAAATGTTTGTAAATGTTAAACAAGTTATATATTTACATGACACTTTATATAGTTTCTGTAGGTACTCCTCTACAATGTTTTATTTTTTAAATAATTCAGTTTCATTGATTACTCTAACTGTTGTACAAAGATCGATACAATTCGCCAAACCAAACCGTATATTCTTCTTTTGTTATTAATGTATCACAGATCATTAACCTAAGTAATTATAGAATGCTATAGCAGTATCAACTGAATTTCCGATGAATGAAAACAGAAAGAAAAATTTGAACTTTGATATAACACTTGGCATTATCCTCTTGTCGTACGTTTAGAACTTCTTTCTCTGTAATAATTTCGCAGATGGCAAAAAGAAATTTGTTTATTGTAATATATTTACTTTAATGTTTAAATATTAGTTACAAAATAATAGAATTCTACTTCACTTTTAAAAGGGATAACGTAGTATTCATATTTAGTTGATTTTGTTTGAAACGTTTTCAAATGATTCCATAATAATAATTTCGTTGTCAGTACCTGCTATGAAGAGTGTATGCCGATTTAAAATATTACAGAGATTTTTAATGGAATTGAGATTTAAGGATTGTAGTGGATACGAGTTTTAACATTTTTTTTACAAAAATATAACACCTTTGAAGTGTACTTGGAACTGATGTCTTCCCGAAGATTCAAATTAATTCTACGATAGTCGAAATAATGATAGGTTCATACAATTTTTATGATATAATAGTGTGTTTTATGTAATATCTCTATCTTTTGTTGTTAGTAAGTAATTAGTTACAATGTAATCAATATCGGTATGTGCAATTATAAATTAATTAATTAATCAGAAGCGAAATATTTACTATGAAGTTTTTGAAGTGTAAGTCTGTAAGCATTTTCCTGATAAAACGCCCTATAGATTTTCAATGGGGTTTCAGTCAAGACATCTTTTATGACTGAGGTAAAAACTTCTGCTACGTGAAAATATACGTTAATTAGCGTGTTGGAAAATTAAATTTGAACCACCGACTTTGTCACTATATTCTTCTAACGCATACAAAATAACATTCATGGTACTTTCCCGCATCGGCGTTTTGCAAGAATTACATGATCGGAGTTTTATGGTTGTAGCCGAAAGCTGTCCAAATTATCACTCTACCTCCTCCATAAATTTTGCTCATTAGAATTTTTCATTCTCTCTCTCTCTCTCTCTCTCTCTCTCTCTCTCTCTCTCTCTCTCTCATCGCGCAAATCATGCCAGTAATATTGGAAAGCATTCGGACCATCTAAATTAAATTTCTTTTCTCCTGAGAAAATTACAATTCTCTATTTTTCCGTTCATGGCACACGATCTTGTACAAATTTCAATCTTTCACATTTGTGAAGTTTGGTTAGAAGGACCTTTCTCGCTCTTTTTCTGTATCGAAGCGTCTTACTCGTTTTCAAAGCTTATTGCAGACGTTGGGCAATAACCGATACATTTAATTTTGTCCTGGCTTGAGAAGCGTACAATTTATTTTTTTAAACTTTATACAAGATTTTTTTGCTATCCTCGTTGACTCAATGTTTTGGACGACCAGGAGATTGTTTTGTCACATATTTATCATCCAACTGTAAACGGTGATTATCAAAATTTAAAGGTCTATGAATTCTTCCTGCGATTTTTCTGTTTAACAAATTAATATCCTTAAACGCATCGATTAATTTCTTTTCATTGTTACTTGACTATTCTCCCTGCACCATTACGCTTTAATTACGATTTTAATATATAAATCACTGATGTACGTTTGAGAAGAAGTATGCTTCCATTATATCATACATATATATATATATAAAAGAATTTTATATTTATTGTATTATTGTAATTACTTTATTTCCCTTATTATTGTATTTTATTGTATTCTTGTAATTACTTTATTTACCTTATTATTGTATCTTATTGTACTTTCAGTAAAGACGCTGGTTTGAGCTAGCGTCTTGTCGGTCATTTTATTATTTCTATTAATTTGTGGAATTATAAATGCGAATGTTAGTTACTGTTATTGCATTCACAGAAATTGCAATAAATGTCGACAAACTTGTACTATGAAAGTGTTACTTTTATTACAATACAAAACACTCTAAATTTACGTCTGTCCGCTTCACGTATGTAAAAAAAATGAATTGTTAAAGCATTATGTGAAAATAGACGAATAAACAACCGCAGTTTTATGTATGATATAGCGAGGCTACCCCTTATCAGATGGACATTATCCATATTTAAAAAACCATCTGGTGTTAAAATTACTAATTCTCATTCACAACAGTCATTACAACTTTAAACTTTTTTTTGTTTATCATTCTTCAAATTGATCCAATTTTCGCTTGTATTGCTAAAAAACAGAAGCATCGCCCGAATGTATACATTATTATTATGGATCACGTTCTCATTATGGAGAGATAATTATATTTTTCTGAATTAAAGATATTATATTATTTTATATGAAGGAATTATAACATTTGCACTGCAAATCGTTTTACTTATTAAATTTTGTATTTTAATTTGGATCTATCAATTTATTCGTGATTCTTCGAAGAGTCAAGTGCACGTCCTGTAATGATTGCAGGTATAGCCGTGCGTGAAATGTGACTTTGGTGACTGTGCAGCTAAGAGATCTACACCATTTCCTGTTCACTGGTTGATACAAAACTGAACACTTTTCATGGTCCCTTCGATTTTCCTCATTGTAGGGGAAAATGGGGAAAGTCCCAAGTGAATGTGCCCAAGGCGCTTTCTCCTAATTTGCTTCGCTTAACCATTTCGCTAGAAAATATACAGACGCCCCAAACTTTCAAAGGTCTTGCGAAGAGGGTAAGTGTGGGAACGACTAAATTCCAATCACCTAAAATATTACAATGTACGGTGCTCGTTACACTCGCCACTTTGCCAGTCGCTGCGTAAAATACAATTCTATTACAGTGCTAAGAGATTCCATCTGTACACATTTAAAGATAAATAATACATTGTCCTGAAGTAAAAAAACAAAAATATTTTCCATATAAATATTGAGGGAATTGATGTTGGTTTACACATGTTGAAGAGATAGTGCCGCGCAATTGTACTCTTAGTAAAAGATTACTCTTAGAAATAGAGTCGAATACGCAATCTCAATGAGCGCGAGGTCTCCTCGGGATTTCCTTATATTCTGAAGTTATACACACCGCACCATTCATTCTCAATTATTGCACATGTGGCCTCAAATATACCACGCGTTTATCTTCTTTCGTATATTGTTACACGGTCACACCGCGCCGCAATCGTACCGATTTTTAGTTGCACCATCTCCCTCACATAAATACGCATACTTCTCACATTCTACAATATTAACCCTTAACGCGTTCGTCGCTACGTCACCCATATCTGGATGACGGGTATGCTTCCTTGGGGGCCCAGTCACCCAAATATGGATGACGCTCTTCTTGTTCGAGCGGCGCTGTTCGATTCCGAGAAAGGGTCCGCCTACCCTCCCGTCTCGCGCATTAAAAAGATCTATAGTCTTGCGATATGTTCAATCTTTAGAAATCGTTAGTCTTTAGAATTCTTTAATCTTTAGAAACGCGCTCGTCTTATACGTCTTTACGTCTTTACGTCTTTGTCTTTATCATATTCGAAATACGCACGTCTTATCTTTGTCATCACGTCTTATTATACACACGCAGCGTCTTCGCACATTTCGCATTAGTTACAAAGTCTCGTCTTTTACACGCGCATACTGTTCAGAGTCATACCGCGGGCCCCAGTATCGACAGAGCGCGTGTGGATGCGGCCCTCCGAGGAGCCGTGTCCTATGGTGGCATCGTGGGGTCTCGCGCGTCTTTTGTTTTTCCAGGCGTTGGCTCGGCGTCCGCGTGGCATTTGTCAGTAACATACAGTTCGTCTAGTAGAGAGGCAGGTCATAGTCGTGTCACCAGATTTTCCAAACACATCATTCATTCACAAGTTCACTGTTGCGAGAATATCTAATCAGTCGCCCAAAGTTAATTCGGCCGGCGACAAAGGTTGTTGTAAATATTAGAATTAAAGCACATCCTTTTTCTACCCAACGAACGCGCATTTATTTACAACACCGTGAATTACGACAGGCGCCATTGTGTCGTTTAAGAATGATTATCATTAAATTAATGGTATTGAACATCGATTTATTATCGTGGAATTTGACCAGATTCTAGTATGAGGTAAGAGCATTATTATACAATAACTAACAATTTTCTTTAACAACACTGATCACTTCTGTAAATGAAATTAATGAAAATTGTCTGCAGTACATAAAATTCGCTCGGCATTCAACGTGTTAAATAAGATTTTGAAATTCACTGAAATATAAATATAGGATATACAACATTCACTTTCAATTGTATTTTCACGCTGTCTACTGAACATTTTGAGGGTAAAAAAATCACTGATGTGTGTCTGAGAAGAAGTATGCTTCTCGACTAAACGAAAGATCTGGGATAACTGTGGTGAGATCCCTCGCAATCCTCTAGCCGAAAAGCTTTTCACTTTCTCTATTTCGGAACTAAATAATTTTTTCTTTACAATGGATCGAAAGTTCTGTAACGTTAGATAACCGACAAAGCATGAACCTACTCCAGTTACATTGTTGCTAAGCAATAAATTCCTGTTTGTCGCTTTGTTTACGTTCTGCCGCTTCAACGGTCGGATTTGGGCCCCGCGGGAAACTTAGTCGAATCACGCTGGGCGACAAACGTGTTAAAACTCGAGTGGCGGCTTTGAGGCACCACGAAAAATTGTCACACTATTATTGAAAACAATTTTAACATCGCTATCTTTAAATCCAACATTGAGAAAAATTTAAAGATTGCAAACACGAATAACAGTAAAAACAACCCACATACACAAGGTGAAATTATTCATGTAGAATGAAAAGATCCTAAGTCGGGAGAAATGTTTTGGCTTTCTAGTTAAAGGAGCTTCGAGTGCAAGGGTTAATAAACATTTCTTAATAAGTAGTTTCTACCAGGGAATTGTAATACCAATTGAATAGTTCCAAGAATTTGTAATGTAAATATACTTACTCAGTTGTCATTTGTAAAAGTACAATTTTTTCACTATTTTTTCAAAAAAATGAGTAAACATCCCAAACGATGACTAACCTATAAAAAATGTAACAAGCATGTTTATTCATTTATTTATTCATTGTAGGTGTCCACATAGTTATCGTTATATTAAATTCATAAATATTAATCAATAACGTCGTTACCGCTCTAAGACTCTAAGCTCTAAGGGATCCCAAATCCATAACTAGGGCTTCATACTGAGACAAACCATTCATCATTAGGGTTCCGTAATATATACAATCACGTTTTTGACACTGGAACTACCAAATCAGTCAAAATGATTGGTCCATACTTACTTCTCTTGCAATTACTGAAGTTATAAAAATGTTTTCATCAATAATTTTCCGATGTACTTCTTTAATGAACCACATATCACAATAAACATTGAATGAAGTTTGAATAGATGCAGTTTTGTTATTATCGCAAAGCCATGTATATCGTTCGGTAGTTCTAGTGTTAAGGTTCCATAATAGAGACAAATACTTGTTTTTTGTTTATTTTGAATTTAATAAGTTTTAATTAATTCGAATAGATCGGTGAAAAACATAATGACCAATATCTAATTCGGTGTGATTTCTTAGCAACAAACAGTCCACGGACTCATCAATCTGTTCGTAATTGGGTCGTTTATCCTAACCTAGCAATTCCTGAAACATACCGCGCTGGTTGGTAGAGGTGACGTGATTCCAACGCGCGTCTACTACCGAGACACTACCGTGCACCGTGTAGCGACTTCAGAAAGGATGGTTCAAGGACGTAGGTGGTTAACATTTGAATTTGATGCTCGTATCTAATTCTGTTTTGCGGGATTGATCGTGATACGGGGATGGTGGTGCATCGTGCGGCGAAAGTTTAAATTATCCTGTCCGCCGAGAGGAAGCATCCTCCTCGGGGGAAACGACTCGGATTGGTCGAGTCTGATTAGTTCGTCGGTCCTGGCTCGTTTTATCCTCTCTTCTGCCGTCCTCCTTTCCACGGTTTGGTAACTACCGCGCTGCTACAGAGCAGAAACGCCGGCCAAGGTGTTGCCAATGGCTTCCCTTTCGGCCGAGCTAACCAGAATCTGCGAAAACCAAGGGTCACCCATCTCCGATTCTCTTTCCAATCTCTTTCCATCGGTTCCTCTGCCCTCCCCTGGTCCATTCGTTCTCTCTGAAGAAGCTAGCTAGTTACTTCGCGGTTCTCCTTCCCCTATTGCTTAGCCGTCCGCCGTTTAATCAGACTTCTCTTGATGAACCAGTCTCTCGGTTGTTTCCCGCGGAGATCCAAGACAATTTTCGTATCCTCCCCCCAGACTGAGCCACGAAACTGCTTTATAGATATTCTCCTGGTGAATATCTCTCAGGGACAGTACGCTCGCTTTAATTAATTCTACGCGCTGGATACCGGCTCGCTTAATAGCCCAACCTGTTTATTAAAACATTCCGCGGTGAATTCATTAATGTGGAGCGAAGCCACGGGTTGCGGATCGCAGCCCATGAGTTTTTCGACCGGCTGGCCCCATCGCATCGCATCGCGCTCCACGATATTTATTTATAATGTAGCGATAGAGGGCCGAGGGATGCCTCCGCGAACACCGTGCTCGCTGCCCGATTAGGGAGTCGAGGGGCAAATTGCATTCGTGTTGAAACGCACGCCATAAAATGGCCGATTAAGTCGGTCGGCGGGCCAGGCTGGGGCCGGGCTGAGCGATGTCGAAACGGAGTCAACGTCAACGCGGCAAAACGGTCGCCGAAAAATCGACTACAAATAAACGAAACGAAACGAAACGAAACGAAACGAAACGAAATGAAACGAATTTAACTACCCGCGCTCGACGCGTGTGTGAAACAGCCCGAGATCCAACGTGACTCGCCTTTTTTTCGAGACTTTACGAATTGAGATTAAAAGTTTGGTCTCTCTTTCGATCGTTGACCTAGCATCGCATTCTCCCAGTGACACCCATATCTGCCATTACGGTTTTAATCTTCTATTGTATCCGGCCCCAAGTTTTTTCAATTTTCGACTGATGTTTCGCCATTCTCTTTGACAAGTCGACCGCGAAGACCACACAAAACCATCGTAAATTGGTCCGTGCACAGGCAAGAAAAGCGAGAGTGATAATTTGAATTTTTACTGTTTCGTGTTTCTGCCGCGGCCTCGTCCGATCGTCAGGGACTTTTTTCACGATTCGAATGCCGAGAACTGTTCCCCAGTTTTATTGGAAATATCTGCTCGTTGCTTGCAAAGTATCATATAAATTGGGTTTTTGCACAGGCGAATAATATTTGCGTGCGATTCTTGTTCCAACGACAATTTGGGATTCCCTTCGGTACGTTTGGATTGTGCAGTTGAGGGAAATTCAAGCAATATTCTGCTGGTGATATTTATTCGGTAACACAGGCTAGTTTTAAAAGATGGACCAATAGTGTCAGCTTTGCAGAATGAGTGCAAATTTATTTTTTTAACTTCCTGTAAAAAAGACTTAACGAAGTTTCATGAGATTTTCTTCCTATCTGAAATTTAATTTGTTTACACATCGTCAACTGTAGATAACTTGTTATTCTTTTTCACGATAACAATATGGTTCGTTTAAACATGATGAATCTTCATGTCTGTCGAAAATAAATACCTACACCTTTCCGGGCAATTTAAATCTAATATTATACCCCATCATAGATTGTACAAACTTTACATGGTGTTTGGATTTTATTATTAAAATTATATACAAAATTGTATCTGTAATCTATATTGAGCAATTATTTTCAGGTTCATACAATAACATGCTTCAAAATAAGACGAAAATTAAAAGTAGCAAAACTGTATAAGAGACTATGTTTTTAAGAAGAATGTAGTTGAAGATCAATTTATAATTTTGTAAGTTTCACAAGTTAAATCGCTGCTGTGATTTTTTTGACAATATACAATGTCAAGTATTAGCAATTACTTTCCTTTCGTTCGTGTATGCCATTAAGATTTGTTTAATAGGAATTGTCAGCTTACATTCGAAATTTAAGTTATATACTGATTAAATACGCGCACGCTAGTTTCACTTTCAAACACACGTTTTTTTAAAACGAAACCTGTTCAGCACGCGCGAATAGTTTAATGAAAATGACTATCGTGTTGAATTTATTCATGGACTTTTAGTATTAACTTAATAATGATCGAATATTTAGGAGCGGTGCTAATGGTTTTACAGGACACACAACTTGTTTAAAAATAACAGTTAGATTTTAATAGACTCGGGTACGCTTAACCCTTTCGCTTCGACAGTCCAGTCCGCCGAAGTGCCGTTATCAAACCGAAGCACGCCTCAGAAATGTGCACAGTGCGCGTGGTTATTGTATATAGGTTCTTCTAAGTCATAAATAATTACTATGCTTAATAAAACAATTGTTGCTCTAATATAGCACGTATTATACAAATTTATATTTATAATACTAATAATGTATTTATAATAATATATTTATAATTATATTAGTTATTCTAAAAATATTAGGCCAATTACAGTTGACATGTTTCTTTTTGTATACACGTCGTATAGATGACTGATATATCCGGCGCTCGAAGCGAAAGGGTTAAAATTATTGTTACAAATGAGTGAGTGCGAGTTGAATGGAAGTTGTCTCAGTGATGGTTGAATTTGGAATCTCAGAATGTGCATAAAAATCTGTTCTATTTATACAAATTGTGATGCAGCTACCCGATCGCAGGTAGTTGCCCTGGGTTTTTCTTGCGCCTGGTGCAAGATGTTGGATGTGGAGAAGGTTTCGGCGGTTTAGGACTGTGGAAGAGTACAAATGCCGTGGCGAAAATTACCGGGTTCCTAAATGAATCTTTTGCGCTCGAAGCAATTCCATTCCAAAATCGAAGCAATATTTTTATCTATAATATCTCTATTGTACATACTTTATTTGCATCGTACATATGAAATTAATTACCATTAGTCGTATTTGGAGCATTAAAATTTCTGTCGATTTCTTAACTGCAAACGTAGCGATGTAAAAATTGCTTTAACAATATTATGGCAACTTTTAGCGGCGTCTCAGAGGCGGCACTCTCGAGTGCTAAGGGTTAAATCTACGGGAAATAGTGTCTGTTTTGTAGTATATCTAAATGTTGTTACGACATAATAAAGCCTCTTATGTAATTTAATTTTTTCATTTATTTCTTTGTTGCAACAGCAACACCGAAGGTTGCATATGCTTCACCCTCTCCTTAGCAAATTAACGAGTATCCTCGAAGGGATATACTAAGCTATTTAAATCGCCTCCAAAGGAGCCGACCAGAAAGTTATTTTTGACATGAAGACTTTTTCTACCTTTGGCATTTCTACCACTCTGCGTCCAACTTTCGTTCTCGTCTTCCCTAATAGCCATGCCGTGCATAAATCAGGAATTGCGAAGTGGTGGAATCTCCGTGACGTCGTTGAAGGCTACGGAGACTCTACGACTATGTAGGTATTACCCTCACATTCTCCGAGAACGGACACGCTCAATGTGTAATGGAAGGGTATGGATAAACTACGAAGAATGCGCTGATTGTGGAAAATGCAACGATCAGAAAAAACCAATCGGTGCATTTTTTCTGCGTAAGAGTGGAAGTATCCCGCAAACTGCCAAAAAATAAGAAACACCTAGATTGCGAAGGTGGTTGAGGTGCGCAACAAAGATCTCGAGACAAATCAGTGAACATCTGGTCAAACAAGCATCTTCCTAGCTAGTCATCGTCCGAGGACAACGTAGCATTTACTCCATATCAAACACACGCGCAAATACCGATCCACCTTCGATCCGATTGTCCAAAATTAATGAGTTAAGCGCAGAATTTAATTTTAGAATAGAATACACGTCGAAAGCAGGTCAAATGCCCCAGTTATCAAATTTATGAAAAAGATAGAGGGAAACGGGAAGGAATTTCATTTCCATTCAGATATAAAATTAACAATTCATTGTTGAAAACGTTTCTCCTATCAAAAACATAAAATTGTCAAGACAATAATCAAATTCATAAACAAGAATAATTAGAAAGTGTCCAGTATTAAACCCTTGTCTTACTTTCTTTGTTACTACACTAATTATAACGTCTTCAACGCCAAAAATGTTATAGAAGATAAAAGAAAATTTATATTTCGTATATGGCTGCATTTACCTCAATGCTGAAATATTAATTTGCAAAAGAATAACATTGCATTTCGTTTAAAAATGATGGCATCGCATATATATTTGCTAGACTTTGTTTAACCAGTTAGGCGCCGATTTTAATTTTAGAAATCGCTCATAGGGTGCGGAATTAAAATCATTAATAAAAGTAATGGCATGTATACACGTCGAACGCAGGGTAAATGATCCTATTATAAATGTTACGAAAAACGAGAAAGAATTACTTTTTTATTTAATAAAAAATTAACAATTCTATTGATAATATAAAGGACATACTATCAAATAATATTGTTGTTGTATTTTATTGAAATTTCATTTTTTATTGCGAATGGTAATTTTTTATTTTACATAACGAGTATACACGTCGTACGCACCGCAACGGAGATTAGTTCCGATGTGTATGCTCGTCAAACACGCTTAATTGGTTCATAAGGAAGGCAATAAGTCAGCAATGTCAACCTGGAGTAATGGTTCGGTTGTACGAAACCCGTACGTCACCCCATAGATCGCGCATCGTCAATTCAATATTTTCATGTAGATCAATAATATGCATAAATGGGAAGAATAGTTTTAGTCGCAACATTGATTGAAAGTGATCTTTTTGCGTGTGTACGCGTGCAGAACCGTTTATCGAGATAAAGAACTGAATTATCTGTCTAATGGTCAGTTAGTATGCTTATATTGAACGCTTTCGGAAAGCATAAAGCGCTTTCTTTGCTGGCAATTAATCTGATCAACAGGCAAATGAGTATAGGATTACGTTACGCCTTCGGAGCAAGGTCCATGTGGACGGACTAAATAGTTCATAATTGTTTCGTAAATTTCAAGCATGAACAAGTCTAGCCCATCTACTAGCACGACGGATATTTGAATGTATCAAACCACAAAAGTAGACTCCTAATTTCGAGATAAATATATTGAACAACGAAATGCGATAATTGTATATTTTCTAGTTTTATATTATGGGTGCTCGCATCATCATAGAGAAATTCTTATTTCTATCGTTGCGTGCAAAAACAAAATATTAATTCTTCGCTATTTTTAGAAAATATATGTACGTAGCAAATCTCGAATAGTATATTTCTATATATTTAATCTTAGATTGCAAGGTACATATTCTTACTAATTACTTCATTGTATATGAAAGTTTACCAAATCTAAAAAACAAAAAATGTTTTCAAATTATGACAAAATAGAATCTCCCATACAAAAACATGTAATCTAAAGGAAGATAAAATAATAATTAATAATTTAAGTTACAAAATTATAAACACTGAATATTAATTTATTATTGAAATTAAGTAAACTGTAGTGTAAGGTGACCATATCGCTATTGTGTAATTGGCAATAATTATTAATAACGGAAATTGCTTTTTTTATGTGTCTTGACAAGGTTCTGCAGTATTAATGGCCTGAGCATGTGATCACATGTCTCATATGCACTTTCAAGGATTGTATGACAAATAAATATAGATAATCGGATGAATTGGTAATATGATTTAATAACAACTAGAGAATTTTAAATATATGAAAAAACTTCCGACTATAAAGATAGTGTGAAGTGGGGAATACAATGTTGCTTGCAATAAAAAGTATGCGAAAAACAGCCTTGTTTGTAATGAAAAGTAAACGAAAAACAGCATTGCTTGTGGTGAAATATATACGGAAAAACAGCGTTGCTTGCAGTGAAAATTGTACGAAAAAATAGCGGCAAGCGTCGTGATAAGCGGATACATATACGAGAACTTCATTTATGCTGTATAAACATTTCCCAGCAGTGAACGAATCCTGAAATATTCATAAACAGCTATTTCGTGTTTCAAATAACGCCTACCTCACGCAGGTGGGGTCAGAGCAGACCCGAAAACGCCTCTGCACGGTACTTCTCAGATACTAATCCGATGGAGGTCGCGTATTTGGTAATACCTGGCGATTCACCTCTGGATGTTCATGATATGTCAATTGCTATCGAACAAGAAGTCAGAATCTTAGAAGAGCACGTATCTATTAAAAAAACAACGCCTAATAAACTGCATCCCATGACCTGACTGAAATACTAATTAAAACATATACATTCCAATTGTGCCGTTTATCAAAAATAGTAGAACTCGGGTGTCCGTGTCATAGACCTTAATAAATAGTATAAAATTTTTCTATAATGTTACTCGCTTCTTAAAAGCTTTTAATAATGAAATACGGTAGAACTCCATTCATATAAACATGTCGAGACGCAAGTTTACTCATCATAAAAGACCACATGTCTCCCACCTCTTGCTATGCTGTCTCGTTAATTTAGTATAAGAGGATTTCGAACAGCTAGAGTTCAGTTTACCGAGCACTGCAACGTCAAACAAGCATAACTGTTATCTAATTATATTTATTAATATATGTATGCACCTTCAACACTGGAACTACCGAACCCGTCAAAATGACTGGTTTCTTCGTTTACAATTACTGAAGTTGTAAAAACATTTTTACCAGAAAGTTTCGAATGAATTTCTTCATTGAAGCAGACATTACGATAAAAATTGTATAAGGTCTGAATGGATGCAGTTTTGTCATTCTTATAAAGCAATGTACATCGGTCGAATTTACTACTCAGTAGTTCTAGTGTTAATCGTATTATGGTAGAAATTGAAAAATTTGTTAATCCACGTTCTTCATTTTGTAGGTTGTCACCTCCATTTTATAGTTTCCCTTACCATCAACGAATAGCACATAGACTAATTAACACATTTTGACCACACATCGCATGTTACTATCGTCAATAAGTTCCATTTTTCTCATATATAAAAAAATTCCCTACAATCGCATCAATGACGTTGAAACACGATTTATTTACAAGTAAAATTAGGTATCTAAGTTAAAATTGAAAACAGGATTTTAAGAATCAGCTTTGCAGCTCAAAGTAAGTTATCATAAATCTCTAAATTAGGGCGGCTTTTATTTTAGAATTATCTATTTTTTGCGGCATCCTCCAGGATTGTCTCAGTGAATAAAATAAAAATCTATATCTGTATCTATATGTCTAAATCTATATCTATCTAAATGTACTCCCGGAATTTTAGACATCGAAATAATTAATTAAATGTTTATGAAATTATTTTTCTCGAATATTTTTCACATTATTAACTTTATCGAAAAAAATCATGAACAAAACTTGTAGATCTAGACAGACTGTGACTTTTGTGTTGAAAAACTTTTTTTTCGTAAAACAAACTGTTGTCGAAGAAATTGAGAAAAATGCCAGACTAAACTCAATAACTTTTTTTAAAATTTGAAAACCGATTTGTATCTTCGTTGTCTTCTATTGTTCAACTTCCATTTCAATTTTGTACAGATTTTTTAAAATTAATTGGCGTAATCTTAGGCGTACCACAAAAATATTTTTTCCAAATTTTTTTCAATACTAAATAAGAGTCACCCAATTATAGAATGTAATAGCATATGGTGTCCCAATTGCAGTTTCAATGTAAAACGCAATATTGGGCATGTGACCACCTTCGCTCTAACGACACGTAAATTACTTTTTCGATGAAATTTTTAATGACTAAGGATCTTACGGAGTGTCCAATCAATTTATCACAATCAAAACGCACTACCCGGTGCAAGGTGCTACATGACGTTGAACAAACAAAATACTCAATGAAACGATTAATCATAACTAACTTGAATGGCAACAGATGACAGAAATGATAAGAACACTGTCGCTAACTAGGGATGTCAGAGTGCAGTCCGTACGCTTCTCTCTCCACAATCAAATTCCTCTGTCGCGACTCTCTGCACGAGGTACGTATCAGTGGTACCACGGAACATGGCATCGTATAATTTCCACTACGAGAGAACCGAGCAACATTTAGTAACAGAAGCATATCGAGAGGAATACTAGCGCGTTTGATATTCTACTCATCAACAAAAAGATGGCGCGCAATTTAAAAACTGTGTTCTCTTTAGGACATCCTATATTTCACGATCGAATAACTCTATAACACTTGCATTTTTAACTCTGAGATGTCACGTGTAACAATCTAATATTAAATAATATCGTACTAATTCACGAAGCACGATTAACCCTTTGCACTCGAAGCTTTACTAACTTGAAAACCAAGGCGTTTATTCAGACCTAAGCCATTTTCATTTTATACGATTTACTTCATTTTATGCATATGGGGTTTTGTAATATTATCCGTCCTTACAATGATTAAAATTTTATAAGTTTCTTAGATACAAGCACAGTGATGTAGAAATTGTTTTAAATAATTATGTGGCAACTTTCCGTGGTGCCTGAGAATTACCACTCGAGTGCTAAGAGTTAAGTTAAGCAATGCGGATTTAGTAAGTTTCCATTGCAGAGAAAGTCAGAGGATATTATGAGTCTGATGTCAGAAGAGGAGTGGAGAAATTCGATCTTAAAGTGGATTCCTATTTCCGTAACAGTGCACAAGCGCGTGCTTGCGCGGGTTCGTTGAATCGTGTAAAAGAACCCTCTCAGATGCACAAAGAAGTTCTTCGATGCATTGAATGCCTTCTCACGCGTCTTTTCTTTGAAGATGTATCGCGGCTTCTTACGCTACGTACAATTCGGCGAACCCAGAGGAAAGCGGGCGTAAAATGGCCAGGTGTCTTCGCCGGTGCTCCGGGTACCCGCGTTACGCTATCGCGGGTCGTGTTGTCGCGTACCCGTCGCGTACTCGTCGCGTATCCGTCGCGTACCCGTCGCACGTCCCGCCGAGTTCGGGACGCGCGGTGGCAAATTGCAGAGGTGGATGCCATTTTACGTGAATTAATGTAAACACGGCGGGCACGCTTGAGCGCGGTAAATTGACGCGAACAAATTAGATCTCTCGTCATGGAATTAACGCGTGCGGCAAGCACCGAGCCTGTGTTTTGATCGTGACGCGTAATTATTCGTCGTTCTTTAGCTCGTCCTGTAACTGGGCTGTAGATATATACTAAATAGATCTTCTGAAATTTTTCAGTCGCTGCAACTCTCACCTTTAACCTATCCACACAGCTTGGAAATACGCGTTCGCAGGAACTCGCCCGGAATTTAAAGCGCGTCATTTTAGAAATTGTTTAATTCACTTATCATAAATCAAAATAAAAATTTGGCTAGCCGAATACTTTAATGCTTCGAATTGGCTGAAATTTTATAAACAAGCTCTATGTTCACAAAAATTATGATTGCGAAAAGCATGCTCGATGTCTCTAAACAAAACAGTTTAACTTTTCGATGTCATTTTATACTTTACTGAGATAATATGGTGCAATGAGCGAACCGTTTAAAATAAATAACCATAGCGCTATGCAGTGATTAAAATATTCTCGGAAAAATGTGAACTAAAATCATAAATCAATTGTGAATTTTTATTTTTTATTACATATTTTAACACTTCTTTGACGACGGTTTTAACTTGTTGAAAACATTCGTGATTATACGATACTATTTTATACCTATGAATCATATTATTAAAAACCAAAAGTGTAACAAAACGCGTATAACGAAAAAAGAATGCAGCACATCTATATATGACGATTTTATTGGATGCGTAACACCCTACCGAAACATGTATACGTATTTCGCAGTCAACAGATTAAATATGACGGTAGTAAATTTTGAATTTTACACGTTTACAGAATTTTTTACGTTTAGCAACTTGGCACAGTAAAATATTTTAAAAAGTTTAACGGAACTTTTATCTTCATTGGGGCAGAATGAACATTTCCATAGAATGCAAAATTCTTTTATAATATCAATTTTTTAATTAAATTAAAAATACGAAGAAAAAGCCAAGCTGACCGAACAAGGAGTGCCTGTCTTCCTTAAAAAATTAGAAAACTCGAAGAGGAGGAAATGTTCGTGATAAAAAGAGGAGTCATTTGATAAATAGGAACTTACCCATTCAAATTTTGTTGTTCTGCACAACGGCAAAATTTCCGAAATCCTTAGAAGCGTTAAATGATAAGCATGAAATGTTAGGATTTAATGTCTGGATGTTTGTTCCATTTGAAAATATTAGCCAAGTCTCGACAAAAATAAATAAAATTCTTATTACTATGCTCTTACATTGATATCAGCAAATTGAAAGAAATATGATTGGAAGAATGGGTTATATAATAGTATACGGAATAATGGGTTGGATTCACTACCC
Source organism: Agapostemon virescens (assembly GCA_028453745.1). NCBI lineage: Eukaryota > Metazoa > Arthropoda > Insecta > Hymenoptera > Halictidae > Agapostemon > Agapostemon virescens. The sequence goes on from CM052094.1 coordinate 23,026,828, forward strand.
AGTCATCTTATGCAAATTCTACAGGAAATGTATGACAAATCAATGCAAGACATGTTGAAATAATAACAAAGTATAATCTATAATGTCAGAGGTTTCAATTATCTGAAAAAACGTATTTAACACGTATTTTAACACGTATTTTAAGACCCGACGTCGTCGGGTAAATACTACGGGATGATCTTCATCGGACTCAGAATCTAATAAAGAATTTTCGGATCCATTACCGTTAATGCGTCTAACTCTATTACATTTATGTGATTATGTATCTATATTTTTTATATGTAACTCTGAAAATAGAAGAAAGCACAAGCATTATCCTAAAAATATACTAATATCCATCATAATAGCCTACTGTAACCTGAAAGTCACAAAACTATATCATATACAAATAGTAACAAAATGATTATTGAAATTTCAAACAAATAAGTTGTTACTGCTATGCAAACCCAAAGCTATTATGTATGCTTTGTCTTGTTTAATAGATAAAACATAATAGAATAGATAGAAGTACAAATAATGTAAATTGCACAAGATGGTTCCGTTGGTTTCTATCTGCAGACAACTTGCAAGGCATTTACTTTGATATTTCAGGTTGACGGTGCTGCCAACCGTTATCAATATTATTATTTGTTACCTCAGAGACATTATATGATTTATGCGTATACGTTACCTTATAAAAACCTAAAATCATTTAGTAAAATGTCGATATATTAACATGTGACTTGAAAGTTGTACGGTCCTATAGAGAGTTAACTTTCTGATAGAAAACTCATTTTTCGACAAAACGTTGCAAATATTGTATATCGTTGCATTTCGCACAGCATAGAGAAAACCGTTGACGAAACAATGAAATACATTAGATGAGAATACGCGTCTAACGCATACGGGAAAAGAAGGGAAAAAGGAGAAGGAGGAAAGGAAACGAGAGGAAAGAAGGCGTGGGTGGGGGGTTACGTGAAGAGGAAATGTATGAAAAGACGTTCGCACTTAATTTAAGCGCTAATGAGATTACACGGAGAACAGTGCTTTATGCAGGTCCCGCGCGCGAGCTTTTGCTTCGCACGAGTTAATAAACGCGAGGAGCAAAACGCTTTCCGTAGCTGCAGAAACAAAGATAAGTATATTAAACGGATTTCAAGTGCTTTCTGTTGCTGCGGCAACAAAGATAAGTGTATTAAACGGATTTAGTTTCGAGGTCGGGAGAAGATGACGTGCCACTTTGTTAATTGAGTTTTGCCCTTACGGGGGATCACCTGTATACTACTCCTGGGGGTATTAAATGGCGCGCGAGCTGCATTAGCCTTGGCCATCGACGATACCCAGCCATCGGGAACCGAAGAATATTAATTACACTCTGCATCCGGCGAATCGGCGCTTCTCCAGTTACCATTGGGACAATTACAAATTTTTCGCGTTACGAAGAGCTGCGTCAGCCAGCGTTCAAGATTAATAGACATCTTTTTACCTGTCTTCTTTCCCCGGATCTGTCAACAGCTACGTCGAAAAGAAATTTCGTCCCTCTGTCGGCCTTTTAAAAACCGACTGCCCGCTCTTCGGAACTCGGCACACAGTAATTATCTGAAGTTTCGTGAACTCGGGAAACTTCGAGTAGTACGAGATTCAAATCGAATTGTAGAAACTCGACAGAATGTCGCTTCTCTGCATCTGCTACCGACAATACTTGCCGCTCGAGCGAATCAACGTAAAACGCGTTCAAGCAAGAAGCAAGTTCGCGAGTTCCTGACCTCCTTACCGTATTTCATCAGATTCTTTCATCGCCAACGCACCACACCTATTCTTCTTCTCGCTTCTCTCAATTTCTGTCAGCTGAATTCCAATTCCTCCTCGTTGATAATTTGATAACTCGCAGCTACTGATTACTACGATGTATAAAAAGTACTGTTCAGCCCTTTTTGCATTCTTCGCGACATCTTGAATGATGGAGCAATCTGCTTGGTTTAGTTCGTAATAATTTATTAAATATGAAATGGTCGTTCACGTGCAGTATATAGAGAAATAGACCATATTTTTAAAACCGTCTCAAAATAAAATATTTTGAAAATGTTAAATAGGCCTATTATCAATTTGTGTATCCGATTATCTCATCTACAACATATAATTCTAATAATACAGTATTCTTACGCACTGATACGAAAAGAAGATAAAATTTTGAGCTGTGGGTTCATATTTCCCTCTCGCTACTAAGGTGAGACAAGCCACTTTCATAGATGTTACATTCGTTCATTAGAATGATTTGTAGCATCTATTTTTATGACAAAAATTATTTTATTTGATAGAAGAACGTTATTTCTAGACACTTACTTATTTTGTAGCGTAATAGTGACATATAGTTCCGAACTAGGAGCATCCCTCATGAAGCCACGGAAAACGGACAACGTATTTATTCATTCATCCGTTTTACTGGTTTTGCTGTCATTTTTGTTACAACCAGTCTACATTTATCCGTCCCCACCGAATATATGTGATCTACCTAGCCGCGCTTGTATGCGATAGATGGATCATCTATTAGAAAGTTTTATGTTTGGATTGTAACATAGTGTTACTAAATTTTAGCTTTTGAGAATGGGATAAACATTTGTCCAAACACGTAATCTTATATAAATAATTCTGTGAAAAGCGTAATTAATATTTGGACAATAGTATACAGATAAGAATAAGCCAGAAATAGTTGGAATAATAAAAAATAATCCTAATATAGAAGAAAACTTGCCAACGAGAATTGTCCACCGATATCCCAGTAGTTGGGAGTTAGTCAAAATATAATTAATGTTTTTGCCTACAAATTCTCAAAATAGAGCATATGATAGTTATGGCAATTTATTAATCTTGGACATACAATATTAATAATTAATCAATTAACAAGAAATTTACGTACGATAATATTACATTAGCCCAATAAAGGTTTGTCAATATTCAAAACTATAACTACTGAATAATAAATCCAACGATATACATTGCTTTGTAATAATAACGACACTGCATCTATGAAAACTGTTGTTATTTTATAGACATATGTATATATATATTTTATTATTTATTATAAGAACACCAAAATTATTATAAACATGAACATGGCGGAGACAAGAGTGAATACCGCGAACAGAAGAGGAAGAACAAACGAATGGTATGATGCCTATACGGAGGGGAATCATGGCGCGTCCTTATTGCTAGATAATATTAAGGATTATCTTCAACAAAAACTTCATATAATTCTTATTGTAACATGTACGTTATTAAAGAAGCATATCGGAAAATTACTAATGAAAACATTTTTATAACTTCAATAATTGCGGAAGAAATAAGTAGGGACCAGTTAAAATGACTGATTTGGTAGTTCTAGCGTTAAATACAGTATCGTATTACAGGCGTTGGAAACTTTGCTACTACCTAAAAATTATGTTGCAAATTGATTTTTCGTTTTCATATTTATGAATGTAATCGCGGTTTGTTACTGTCACACTCTGGTTGGCCTATTCGAGTTTTATTTTAGAGTGCTGTAAAATTTCTTTCTCTCTTTAAATTTTAATATTTTACAAGGAGAACAACAATATGTGGAGGTCGCAGTGCTCATCTAATATAACAATATAAATTTTTCGTATACGTTATTTGTAATTCTCTTGTTAACGTATTTATTAACCCTGGTCATAATAGCATCTGTATTATGAAGTCTGTGTAGGTATAGCTGTAACATATCAACTTACTACGTAAGAGGTAGAGCACGATGTTTTTCTTACAATTTTTACCGTGTAGATACATTTTTTATATATTATGTATGATATACTGATTAAACAAACATAAAAGAGAAAATCAGAATAATATGTTAGCAGCTCAGTTGGCCGCTATTGATCGCTTTCCTATTGTGGTGACATAGGCCCTGCGTTGCTTATGGTCTTTGGCCTACTTGCAAAAGAAGTGACAATTGTAATTGGTGGCCGTCAAACTCCGTCAAAGGCCTATCAAAAGTAATTACGATGATTAATGGTAATTGCTACTACGGTTTCGTACTACTAAAAATTGAAATACTGAGTTTCTTCATGATTTGATAGACTCAACCCTTTTAGTGTCGAACTAAAATTGCGTATACGATGGTGCCTTACTATTTGCATTGCGAGCGAACTCTATCTCAAAATAAATTTATAAAACATTATAAATGGACTAATTTCATTGCGAAAGAATTAAAAAAAATTGTTTTTGGGGTTTAACTTGTTAGAAAATAAGGTTCACTCTATAATGGCTCTGGGGTAAGTGCCGTGGTTTTGATACAGCCCGCTTACCAGCAATCATTCTGGCTACCCCACTCTGTGGTCAGATCTTCGAGGAACCGAATCCCTAAATTTTGGCAATGCGAATTACGAAAATATAATATTTATACTTTATACTACGTGATCTACGTAAAGTAGTAATCAAACGATGATTTTTCTTATGTGCAAGTATTGTTTGTAGAAAAAAAACTCGTTCCTATGTTTTTCATAATGTTTTATATCGATGTTATTCGTACGATTTTCAACAAATATTGAAATACAATTGACATTACTTTGTTTTTTCTTTATTTCGTAATGTGCTGTTTTTTGAATTTTGTAAATATCATTCTTAGTTTGATTTTTATGAGCTTTTTCCTGAACCTTAGCAAATTCGTCAAGTTGGCCTGATATTCTTCGCATAGGTACGATATTTTCGCTCGACAGTAGAAGGGTTAAAACATAAAATGCAGTTTGATACTTGCTCGCTTTTGGTTAAACAAGAAAATACTGACGCATTCCATATTTAGTTGATAACGCGTAAAATAATTTCATTGTCCGTCGTTCCCACTATATTTGTTGAAATTATCCTAGAAAATGTGCTCCGTCCTGGGAATACAGTGATAGGATTAACCGAGGGAAAAGGTTCGCTGAGCAGAAGAACAGAATTCCCGCCAGTTAGACTCGAAAGCCTTGCTCCCAGGAATCATCTTCTAGACTTCGCGAAGCTCATTGACTTTGCGACACGTTACTTTGAGATCCCGGGAAAATGAAGCTAAAAATTGGACAAAAGCCAAACCTTCATAATTGAATATACTAAGTGGCGCTCATGCCAGATGCAGGCCGGAAGCTAAAGAACGTAAAACCTATTGGCGAGATATGCTAATTAACTTTCCAGATGTTCATCCGTATCGTAAAATTATACCTGCACTACTATCCTTAACACGTTCGGTACTTTGCGATCGAATATTAACCCTTAGTATTTCAATGGCTCCTCTGAGGCGACATTGAAAATTGTCAAACGATTATTCAAAACAATTTGTACATTACAAATGTTTGTAATTAAGAAGTTAGTCAAAATTTAAATGTCATCGTACGATTAACAGTAACAAATTTGATATGCACGAAAAGAAATGAACCACGTGCAATGGAATTATTCTACGACAGAAACATTATCGTCTCGAATTAAAAATTAAAATTGTTTGGAGTGCAAAGGGTTAACCCTCGCTTGGCGAACGACAGGACCGTTTCAACTCAAAAGAATAAAGCAGTATAAGCATTGATAACCGGTCGCTATGCCATCTTTTTATTTTTTGGTATGCAGATTAATGATATTTACCTAAAACAATATTTTGCAAAATTTGAGATCTCTTTCCTGTCGTTTAAGGGTAGTATGGGAATGAAACGTTTAAACCTTATCTTTATATTCTTTCAGTTATTTCTGGAAATATTTAGGTGAAAGAGAAGTAAAATTAAAGCTACATCCTAACATTAATTAGGATATTTTTAATGAATTTTAAATCAGTTCTAAGTGTTGAAAAACAATAATTTATTTTTCACGAATGGTATCGTAAACAACTCTGAGCGACCATGGTTAAAACCGTGACATTTAATGTTCTGAAACTTCACTAATTTGTATAAAAGTTTTGAAATAGTCAAGTCGGTAGGATAATATTAAATTAGCAAATTCTGTATATAATTGAGCACTCTGAGTAGTGCACGCGTTAGGATCAGTGATCTATCGGCGGCTACTGCAAAAACAGGGATAAACGCACAAGTGTACTTTCAGTACGTATTTTAAATTCCATAATTAATATACAATATGATACGAAATATATATCTTATTTCTATAAACATACAATGCATTTAATGAATGTTCAAGTCACTTGAAAAAGGAGAAATTTTATTACGTGGCTTCCTTTTCAGGTTACTAACGAAAATCATATATTACATATGTAAGACCTGACAATAATTAGTGTTTGATATTAAATTAAACTACTTTGATATTACTGCATAAAAGAATTCGAAGCAGCAGGTATATTTATGGTTGCATATGTGAGTTTTACATACATTGTTGTAGTTTCTCTTGCTCACGATTTAAGCACTACGAGAACCTAACGCAGTCGCTTAGTAGAATCGGCTACTTAATCGGAATCTGTCTGTTTATTATACGCGACTGATCCACATGATCGTGCAGACTTCGAATAGTTTTGCGTAATGTGTGCCAACTACAAAATTTACAACTTCGATGGACCACTTTCCCACATGAAAGGAACGAAACAGCAGACGAGTACAAACTACAGTGGCTTATGAAAGTATTCGGACATAAATAACTTTTAAAAATTTTTTTTTATTAGAGCCACGTACTAAAAGCTTTAAAGACCCATCTTGCATAAAGTCTTATTCTGGACACAATGTAAACACAGACTAATATCGAGGTCCTACCTACCCTCTCCGCATTTTGTTTTTTTTTGTAGCGGTACGCGATTCGCATCGCAAGATATTAGAGTCGCCGCGGTCGATCGTTCCCGACATAGAGACACATCGACGATTCGGAAAGCTTCGAGAAGCGTGGCGATCGTTATGATTATCGACGATTCGGGAAGCTTCGAGAAGCGTGGCGACCGTTGCGATCATCGAAGATTCGAGAACTCGGAAAAACAAATAAAACGCGCGGAGGCGCCGGGCCTCGCGTCTTTGTCACCGAACCGCGAGCGTGAGCGGTTGATTAGTTTTCTAGGAGCTACTTGAATTGTTAAAAAAAATTACTTCTTCCACATCGAGACCTTCCGCGAGTCACCCCCGCACATAAGTTAAATAAATTTGAGTCGACGAACCTGAACGAAGACTTTGTTATTTTACGCATCACTCTTTCCTCCTCACTTTCTTTGGTAACCGTGGGTAGACTAACTAAAAACTACGAGCGGAAAACAGGTCCGATGATTCGTTGGAGTTTGCCCAAGTGACGTTGACCGGAAAAGCACGGGGGAAGGGGATATTTGCAACATTGACAGAGGTATCCAAACATTTTAATAGCTCGGAGAAAGTGCACGTATTTGGCAATGATACCGTGCTAAGAGTTTAAATTACGCAGACACCTGAATCTGAAAAATTAAATTAAAAATTGTAAACCTTTTGGACGTTTTATAGCTTAATTACTGCCTCGTACGCTAGAATTGCAGTCTCTGTGTCTTGGGTTGGCCCGCAATGCTGTTGCTAAATGTGGCGGGTCACAGGCCTACACCATAGCCTAAAATTCTAAGATCGAGTACCATGACCCAAGGTAACAATAGCACTGCCCTGTCATAAAAGTTCACCGCTACACCCTCTGTTGCCACTATGGTCTGAGTGGCTTATTTCTTTTGTTGATAACTTGGAAACGAAGTCGCGTATGATAAAGACAAATTCGCAAAGGAAAGAACTTCTTAAAATAATCCAAAAAATCAGTCTTTCAAGGAACTCTTACATTTTTTTAATCTAGTATAACAAATGAATATGCAACGGGTGTTACCATTTTGTCGAATATTGTAATGGGTTCTTCCTCTACCATTCGGAGACAATTCTGTTCAGTCTCAAACATCCTCATTCAGGACACGCGCAAGCTAAGACTCTGCCATAAATTCCAGGTGAAAAGACGTGAAAGGGGAAACCAATATCGAACACTCAAAGTTGACCCTTGTTGGACCTACATGTTCGTTGGTTTGCTTAACTATCAGAAAATCTCAGTGACTTTTTTTTACCTTATCGTTTTCGAATATTAATTGAACTTCTTTTGAAATCAAAGTTGATCTTCTTACTGAATGTAATGTAAATTTCTAACGATTTCAACTGTCTACTGGAAACCTAACATTTAGGTGGAATTTACATTCTTCTGGGTCCAGGCGGACTCAAGTATCATTGTCCGAAGATTACATCATAAATACTGACAACAATTTAGACAAGTTAGCACAAACTAAATAATAATTATAAAAAACGACAATTAATTTTATATACAATCTGACAATCTTACCTCTTTACAATCGTATATATTTGAGTAAGAAGCCCATATGAAGGTGGTGGGTAAAAACCAGGATTAGGCATATTTCATCTAAAATAAGGTAACAATTAATTACTTGAAACAACGAATTATTTTAAATACTTCAATATTTGTGTATTACAAACAACAACAAATTAATTTTCATTTTGTATTTAAGTCAAATATATTTTCAAAATGATCTGAATAACTTTTTACTTCGATTATACTATTGTTTAAATCAAATAATAAATAATATCACCTACAGTGCAGACTATTAAAGTAACTAAATTTAACATTCAATTTATATAGGGTGTCCCGGTTAAGTGAGTACAGCAGGATATCTCGGAAGGAATTGTAGTTATTAAAAATGTGTTCGTACAAAAGTTGTTTGGTAGGACGGGCTATATCATGTAGTAATAATTGTTTTTTGTGGGTGGAGTAGTAGAGGAGATCTGAAGGTCAATCTAATTTTCTTAAATGGAATGCTATATTTTTTTCTTCAGAAAGTAAAAGCTGGCACTAAGACAAATCCAAAGAGGTGCTATAATGTAGTATTCTGAGTTCAATAAAGGTAAATCGTTAGCTTATGTTTACGTTGTGCATCGGCTGACGACAGACAGCTAGCAACCGCTGCTGAGACAGCAGCCAGACCTAACAAAGACCTAACCCAGACCTTTATCGAACTCAGAATACTACATTATAGCACCTCTTTGGATTTGTCTTAGTGCCAGCATTTACTTTTCTGAAGAAAAAAATATAGCATTCCATTTAAGAAAATTATATTGACCTTCAGATCTCCTCTACTACTCCACCCACAAAAAACAATTATTACTACATGATATAGCCCGTCCTACCAAACAACTATTGTACGAACACATTTTTAATAACTACAATTTCTTCCGAGATATCCTGCTGTACTCACTTAACCGGAACACCCTGTATATGCTAATAGTAGTTGAATAATTAAAGTGTAGCTGTGTTCGCTTTTAATATTGTTATTTGGTAGATGAATTAAATAGAATTTCGGAAAGTACGAATATTTGATCAAATGAGAGATAAAATGACAAATTATTCGTATTTCATTTGAAATTTCAAATAAACTAACATATGATGTCCTCAAATGACATGTAGCCATATACGGTAATATATTATTTTAACGCATATGAAACGAAATATGTATGTACAATTAAATGCTACGAGACATTGTAGAATCAGAGATAATGAAACAAAATATTGTTTTCAAATCCTTTATCAACAGAGTTAGTAGTTCTTGATTTACGTTTAACGCTAATGCTACAAATCAAAGATTATCTTCCCTCCTTGTACTCCTGCTCGATGTTCTTATGTTGGTTTACATAGTATACTATAAATATATGTTGCTTATGGAACTAAGTAAGTTGTAACACCTACCGTAGCATGGTACTTTCACCCAATACGATTTGGACTTCTCCTTCCAATGTGTCGAGAAAGATGCCAAGCTTGTTGAATGAGAAATTATACGCTAGCTATTTGTGCAAAAGTGTAAGTAAGATACATACCATCTTTAATGCTTACAAGCCGTCGTTGTTCACAACATATTCCATTTTTGTGTTTAAATACACATTAGGTATTAAACGTTAACACAATATTTTTATTCACGTGACTGCATATAAGTCTCCTTGACATTTTAATTGCCCGAACAACAGCTTCAAAAATTCCATAAAATCAAAATAACACATAATTATCCTTCGACCTCTTCGTATTCTCCAGATTTCAACTCAATTTAGTGCAACGAATATATTAATGTACAAATTTATTTTTAGACATGGGCAAATAATTCTGTCACCCACATGTGGGTGACATAGTACTCAAAGTGTTAAGGTATGCAATATGTTGTGTATTAAAACGCATACTAACAGTCTTCTGTTACCAAGTAACACAGTTAGATTATTCATAGATTTTATTAACATTTATGGAATTGATTCGAATTTTTCTCTTTCTATTTGGTACCCCACCCCTCCCTCCTTCGAGTTATCTTTTACATTGCATAATAATTTATTTGATAATTATGTAGAAGTTTTCTGTGATTGTTGTTAACGATCTGGAACTGTATTGTCAATGTGTATAAAATCATAATGCTGCAGTGAAATTTCATTAGATTACTTTCATCAATTATTAATAAAACATTGAATTAATTTTGAACAAAATTAAATTATTTCTCGTGACTTTCGTTGAAATATATTGTTCATATTTTTTCAATTCCCTTGGTGTTTAAAAATTACGTAAAGCAATTTTTCATCACTTTCGTACTTTGTTATATAACGAAATATGTTTTTCACGTTTGCGCTGTATATCGAGATATAGATATTGTAGGGTAATCTTGCTCTACACTGAGAGCTTTGAACGAATTATTCCTAAATACATATTTCAATGTACTCTGCAACGAGGTAGCCGCTTTAATGAACGGACTTCTGGGACCAATTATACAGGGTGGGGTTTTTAAAACAGGTTACATAAATAAATCGCTTGCGTTTGAAAATGGAAGAAAATGCATTCGACAAAACTTTCTTGGTATCGAGGGGCCCATAATTCAATATTACTAATTTTTTATAAGTAGAAGCGTAAAGCTGTTATAAAGATGAACTTTGTTTAACTAGAATATTAGCCTATTTTACTTACCTTCTTGTAGAGTCTTTCAAGACGAACACAATGACATGCAATGGAAGTCGTTCATAGCCACACAAGGTCAACTGCAATGGAAATAAAACTGTCTCAAAGCACTCTACGAATAATTCTGTCTTCTTTGGATGTTGGCATACCACTCGTGTAATTATTGATACGGATCATACAACGTAAATAAACGTTCAATCACATTGCACGCTTATGTGTATCGATAAATGTTATTAGTTGTTTACCTACCGACCAGAGTACAGCGTCGTAATATTCGGTCTGTGTTAAATTTACACTAATGCGTTAGACGATAGCAGAGAAAGCGGAAGTGGTTACTATTTATTTAAAGAGAAAAAACAAAATTGTCAAAATCAATTTACTATTTCACTCTTTTGCTTATTACTTATTCTGCTTGGGAAATACAGCAACCTTTTTTCTTTTTTATGTTTTCGAAATTTAGAGGTACTCTTTATGTTCTAAACAACATTTCGATACTTAAACAGATCAATACCCTTAACTGCATAAGTAAATGTGTTGAAGCTCGCCTCTTGATTTTAGCGTAACTTCAAACGGTGCAAAGTACAACCATACAATTTTTACCTGCCAATGCCCGCCGCCGAGCCTACGTCACCGCCGGCCGCAAAAACCCGCGCTCCCACTACCCCTAACGCTCCAGACAAAGGGCGAAAATCACAAACCACCATTGGCTGATACTAGGTCCCAAAAAGTATTATATAAGCAGCTACGGTATCCGTACACATCAGATCCGATCGGTCGGCTCACGCTAACGCTTGTACACACTCGAATACGCAGAATAAACTTCCACCCAAAAATACAAGCTTCTGGTTGGGTCTCACTTTTCAACTATCACGCTCCTTCCCATCGATTTGAGCTGGAGCTAGTACGTGCTCTTACAAAGCATCATACTTGAGCAACCGACTCCCCGAACCGCGGGACGGACGCCTCAGCAAAATGTATGCTAAAATATTGCACTAACTAACACACGAATACCTTTAATCCATGTATTTAAATATTTAAAATATGAGAATTTGTTATATACATACAATCAGAAGCATTAATATTTAAATACTTTTTAAACGACGATAACTTTTTCAATCCTTTGACTCGAAATCTAGGCATTTATTCTGACCTACAATATTTTCATTCCACATGAGTTACTTCATCTTATACATATGGATGTTCTTAGCGTTACTCATCCTTACAACTGTTATATTTGCATTAATTTCTTACATAAAAAGATGAAGCGCCTCAGAGTCACCATTCAAGTCCAAAGGGTTAATATTGGACTATATGTTTAAAGTTTTTGAGAAGTTAAAACAATTTGTTTATTATGCGACGTAAAAAAAAATTGAAATTATAATTTGTCCAAATCGCAGAAAATATACTAAAAACTGTTTTTACAGCTTCTTTATGTGGCTCTATATTGAAAATTTGAAAAATTCTATTAATTTTGAAAGTTTTATCGAAATCGGTTCAAGTAGGAAAGAGGGAGAGGCGTCGAAAAATGTAAGAATTCTTGGACATATTACTGTTGGAGGCCGAAATTAATGGAGAACTACAATTTTTACTGATGTTCCAATTATAACCCAGGGTAACCCGTTACAGTATTGGCTAGTCAATTCAAGTCTTATTTGATTATTGCACTACCGACCAGGTTACACATCTATGCAACTCTGTGTACCATCGCGATGAATCTACAAGCAGCAATCACTATGGTTAACGTTTTGTATACTTACTTGTCCCTAATTAATCTAACCCAGACCTACTATGACACGAAAGCATTAACCTTGTTAACTGATTGTATCATCCAAAACAATATTTTCCTAATAACCTAAGGAACACTACAAATTGTATTACTTGCATTTATCGGTCGAATGCGCAAATTTATTGATTGCATTGGGCAACATTTTAATTTTTTATTCAGATATCAATTTCCTCCTCAACTATAGGATTTAAGTTGTCTCCTTACAATAAAGAAACTGAAAGTGATTTTTATATTTCACTGAAAAAGCAAAATAGGGAGAAGTTGGTTATTACATTGTATAATATTCTTAAAATCATAATCTTTGTTTCAAACATTTTTTTATGTAGCCATTAGATTGCAAATAATTTAGGTGGTATTATTAGCTGAATCACCTTGTAGTTATCGTTAGATGTTGCATATAAAATGTTTCATTTTCAACAGCATCGTAAAGCAAACACAACTTTTATCTGAGTAGGTTTAGTAATAAATATGTTTTGTGACAATAAATTTCAAATTCATGATTGTGTTATTGTAACAATTAATTTTATTGCTCATTCAACTTCTTTATTTTTTGGGTTGTCGTCACCGTTTTGTAGTTTCTTTGACCATTAACAAAATTAAAATTAATATATTGCTATCGTCATTACGTTGTTTTTCCCCATTTGGCGGTGGCTGAGAAGGTGGAGTGAGGGACGAAAAAAAAGGAAGTGTTTCGTCCTGGGTCTGCTAAAGGACTCGTCGGTAAGGATACCTAGCAGGCCCTGCCTTCGACGTTGGAATATCGAGAGGTTAAAAACAGTATATATACTATATGTAAGGTAGGACAAGTTAGGTAGCCTTACCGACGAGTAGTTTAACAAATCCAGGACGAAAAATATATATATTTAGAAATGGAAATGAAGGTAATTTGTTAAATAAAATTTTAAAGTAGGATCTATTATAAACCTGCAAACTGTAACAGTATTTCTTAATCCAAACACTTTCTCACACTTGATTCTAAAATCAGAAATTTCATATGCAGCGACGTAACAACAAATATGGTTGGTAAGCATGAATTTAGTATGTTTTCCTTGCAAGAGAAGGTTAGAGGATATCATGAGTCTCGCGTCAAGAGAGAATTGGAGGAATTCGATGTTGAAATGGATTTCCATTTTTCGTGACAGCATGTGCATTTGCTTGACTAAATCACGTTATACCATAAAAACTACTTCTTTCACATTGTTTTTGAATGTATTATGTGTTAAACGGTGTTATCGTCATGGGGTGTTTTGTTAGAATATTCAATTTTGAAAATGGTATGTTATTTTCATTCTATTACATTCTTGATAAATTAATTAATATTTTCTTTCTCTACAGGTTTATAATTCATTAGAGACTAGAATATGACAATTACATATTCATTTGAGAACTTTTAGCTATAAATAATATAGCTGCAGCTTTTCATTATTTAATGTAAGAATTCGAATGTGTTCTTTTCTTTAGGAGTTCTAAAATTATGCATTTACATATTGCTGTTAAATGATCTCGCAGCGTCTTGATATTCTTAGTATTATGATATTCCGTAATCGGAAAAGTATTAAGAGATTTTTGTTACTAGATGTTATTTACTGTCATATCGGGCAACACTAATCAGATTGCTCCATACTGACACGCATTTGATAGGTAACATTTCAGTCTACAATTTTCATGTTTTGTATTTCGTCAATCGTGTCAAAAGTAATTTTAGAATGAAAATGAGTGAAATTTCTGAAAAAATTCGCTATGTTTTGCAATTTTACTACGAAGAATGTAAAAACGCTGCAGAAACCTGGGAAAAATGTGTGGTGTTTACAGTCAAGGTGCTTTATGAAATGCAATAACATGTAGATGGTTTGCTCGCTTCCGTAATGGAAATTTCGATATTAAAGGTGCACCTCGCTCTGGTCGACCAATCACTGAAAAAGTCGATGAAATAATGCAAACGGTTGGGCAAAATCGGCATATAAGGAGTCATGAGATTGCTAAGGAACTAAACATTCACCATTCGACCATTTTGGATCATTTTCAGAAGGCTGGATACAAACAGAAGCTCGATGTTTGGTTACCTCAAAATGTAACAGAAAAATTTGATGGATCGAGTTTCCATCTGCGAATCATTGCTCAAACGTAATGAAGTCGAACCATTTTTGAGCTTGACTAGTACCAAGGTTGTACCATCAGATTATCGTTTGTTTTGATCTCTGAAAAACTACCTTGATGGTAAACAGTTGAATTCAAAACAGGACTGTGAAAATCACTTCGCTAAGTTTTTAGCAGATAAACGACAGAAGTTTTCTTCCGATGGGATTATGGCTCTACCCCAAAAATGGCAAAAGGTAATAATAGCCAATATATACTTGAATAATATTCATTTTGAATAAAAGAAACATTTAATAAAAAATGACGAAAATCTCTGAATACTTTTCCGACTATTCAATATTTAATTTTTAGGAAGTCGAAAAGCATACCTATGTGTCACATTTCGTACCCCTACGGCCAAATTCAATAACTATTCCGTATACTTTAACTGCAGAAAATAAAATAATACTGTACGAAAATGCTTAGAAAATAATTTCCATGTATTATACGCTTGTGAAACTACGCAATGCAATACAGAATATGCTCTGTCTAGACACAAGGCTCGTCACGTTCCCTCAGGGCGCGCAGCTATATCCACTATTTCCATTTAATAGCCGAGTTTCAAGTTGAAGATCAGGAGCCCCCCTCTTTTCGACTAACCTTCTCCGCAGCACATGCATAAATGACTGAATAAGCTAGACAGTATTGTAAAACTTTCGCACAAGACGGCAGCATCGCACTTATATTTCATTTAATCCTGTACCAGCTTGAATCATTTATCTACATTTCAGTTGTCTTCATTATCAGTGTTGTAAATTCTGTATGTTCCTCCGAAAATATTGTGTTACAGTTTTGCAAACGGGTCCAATTACATTGTACTCGTCGAACAAAGAGAGCTGCGAATGAAAGGGAGATCTCAAAAAATAATAAACTTCTTTCAAATGCAAAATGCTTTATTGCAGTTCTGTGCTACGAGCGAACAGTTACTAATTGCTGTACTTTCATTTTACGTAATCAAGCTTCGGATGGAGTTCAAAAGTATAGTGAATCTCTGAACAAATTGCAATTACGTATATTTTACATTTACTATGGTTCTTCTGACTTTTTTGAGTTGTCTTGTCATTTTGGTCGTAACTATTAAAAAATGAATACAAGTAATTTATACCAATAAAAATATTAGAACAAGTTGAAAAACATCAGAAGAATTTAAGAAGGATTATTCATTCCTATTTCATTCCGCCTTGTTATAATTCAGATAGCTAATGTTGATTTTGCATAATAATCCGTAGTTTAGTTACGACCAAGACCGCGCCACGATGTTTGTAAAGCTTCTCGAATCCGGTCCACCATTCCCTTGTAATTTATTGAACGTACAATGTATGCATTATTGGTATTGTTACGTGTATAATCTCTATACAAAATACAAACGTTCGAACGCTCCGAAAATACATGGACGCACCTCTCCCCAAAGTTTTCGCTGAAAACGCAACCACTTGTGCACCTCCTGCTGCATCTTTTCGCCGGACCTCAAAAACTTACGAAAGAACTTGTAACGTCGTTTAGAAACTTTCTAATCCACTAGTACACTTGCTACCATGACAGACATACATTACCATACTGAATTTTTATTCGCTAACGAGTTTCGAAGCACTTCGCCTATTCGCTATTTTAAAAATTAATGAAACGACACTGTTTTATCTAGATAGATTCGTTGTCTTTACTTTGCCGCTATAACATCGTATCGCGCAATGGCATCAATTCGCCTATCGTCGGCTAGTTTCCAAACCATGAATATAATAGTTATTCACTGACAGCAACCGAGCCGTTTTTTCAATTTTTATCGAAATTTTAGTATTCCCGTTTGGCTTTCTGTAACTATTAGCATTGAACTTACCGAGCACGGAAAATGGCTAACATTTGTTGCGTTGTAAAGACGACCGGGTTGTATTTATTTAGTGTATGAAAATTTTCATTATAATACGCTTTTCAATAAAAAAAATTATTGAACAATTTCCTATAGAAAAGTCTTTATAATTTTAATAATTGTGAAGGGAAATATGCACAATTTGCTATTTAACTTGTAGTAGGTTTTTTAATAGTAGGTTTAGCGTTAAACAAACTATTGAGACAACCATGACTTTGTGTAACTTTTTACGAATGTAGATGAACTTTCACTACTTCACTACACTCTTACTTCCTGTACAGCAAAAATTATTTTCATTTATCAATTCGTTAAAAATGACTAATAATTATAACAGCTAAATTATTTTATTTCTGGAGTTCATCTTTAAAATTTTGTAAGTGTTAAACTTATGTTGGTCTTTGGGTGAAACAAAATTTGTCAAAAGCAGTTTGCAAAACATTTTGATTCATAAAATGATGGAACAGTTAATTGCATAATACATGTAATTCATAGCTTACCACTCATGTCAATATTTGAAGAAAAGATTTTATTTTCTAATTAGCTATAGAGCTAAAAAGAAATTGTAGAGAAGAAGCCGAGAACACATCCGTTCCATTGACAAAAATTCATACTACTGACGAACGGACGAATTGTCAAGTTCGAGGATCACGTAATAGAAATAGATGTAGAACCTTTGTAGTAAATGTAATCGAAATGTTTGCAGAAAATGTATTTCAAAAACAGAGCTTGTATGTAAAAAATGTTTTCAATGAATTTTTTAATAATAAATCCTTCATTGAAATTGATTTGGAACTATTTTCTTTGCAAAAAAAATTAAATTTTCTTGTATGAGTCAAATTGGCTCTCTTCAGTAAAAATATGAATATAATCAACATTCATATCAGTCGGGTAGCAATAAAGTCCGGCTAAAACATTAAAAATATGTATAATAAATTTGTAAATTGTAATAGTAATTTTTATGAAACCCCTTCATTACATTTGCATTCTAAAACTGACGATTTTATATGCAACAATCTAACCATTTGTACATAATACATACAAGAGACATTCCTAACGGCTAATTATTTATCTGCTATGCGATTCGCCACAGTTATGACTCCTTTTCAAATATGTCCCATCATGTGGTAAAACAGTAATTCTAGAAATTTTACCGCAAATATGGTGCTCATTTGCAATTCATAGAGACAGCTAAATGTTGCGAGGGTTTCATTTACTGTTTCGCCCTCGTGCAACGAATTTAGATATGGGTTAGATTTTAATCAGGTATGCATTACAATATCTGACTCACAGATCCGTATTCATTGCGTTGAGATAGAAAATCTATCTCAAACATAAATCTACCTCACAGAGATAGAAACGCTGCCCGAGGTCATTCCGTGTCAAGTCAATCATTTTTTGACGTCAACGTCAAGCATTTTATTTGTATCAAATATGATGTAGTGTATGTGTATTAGTGGTCGGAAGTTCATCCAATTCGGTACTTTGGTTTATCTAAAAAAACACAGATTTTCAAGATATGTAATGCAGTAAGATCACGGCTATCCAAGCTTTTCCATTTCCATTTTCTCAACAAGCGTTTGATTTAAATAGATTTATCTAAAGTAATTGGATTTCTGAGCAACACTACTTCATTGAACAAATCAATATACATTGAATTTAGCATCGTAACTAACAAAAGTAGTTTTTTTTATTCAAATATTCACGATAGTTCCTCGTATAGTTCAGACAATCGAGACTCCACTGTATTTGTTTTTCTTTTGTTTTACGAAAGTAGGCTCTGCAGTAAAGTCGCGTTAAATGCCTTCGCCGCGAATCTGAAATGTGGTAAATATCATATCTGAACACGATTCCTCGAGATCCCTCAATTTTTTGCCGTTACCGTTTAGCCGAATGATCGCTCGTCTTCATCGAAAAATATAACATACTATCGATTGAGGGACATCTGTACATCAATACAAGTGTGATGACAAATTGTTTTGTATTTAGTTATTTTCTTTATAAAATTTTCACTAACATACTCGTGACATTGTTTCAGATTATTTCTGTCATGCTATATTTAATTTTTCAACAACTTTTCAATCATTTTTTCATTCGTTGTGTCGTATGCCGGGCGAGGGTTAATAAACTATGCGAGTAAATTAAAACACTAGTTTATTAATAAAACACTCCTCGATATAACGCCTGTGGAAGCAACGATCGAATATGACGCGGTAGAATATGACTGATCGAAAGACTGACAACTGTTTTAGACAGAAATGCGAGACGGACTTAGTAGTAACGTGATGGTAACAGTCCATATGTATCTGACGAATATTGGGAAACTGCTAGGCTTAAGTAGTAGTCCCTTAAAGAGAGAGAGGAAGTATCATTAGTGCGTTGTAGTGTTGACTGTCTTGCGACTCTGTAAGAGTCGGTCGCAGTTGCATAGTTGAAAACATCTTACTCACTGCTTAACACTTAGCCGACCGCACGCGCCACAGAGACCTGTAAAGTTTCCACCGCGCTCGGGAAAGCCAAACTGCGCTGTCCACCGCGCATTTTTCTGAGGTAGCACGGACTGAAATTCGCTATTTGAAATCAAAAACGTCCGAAAATTATTTATGTGATCAATTATATCTTATGGTAACAATTTCGTTCAATGATTTCATATATTGCTTATACAAAATTTGAAATTAAAAGTTTATAATAATTATGTTTTAATGGTTATTCAAAAAGTATAGGTAATAGAGTCAGAAAATTAAGGACAGTAAAGATGACGGATAAATAACGTAACTCAAATATGGAACAAAAAAGCAGTAATATATTGTAATATTGTTTCAGCGTATGATATCTCTCGAAACATGTGAGCTTATGCCTTAAGCTCACATTAAGCTTATTAAGACTTCAAAAATTAGTGCATGTTATTATAATTATGCGTTCCTCAGGTCAAAATGGTAGATCTACCCGATCAGTCGGCCACCGACTAACTTGGAAATGAATAGATCTACCCGATCGGTCGGCTAAGTGTTAACATGTTGATCCCGGCGTCGTAGATTTTTCGTTTGAACAGCGTCAGTCCCTGGGATCGATAGTATCAAAGTTAAAAAATAAGTATGGTAATTTCAATGACATTTATTGAAACAGTCTAAACAAAAGTATGGTTTGCTTTTGCATGTATTACAAAACGTAATGACTTTTTTAGTCAAATTTTTGGCTGTCTTGCGTCCGAATAGCGTTAAATTTTTGTTGTAACATTCCGAACAGTATCTTTGGATTTTCTGAACATCTTTTTTTCGTAATTGGTGAACTTTTCTCAATATGCATAGGAATTTCCTGATCTGATTGTTTTGTAAGTATATCCATCCATTGTCTTCGAAATAACGTGACTGATATTGTTTTCTCGTTACTTTTTAAACACAAACAGAACATTTACTATAGCAATATTTAAAAGAAGCTCGAAGGCTAATTTTCATACCATTTTATAGTCCTTCTCAAGGGACAGTTATAGGCACTCATGTGGCCTGATAAGTCAATCGAGGTCTTTGCTTTATTACATTCAATGACGATTTTTGGTTTTTTGTATATACATCTACCATTTCACTCGAATATTTTAGAAGTTGAAACAACGTATCAAATATCGCCTAAGCGCTCGTTATTAAATGCTCGCTCGCTGCCGGCTGAACGGAAAGTACAGCAATATCGGCACCGAGCTCAATGTGTTAAACAATAAGATAGGTGGTTGGTCATCCAACAGTTGCCTCTGCGCCCAAATCTTATTATTGACAATTAAGCACGCAAATACAATTTAAATTATATCGTATTTGCCATTATCTAAATCCTGAGAATGTAATGAGTGCGTTGGTAAAAATTTCAAGGGAAGATTAATAAAAACATACAAATTTTTGTCTTTGCATTAGCATCGACTTAACGGACGAGTATCTAGACCTCTTGAGAAGTATACCCCGCAATAGTGGGGATGATTAGTGGCCATTTAACCCGTTACTGCTTCCCACATTTAAAGCATTTTTACTGTATTTATGATTCTTCTATAGGAAACCATCTGGAAACTATTCGGTCGAGATAATTATTCATGCCAGAAACAGAAAATTTTGTAACAACAATTCGCAATCAATTTTGTAACATAGTAAAGTAAAACTAAATTCTTTTTTTTGTAAATTTTACTTCGAGGAGTTTTTACTTAAAATTTTGAGAAAATCGAATCATATTTATGGAGCTTCTTATAGAGAATGTTTTGATTCAAGAAGGAGTTTTATAAAAATGGATTGCAGTTTATTAATTTGGTACTGTGTACATATTTTTCTTATGCCTCTATCAAATAATTCGAAGTTTAGTTTCATTCACTTAAAAATACAGTTTGAATCACCCTTGAATTTCTGTTCTGCGAACGTGCTTCATTAACGTTTGTTGCATAATTCAATTTGGTTTTATTATACACACATAGTTGGGTCAACAATAAATATATAATAATTATTTATAGATGATTGATTCGTAACGTAATTAACCCTTTGCGCTCGAAGCAATTGCATTCCAAAATCGAATTTTGTATTTTTACTTATAATAGCTCCATTGTAGATAATTTAATTCCTTCCCTGCATATGAAATTAATTAGTTCAAGTGCAAAGCGTTAAAATTTCAAGTTAAAGAGAAATATCTAAATTGACGATGTAGCGATTGTTGGCAGAAAAATCGAATTTTTCTATTAAAAAAAAAAAACGACTGTTACAATGCCATAAAAGTCATTTCAGTTAAGAAAATATTTCTCAAAAAATAGATACAGTCTAAGAAAAATGCTGTTTCGAATAAGATTACATTAATGCGACGCGGTAAGATAAATACTTTTTGAGTTACACTTCTCACCAGTTTGATAAAATAGTTTCGAAAAGGCTCTTCTAAAAATTTTTTCCGACATCGCTGCTTCGCAGCTATGTTTCTCTTGAATCGCATTACAACTTTGTCAATTCAATGAATTTTGGTCCGACATTTTGAAAAATTATTTCCATATTCTATACTTTTTAATAATTAATGCAAATAAATCAATTTGTTTACCAGTTACACAAGAATTCCTCGTTTAGTAGGAAAGGTGTGACGTCTACGAATTTAAGTGACAGAAGAACAAGGACCGGGTGTAAGTGAGATACCGCTTCCTGCCGCATATCAAGTTTCAATAGACCCGCTCCAATGTCTGTCTGAAGTCCCATTTTTGGAATGTCAGGAGGATATTGGCAGACGCTTAAGTGTGCAAAAGAATGGACGCTTAAGTGCACACTGTTGTACTCACAGTGTGAGACAAAATTGAGAGGACACCTTTTAATACTTTTTAAGAACTAGATCGAATGACTTGAAGGTTTTCGATATGTCGGGACAATTAGTTTACTCGATAATATGAAAACAAATTTTTTGAAATTGCTATCGCTCGAAATTTAAATAAAAAAAGTTAAGATTACAATTTTTAATTTTTCTATGTGTACCTACAATAAACATTTAAAATATGTCTTTTGTAGACCGCAGTAAGTTATTTAGTTTCATAATGTTTCATCGAAATCAGTCCACGCATATGAACGAAGCACTCATTAGAAGTGCCTCTAATCTTTTATCTAAATTTTAATTTCTTGCAATTTCTTCTAATTTGAATTGTATATGGCTCGGAGCAACCATAATAAATTTCGATGAAACTTTGTGAATATTCATAACTTTCTTAGATCTATAAAAGGGGTGTTTTAAATTTCCATTATTGAAACAAATATAAAACTTAAAAATCATGACCCTCTTTCATTTTCGAAATTTCGACCAATAATAATTTTTAATTAATTTGTTGTATACAAATTAAGTATTTGGTAGATTTTGTGAACTACTCTTTCTAACATCTCAAAAGAAATCAAGGAGCTTTAGACAGTGTTCGAGTAATCTTTCCCTCATTGTACATGCATAACTCGTTCGGAGGACTGTTGTCGACATAGTATGTTAGCGGCGTTTCCCACGCCGTTATATGCATAATTCAAATAATAACTTCTAACGGAGCTGAAACTGATATTTTTTACTTCTAATTTTCACCTTATTTTGTCATGATCGCTTAAACTTTCTGCCACCTGTTGCCGAATAGCCTGTATATCAGATACTAGAAAGGAGCAACACGGATGACCGGTACAATAAATTACAGCAAAACAATGACTCGAGTTACCAATTCTCAAAATTATGAAGAACCGAAATTTGTTGACCGTGATCTTCTTATGCAAAACAACTAATTGGTCATTCAACTATATTTGTCCGTATGCCCGTTTCGAAACAAACGATATGCACGGCTACGCAGAATGAACGGTGAGGGTAATTATGGTTCAAAGTAATCATCTTCAACTTGAACGACTTTCAAAAGTTTTGCACGTCATCATTCTAAACAACTTTTCCCTAGAAAAAGTATGTGAACTTTTATAGTTTTAAGGTATAAAATAAACTTGACACGTTCCATGCCAGACCGTTTTATAAGGACCCCATTCAGGCCGCGTGGGGCGTATAGATATCCTCGCTTTTGCGATTAACACGTTCCAAGCCACGTGTACCATAAATGGTACACGCAGACATATTTATTTAATGCGCTGAAAACATATATTTTATGATAAATTTAATTCTGTAAAACATATTGCCACCAAAAGAATGAGACGTTACAAACAATGCAGCATATGCAGCATTTTAGAAGCTAAATGTTTATGCATTGATAATGTAATAAAATATTGTGTGATAATATATCAATTTTTAGTCAAAACATGAAGTGGCCTGAACGATTGGTCGGGTAAAAACGGCTTGGTATGGAACGTGTTAAATAAGTAATAAAACCTCGGCTGTTTCAACAAAAGACAGTCGAAAATAAGTGATCGCTATGTCGTGTGGAGCGTGAAAGCCCCTCGCTATAAGAAATGTAGTATGTATGATATTAAGATGTCTATATTGGGCTCTACGATAAATTTTTAAAAATTCCTTCATTTTTCAATTAGAACTGCAAGCGGCCTGGGCAGAATGTTCAGCGTGGATCCGTTACACGCTCCACGCGGCACGGAACGTGTTAACTGGAGCTTACTCAAACCTAACTGTTCAGTCCTTGAACAACAAATATTATACGATTTCACTCAAATTTAATTTAAACACCGGGTATAAGCCGAGTCGAAACAGTTGCACGTCCCTACCGCCATAAAACAGCCGAAACCTTCCTCCTCAAACAACACTTTGAGACCAAACGCGAAGACGACCCTCAGCGGCTACCTACGACCGTTCTGCTTCGAACGCATAATCGACGCTGATTGGTGCGCTAGCCGTATCCGAAAACCGTATAAATATAGCACACTTTTTCATCTCATTCACATTCAAATCCCGAAATGAACCCGAAATACAAAAAACCAGTCACTTTCCAAACTCGAAAGTCAACACATTCTAAACTAAACCGCCGAGACACCTGGCTTTTAACCCCTTGGCCAGCGATTTAATATCTGATAACAGTGACTAGTTTTTCTTTATTCTTCGCGAAACCACAAAAAGAAAAGTCAAGTTTATAGTTACTGCGTGCGTAGTATGCACCACCGATTGTATGAGATCAAAGATTAAATAGAATGTTATTTCGGTTTACAGGAAATTAAGGAAACACATGATTCGATTTGATAAAAGATTCTGTTCAAAATCTTGATCACTAGTCTGACTCGTTCTTGTAGAGTAAGGGGTTAAGTGCCAATGAAACTTTATACCATGAAACACTCACATTTCAACAATAACATAAAGTTATCAATGCAAACACCAGCGCATCATTTCAATCTAAGCAATTCGAGTAATTCGCGGCAATCGCGTTCGCGGACTTCATGCAACACTAATTAATCAGCCAACAGTAATAACATAATAGTTCGTTTTTTGTTTCTGGTCTTTACGAGGTAAGTCCCAGGCGTTACATTTCTAACGTTGCGAGTTACGTGCACTCCGCGTAAAGCACGACGTGCCACGTCAATATCGAAACTATTTATAGTTATATAATTGTGTACAATAAAATAGAATTCACATAGAGCAATCGATTCACTGTTTCCGCTCAGCAGACAGATTATATCGGCAGTCATCCATACGATTCTATTATTTCTTCGGGCTTGTTAGCAACTTTATCTGGACAAGACGCTTCAACAGTAATATTTGTTAAGACGCGAATAGTGCCTCAAGTATATTTTTAAATGAATGAAGAAGTTTATGATACGGATGCATGTGTTCTGCTATTTTTGAGGAACCGTCCATCTAAAATGCTAGATATTTTAGCCCTTTGCACTACAAGTTTTTGTCCTATTTTACGCGGTTCATTTCCTTTCGTGCATATTCAATTTGTTACTATTAATCGTACGCGCAACACTTCAATTTTTACTAACTTCGTAAATACAAACATTGTAGTGTAACAATTTTTCAAAATAATAGTCTGACAATTTTTAGTGTCACTTCTGAGGAGCCATTGGACTGCTAAGGGTTAATTAGTATTTTTGGCAGATCTTGGGACACCGGGTTATTAGGGTTCGTCTTTTGTGGACACGTACATCTCGAAGACTGACTTTTTGCGCTCAACAGCAATTGACGTACCATAAACCTGCAAATGTGAACCAGCAGGTATTAGCAAGCGCGCGACCACCCTCGGAAAGATACCTGAGATGTACCGTCTTCGGGACATTTAGCTGCTGCTCTCACCCCACCAGTGCGGAGTGGGTGGCAAATTAAGAAGCCTATCATGGTTTAAATATATTTTTGTATATGCTCATTGGTGGTGGATGTTTAGGCCCCATCGATGAGCACTAGTATAAAAATTCGGTCATTGCGACAATCGCGCTACTGTTCTACTCTATTTTTCATAAGCTGTTTATTCATTTTATAATTTAAAGTAATATTGTAACATATGGTAATGGTCTAGCCAGGAGTGTGTATAATCATTAACCCTGTTAGTGCCGAACGACGACGCCGTCTTACTATTCGTATTCCGAGCGAATTCCATCTCAAAGTGAATTTCTAAAACGGTATAAATCATTTAATTTCAGTGCAAAAGAATGAAAAAAAATTGTTTTTGGGTTTAACTTGTTAGAAAATAAGGTTTGTTCTATGAAGGTTTTGGGATAAGTGCCGTGGAGTTCTAAACCTTAGCAAATTCGTTAAATTGGCCCAGTATTCTTTGCATAGGTACGATACTTTCGCTCGACACGAAAAGGGTCGTTCACAAGTTTAGTTTCAAAGTTCGTATACCGGTCATCTGATTATCGCCCTTTTCTTCCTCACTCCACCTCACAAGTTCGGCGAGACGTGTGTCAGACTACGGTTCACTAATATTGTTGAGTCCTCTCAAGATGCGTTAACAATATTCATATGGAAGAAAGGAATCGAATATGATGACTGAAAAAATATTTCAAAGTTATCGAAATCGAAGGTAGTTACCTGCAACTGGATAATTACCACGGTGTCCGCGAAGGCTGCAGATCTTCGCGGCGTAATTTATTACATTTTACGGTCTTGCTAAAACGTCGTTTCGTCTGCCTCGTTCCCGTTTCAGTTTTCCATGAAATTATTTCACCGCGAGTTACTCTTTGTATTCGCGTATAGATACGGGTGTTCCGGTCGGACAGTTTAAGCGGCGGCAGAGACAAAAATTATCACCGATGACAGCCACGGAATTCACCGTTAGAGGGGGACAAAGTGCTCTGCCACCCCCTGTTCAACCCCTTTCCTCTCGCCCCATTTCGCCACGGAGTTCTACGGATCCCCGTTGAAAACGTAACTCGCAGCCGGTTATACGGCTCGACGGACAGTCAGACCAGGTCCGCTACTAATGGAGACAATTTATTATTTTCAACTTTCCGGCGAGGCGTTACGGCAATTCGCCTTTCACGAACCGCGTTACCTCTCTTTCTTTTCCACCCGTGAAACTGTTATGGGTGATGAATCGTGCTGCCGGGATTCGGACCGTGGCGAGGCAGGGCGAGGTAAAGAGTCGGATGAGGCGAGGATTGGTAGTGGGAGACTGTCAGAGGGTGGAGCGAGAGATGGTTTGAGAGAAATAGGCATGCAGCCCAGGGGCTGAAATGAAATCGGATGGAGCGAAGGGACTGGACGAAAGCGAGTAGCTTTTCCGCTTGTATAGCTGCCTGCCGGCCCACTTCGAAACTGCCACTTCATCTTATAATCGCACCGGCAAACGTTATCTAACGCTATTATTTCGTTACCCGTTCCTTGAATACTCGCTAGAAAAATGACGATTTCAATGGATCTCTTTTAAGCTAGCGAATTTTTCCATTTCAATTTGGCCCGGCCAATCTTCCGCGGCCATACCTCCGACATGAAACGAACGCTCCGGGCTATTGTTCTGCTGGTACAAGAAAGGAATTCGATTTGGCGCCTTTAAAGAGCGCAATGATACTTTTATTCCAAAGTTAAATAGATAATACGCTTTCGTTTTGTATCGTCAATTCATATCTTTCCCCCCGTTGAAAATTAAAAGATATTTTCTCCCACTCTACAGTCAGTATAAAAAGTATCGAATTTATTTTTATATTTTACGCGTTAGAAGAATTAGTTTATAAGGTAATGGATAAACATGTGTTTAATTTTCTACAAGAAAATAACAGTAACGAAGAAACAAATAACAGTCACGATTTTGACATTTTTTATCTGTACCTATAATGAACGTTCAAACCCTTAGCACTCCAATGGTTCTTCTGAGGCGACACTAAAAATTGCCATACTATTATACAAAATAACTATTACATTGCCAGGTTTGCATTTAAACATGCAGTCACAATTGAAGCGTTGTACGTACGAATAATAGTAACAAATTTTATATGCACGCAAGGAAATGAACCATGCACAATGTAAACATATTCTATGTAAAAAATATGTCTCGATTTTGAAATTAAAATTGCTTGGAGTGCAAAGGATTAAACGTACATTTTATAAATCTGGAAGAGTTAGAAAACAGCTATAAACATTTTATTTATATTTCATAGCAAATTCCATGAATGTTTATTAAACTTCGTATATGTGTATAATTTATTAAGATTTACAAACGGTTTGTTTTAAATTTTCATTATAGTCGGTGATAAAAAATTCTTTCTGCGACCAGTAGCAATTTTTAAAAATAGCCTTTTAAACAAATTCAAGCTATATTACCGTACAAATAGTCTACAGTTGACCGTAGATAGTTGGAAAGAGATTATCAAAGTCAATTCAATTTATTGAAATATTAATTTCACGATATTAATTGCACGATGAACTTGTAGTTCTTAGTTCTTGTATAGTTAAATAAATTTCATTAGTCTTGTCAAACTTGTATGGATATTGGTTCGATAGTCAGCATATTAAATAAATTATATTTTAAAAATTATTTCTGTATCGCCGAATGATTCTTGGATGAAAACTTTTGGTAAGTTTCTGGTACATTAATAACTATATGGTTTTAATAACTTGTGCGAAACTCTTATGAAATACTCAAGAAAGTATAATTTATTTAAGACTACTAGATTTTGTGGAACGTTCCAGTAATACCTACAAAACCATATTTAGTTCAGATTTGTGTATATTAATTGCAGATGGTTTATTCTTAAAAATCCAGAAAGTGTGAATTTATAATCGTAATAAGTCACACTTGTATCCTTCCAGTAAACGCGTTGAAGTGTATGAAGTATCTTTTCTCATTTATTAATAAAGTTCAGTATTAGATATATTCGACCGTAAAATTTCTGACTACAAGTAGCTTCTTTTTAATTATAATAATATACCTTTACTACTAGTAAATGGACTTCTTCCATAAAATTCGACGCCTTTACACTTTCAATTGAACTTTTCAACTTTATACTTTTAATTCAATTGAAATGTTTATTACAATCCAATATTCCATTAGATACATAGTTACACATTACGTTATTTTTTTTATGAATTTTATGGTCATTCGAAGGTTATGATGTAGTCACACAACACAGATTTACGAACTGAGCCAATTTGACTCATTAAAAATTTGATTACTATATATATAAAAACTTAAATATTATTTTTAAAAACAGATGTTGGTTTTTAGTTGCGTAATGAAATATGTGTAAATATTTTGATTCTTCTCCACTGCTAATCCCTTCATTTCGCATTATCGAATCTGGTATACCTATTTTTACGATTCTGAGCCAATCTGACACCATAAAATGATTTAACAGTTAATCGCACAACACATGAAATTTATAGCTTACCACTCATGTAAATATTTCAATAAAAAGATTTTATTTTTCAATTGACTGAAGAGCTAAGAAGTAAATATACAGAAGATGTCGAGAACACATCCATTCCATAGACAAAAATTCATAATACTGACGCACGGAAAAATTGTAAAGTTCAAAAATCATGTAATAGAAATAGATGTAAGAACCTTTGTGCTAAATGTAATCGAAATATGTACGGAAAATGTATTTAAAAAATACAGTTTATGTGTAAAAAATGTTTTCAGTGAATTGTTTAATAATAAATCTTTCATTTCAATTGATTTGAAACTATTTTCTTTGCAAAAAACTTCAATTTTCTTGTACGAGTCAAATTGCCTTGCTTCAGTAAAAATAGGTATATAACACTAAAACTACCAAACCAGTCAAAATGATTGGTACCCAATTTTTTCTTTCACACTTGTTGAAGTTATTATAAACATGTTTTTGTCAGAAATTTTCGGATGTGCTTTTTCGATGAAACCATATATTACGATAAAAATTGTTTGTAGTTCGAATAGGGAGAGTGTCATTATTATTACAAAGCAATGTATATCGTTGGATTTACTGTCTGGTAGTTTTAGTGATAATGAACATCGATAAATCAAGTGTTAAAATGTATTTTTAAAACGTAATAGAAAAGAATAGACGTTTTACAGGTTTCTAAAATTGCCTAGACAACATTGTGTCTGGCTCTGTGCTACGATCAACTGCTACAGTCATATTTGAGATATTTATGGGCATGATTGGCTTTAAGAATTAGTTGCGGCTTGAGTACGGTTGAAAGTTGAGTATTTTCTTTTGAGTTAGGAAACAGACCAACCGTACTCCACTGAATGACAATCGAAGCATCGTAGACACAGCAGAAAAACGATATCAGTTCCGAGGAGAAAGATCCTAGAACAAGATATCTTCGTACAACATTTTACGATAAAAAACTGATGATTCCTTTCGTATTTATCCCTACCAAAGAAAAATCATTTTCCGGGCTTTAGCAGGGACGGTCAGAGGATATCATTCTGAATCATGAACTGGAACAGATCGAACACGGACCTTTTAGAATTTTAAATTTGAAATTTTGTGAAAGATGCAAAATACATTGTTTTTACTCTCGTAAACTGAAGCGTTATTGCATTGATCCAGCTACAATTTGGACTGGACAAACGTTCGAAACATCAGATAACAAATACGAATGACGTTGGAAAACTAGAAAAAGTAAGATAACAAAACATGTTTTTCAGAATATTCCTTTACTGAAGCCATTCAAATTGGGCCATGATCATTCTTCATGTGATCGAAATGCAATTATTTAGGTGGCTTCCCATTGCTGAGGCATCCTGTGGATATAAAATAATTTTTTAAAGTTTATGGAAAAACGAATAGGAATAACTCTACATAATTGGTTGCAATATATAACAGCGACAGTTTATTCTCCATAGGATCTCTATTCGAATTGTCGGTACATAATATTAATAATACATACTACTGTTTGAACTATTTTCGATATAATTTTCATAAGATACACGCATCTTCAGCGAAGTATTTTTTATGTAGACCTTGCAATCTCATATCGTACAATTACACAAACGAAGCGTTTGCGGTTCCAGAAATAGTTTCACGAGTAAATCGTTACCACGAAGGAGGATTAAAGCAACAAGAGCTTTTCGCTTTACCGTGGCGCGGTTTTAATCCAAAATACCGCGAAGTTATCCAGCTCAAAGTTATTGTTCCTGGCGAGAATATGAAAGGATTTAGACTGACGTCGCTCGTAAAACCTATAGTTACATCGGCATGATACCGTTACTCGAGTAGTTTTCTTTTCTCCAGTGTCGATATTGTTATCCAGTTAGAACTTATATTTCCTCAGACACAGAGTCTATGAGCTAATTATTTTAATACGTTTCGTGCTAACTTACCCGAGAAAAAGCCATTATACATTATGCAGTTACAATATCCATTTATATTATTACGTTGATTACTACAACAATTATCTGTGACATACGCGGAACTTGTAAATTTATTTGCGATTAACTATTCTAATTGCAAAGTTATTTCTGTAGTTTCGTATACGAAGTCAGCTAAATGATGATTTATGTTCTCTCTTAGTGTACACCAAGCGATACTGCGCACCTTCGGTTTCACAATAAATGGTTCTACAACTACACACTTTCTTATACTATGTTACAATCGATTTGTAACTCCTAGATACGTAGCATTCAGTCTTCATTCATTCGGCGTGATTGTTTCCGTGTTCTCGTGATTTCGATTTGTCTGTCGCCACCTCGGTTTTTCCAAAATTGGTTACGGGTAAATTTAGCTGGAGTGTTTTTTTTTTTAATAAACATAGGCGTGTCGGAAGAGGTTTAGGTTGAGGAATGGGAAACTGTCAAGGACATTTCTTTTTGTATTGTCTTCAGTCGTCAGTGGCGTGATTTATATGTTATATGTCCGCTCGTTGCTTCTGTGGTCTCTGCCACACATGTTGTCCATCTGCCAGAATAGAAGTTGTCGGATTGCGGTGGTTGTAAAATAATCGGCCAGTTCGGAGCCGATCCTCATGTTTTGTTTGTCTGCTATAATACCGGCGTTAATATTCGGACACCATAATACTCTAGAAGTTCTTGCTGTATATCTCAACTGTTAATGGACTTAAAGAATTCGCCGTTTTGTAATAATAAATATTTATTTCAAATGCCAGAAACATAGTTTTTATATATTTCATTTGTACATTTTTCGCGTTAACCAATGTTAAACAAAATAATGCTCAATAAGTACAATAACAGGTACTGTACTCTATAAGTATAATAAGTCATGAGAATATATCAATATTAACTGGTAGACCTCGATGGTCACGTTTGAATAATTGATTTTTGTTTGTAATGCAACATTTCAACAAGAATCTTGAAACTTTACATTGTAAATAAATATTACGTTAGGATTGCTAAATTTTCAAATTGATGTGAATTTTGTTGTAAAAGAACATTTCAATTTAACAAGGATTTAATAAGTTATAACGAAATTAATACAGATGAAACGATTTAGAGTATTATTAACTTTTGTTTGTACTTCACTATAATATGTCTGCAAACAGTCACAATTTTTTGTTTTAATGTTTTTTTACTTGTAATTTTGAAAGTCATGTTTCTACACACAGTAAGCTTTTGTAGAACGCGATCAAAACATTATTTAAGAAGGCTATGTATACAGGGTGTTTCCTCACCTAGGGTATATACAGAAGGGTGATGAGGATGATACACCGTGCAAGAACAAATTAAAAATAGGAATAATGTTTCCTTAATGCCAGATTTTCGAGAGAATCAAGTTTCAGAATGTAGCAAACTATTAAGTAAGAATGATCTAACGTGTCTGGTCATAACCACTCAATTCTACTTCTTCAATATTATAGATACAGAAGCACGCGTATCTGATGAATCCTTAAACTCATCTTCGAAACCCCAGGTTTTCATTTATAATCATCTCTCCACCGCTTGCATACAGATTTCAGAGCACCTTGTATATCTTTCGTGGCAGTAAGTGTACAGTACGTTTAATGCATTAATTGTAATGTCAGCTTCGGCTGATACAATCTTTTTATTAGATTTCGATATTATTCGTAATGTAGTTAGCAGGGTAAATACAAAATTTGGTTAAGACCAATAAAGTATGAGAAAATTAAAATATCGATGGCTATAATGAATCGTGACGTATTATAAATCGGTTTCGGTTATTAGAAAGCGTTTTTCCGTCCGAATTGCCGCTGTCCAAGGCAATAACGCTCTAGTTTACGACAGAGATTATTTTGCATTTGCAAAACTACATCTATTGTTTTAACACATTGTTGACCGGTCACGAGTTAACTCGTATCTTCATGCTCAAACGTTGCTAACCGGCTACAAATAAAGTCGTGATCGATGCAGCTTTTTCACATCAACATCGTTGGGTCAGTGTGTTTTCGGAGAGCATAGAATGTAATTGTTGTTGTCTTCCTTCTTATAAACTTTACTTCGTTCGATGCGTTCAAAATTTACTGTAACTATCAGTCACAACAGAAACTAAGATGCAAACAATTTCTACTGGCAATAGCTAGAGAATAGTTAACTATAGATTCCAATGAATGCAGCGTAGTACATGATGCTTCTTTTCGTATTTCTAAAACCCCTCCTCAGAATGATCCACCCTTCAGGCTTTCCGGACAACTAAGAGATCACGTTTTAGGAAAAATAATCACTGGTAGAAAAACAAATCCAACTAGAACGTGTAGAGTCTGCTCTTCAAAAGGAAAGTGCAACGAAGCAAGATGTAAGTGCAAAACTTGTTGTGTAGTATTACACGTAAGCGATTGCTGCACCGTTTATTATATCAAAAATTGAAAGTTAAATATTAGATAGATTTTGTCGAAGTTTATTTATATTGTTTCAATTCCATATACAATTATGAAATACCATTTAGGTTAAGGACTAAATTAAACTTGAATTACAATTTTATAATAATAGATTGTTTATTGTTTTTAAAATATTAAAATGTAAAATTTATAAGTTTAATTTCGGTTGAGGACTAAATTATAATAATAATAGCCGGTGACATGAGATAAATTCTGAGAAAAATTGCCGGTCAACGATGTGTTAAGGGTTTAAAGTTGTAAAACTGATCTCGATGTGTCCTACTCTGCGGTTAAAAGTGATTTGATCTATACTAGTTCGAAGTTTAAAACGTTCTGTTTGTCAAAGTTCTAGGATCCGCAGAATCTCTCTTGGTCTGTCCGTACCGAAGTTCGACAATAATTTTTCCTTTGATGGAGATAAATGGGGGATGGATCACCAGTGTGGAGCATAAACCTAAAATTGTGCAACGCCTACTGACTTCGTGATTTTGTTTTCCCACGAAGCCTAGTAAGACGTTGCACATTTCCTCATAACTTGTCATTGAGAGGAGTACGGGTTGCGTCTATTTCCCATTTCGAAACAACATAATGTTTCTGTAGTATTTGTTCGTTGTCTGTTCGCGATTTTTGTTATACCCGTTCTCGTCTGTTCGCGATTTCTGGTTTTCGAGTTCTTGTCTGTTCGCGATTTCTGAGTTCTTGTCGTGAGCTGAGTCTTGTTGCGTTCTGTCCGTCGTTACCTCGGTTTTGTCGTGATTGGTTGAAGGTAGTTTGAAGCGGAGGAATATAGCGTTTTTTAATTGGTTGTAGAAATGATGGAAGGAGTATGCCTGAAGGAGTGGGAAATTATCAATGAGGGATCATCGTAGTTTATTGCGAGGTTGTGTGGTTTCCGTTTCTTTGAGTGCGTCGCACGTGGTGTCCGTCCGTCGGGGTAAAACTGTCCGCGTACGGTTCCTTCGGAGCAAAATTTAGTCATTCTTTGCCCGCTTTTTGTTTCTGTGTTCTAAATTGCCGAGAACAGGGTTAGGCACGTACATTTTTCGGTGTTGCCGACGCAACATATATTTTTCCAATAATAAGCATTTGGAAACTTCGCATCACAATAAAATATTAATTTTTCGTATTGTAAACTGGGGGAAAGGAGCGAATAATCTTGCGACTATTCCTTCGACGTTGATCGTTTCAGTATTGAGGTGACTGAGATTTGCAGTCTATGCTGCCGTAAGGCGTTGCGTCGCTCCACGAAACAACAGATCAGGTTCGTTTCCTGTATTTTCCGACGGAGCCGAAATAATTCCCCGCGCGCCATTCGGAATTTCCATTATTATCATGATTATGCAAACAGATTCTAATTGTCGCTTGTAGCACGCGGCCCGGTCGCCGGTTACACGGCTGGCCCGTGTACGAGCAGCGTCGAATTACCGAAACGTCCAACTTTAAGCACCGCGACCATTGCTCCGCCTCTCTCCCCTTCAGCCCGTAATAACAGAGCACGTGAACTTCTCTCCCTTTTCCCCTTGCGGAACACGGAAGGAATTACTGCGCTGCGTGTTACAATTTGAAATGGCCGGAATACGTAAGGCTGTCTTGAGTATGGGGGACAGCGGAGCGCTGGGCTAATTGGCTGCGGAGGTAAATTAGGTCAACGCTTTACGTGTTTCCCGCGCCACTTCGTGTCGCGAACTTTTGGTCGTCTGATTATTTGCTTCCCGTGGACGAAATCCTGCAACAGGACAGAAGAACGCCAACGGAGGCTTATCATCTTCTGGTCGCGAGGCTTTCTTTTTTCTACTCGTGGTGCTGTAATAGGTTGATTTGTATGCGTAGAGTGACATTGTTCGTGTGGTTCGTCTATCGTAGAGGGTGTTATTACTTCTTCAGGTGGTTCTGTAGCTTTGGATGTTTACACAAAGGAGTGGAATTAGAGGGAAAGTTAACCAGTAATTATGTTTGGACTTATAAAATTACCTGGTGTTGTATTTGAACCAAGTGGTGTTTAAATTTTTCGGGAAGAGAGAAACATTTTCTTTTAAATTATGGAATTGTTATTATTACTGTTCGGTATTGCATACATATATTATAATAAAAAATTAAATCCACAATTTTTATTTTACCTATTCTTTCATATTATCAAAAATCTTTTATTTTCCAATTGTACAAAATTACAGAATTTCGAAATTTTATCGACAAAATTCTAGTTGATTTTCTTTCGATTGGTTTTATACAGGTCTGGATCGTTTCAACGTGTCATCTTAACAGGAAAAAATATATTTTTTCATCCTTTGCACTCCAAGCATTTTGATTCCTAACTTGCGACATCTTTTTGTCCTAAAATAAATCCATTGCACGTGGTTAATTTTCTTTCGTGCGTATCAAATTTGTTACTGCTAATCGTACGGCAACATTTCAATTTTTATTGACTTCTTAATTACAAACATTTGTAATGTACAAATTGCTTTGAATAATAGCTTGACAATTTTCAATGTCGCCTCAGAGGAACCGTTGGAGTGCTAAATGTTAATACTTTCGACATTTTGTTTAGGACAAAGTGTATCGATAATTTTACAGAGAACAAGTTACATCGACTAAGGTAGTAAAAATTTAATAGAAAAATAGTGGCTGTACATGGAATTTGGTTAAAACATAACGTTACAAATGTGGCGGCTCTACCTCCTACTCTCGCCAGTAGAGGGACAGTAGGACGAGACTTTCCCGCTAGTTCCTGATCCACCTCCAGTTCATATATATACCGTCCTTAACCGCCTTCCACTACCCGGCGTCTAAGGCAAGGTCCGCTAGTCAGCCTTACTGACGAGTCCTCTAGCGGACCTAGGACGAAACGCTCCCTCTTCCTTCTTTCCTTTTCTTTCTCTCTCCACCACACTCCAGCAGCCGCCACACAAATATTCTTAGTTTTACTAGCATACGGCTCGTCACGGCGTGATACGTACTTTTTGGTTACTCGCTTGCGGCAAACTGTCTCCGATGTTTATTTAAAAAAATCAAAACGTAGTAACTTGAACAAAACGGAGTAGTGCGTAAATCGATAAAAACATATATACAATAGTTAAAAGTAATCAATAAACATGTGTAACACTTAAATATAACTCTGCGTGCATACTAATATACATAAGCTATTTTTACGCTAGTAAATTTTGACTTCTGAAAACTAATATTCGTCCCAACAAATGTTATATTATTATGAAAAGTTGGAGGTATATTATATTAAAGGGCACATTCCTGTTATCTAGAAATTGTAAGAAGAATTTCTGTCTTGAAAATGAAATACAAGAAGCTCATAGTATCTAAAACAGAAATGACTTGGAGTGAACGCCGGTCAGAGTTCCTCGAAAGTCGTTACGCATTCCAGCAACGAAACGAGAACTTTTAATTCCACATGATGTACAGCCAAACTGCAGGTACTCTCACTTCGGGCGACTGATCGATAACGAGAGTGAAATTGAAATTGGCTGGCGCGGTATCGGCTGCTGGAAATCGACCACCGTTGGAAATTACACGCAAATCAAAATATGATTTTTCAGCTTTACCCCAGAAACAGAATAAACGTGTCGCGTCAATTTTTATATCGGGGGCAATTTATTCCCACAATGATTTTATGTAACTCGCCAATGAATGTACACGGGTTCGCTGAAATTCGAAACTAGAAAAAAGCTGATCGAAACTTTTGTTCTGATAAATCATTTAATTTTTGTATGTGAGATGCAATATTCGAATGAAAAACTAGACAAGAATGAGATCTTAATTAAAAGTCACATATCGACTTAGAAATATCGTATTATTGTTAATCTATTGTTTGATCAGGTTGAATAAAATATTGATTTCAAGAAATAGAGTGATGCTTTTATGCGGTTAAAACAAATAACGAATAACGTATCAAGTAGGATAGAATTTAAAAGAATTTAAGAATATTAGTCAATTGTTTCCAACTTTTTCAAATTCTTAAATAAAATAACTGTAAATTTTTTTTTTTAAGTGTAAAAAAAAATCTGACTCGACACAAAGATCTACAGTGGATCTATAAAGTATTAAACACTGTATTTCCAATTCTGGAAAAAGTTGTCAATATTTAAGTTTCGATAATTTCGGAAAAACATTAATACTGCCATGAGTTTAGATTCATTTTACAGTTTCAAGCTTCTGCTAGTATTCGTTTCCCTTTGCAATGTTTTCGCGCGATGTAGGAGACTGGAAATCAAAGTTCTAGTTTTCTTAATAAATTTACAAAATTTAAACGTTTCCATGAAATTTCATAAACTCTTCTCATAAGTAAACTGACATATATTTGAAAATACAGTATTCGTTTTCCTAACGACTTCTTATAAATTGATATACTATTTTATTTCATAGTGCTATGGAACAAATATGAGAAACAAGTTCGGTCGAATAAAACCCTCGTGTTGTTGCTGCAATGTTGGCGGTATACCTTTCATTCCAAGTTGGAATTAATCGACTAAAAAAAAAAATCATATGTCGGTTGTGAAACTGACGTTGTACAAAGAAAACTCCAGTCTTTGAATCTACGGTGGTGGCAGTGACGAAGAGAATTTTCCAAAGATTTTCCAAACGTTTAAATACATGGCACATTCGAGAAAGAAAACACCTTCTATTTTTTACAGGTTAAAATATGAAAAGAATCGTAGTACAAAACGAAACAATAAATGACGAAACTAAAGGCACCCAGTTTTTAAATGAGTCCACATTTGTTGTTTCGCTTTTACGAACTTACAATCGCTTTTTACGAAATTGTTAAAAATTAACCCTCTATGAGCAGAATTTTTTCCTTAAATATAAAAACATGTATACAACGGAAAATTAACAATTGCAAACCTATATATTCAAATCAAAATAAAATTTACTAGTTTAAACAGTTGTATTATAATTTGTAACTTTGCAGTAACAACCGCATACGATGATTGCATTTCTGTGCATAGAAGCTTAAGCGTGAGATTCCATAAAACAGTTTGCACTTGGCGTTAAACATAGATGAACGTTGCATTTGGAACATTTTATTTTCGGAACGCCTTTGTTGGATCACACTGCAGTGCATATGTATTGATATAGTCAACTATAGCGCTTATAATTTCACTTTCAAATAGTTTTCGAAAGTGGGTCATAGGAGAGCAGGGTCCTTCGGAGTCTTCAGGGCAATCTCCTTTCCAAGTGTGATGACAACTATTATTCGTCTGGGATACCGATTGCTAAACAATTTTTTGTGGTCCCGAATTTTCCTTATCCGATGATAAGTCGGTAATAAGTTCATCGTGATTGTCAACAATATTTATGCGTCGTCGGGTAAATATTACTGAATGATCTTTATCGGACTCGGAATCTAATAAAGAAACTTCGAATCTATTACCGCTAATGCGTGTAATTTCAATTCCTCTATTACTTTTATGTGATTATGTATCCATATTTTGGGTATATAATATGTGGCGGCTTTACCTCCTACTCTTCCCGGTAGAGGGACAGTAGGACGAGACTTTCCCGCTAGTTCGTTCCCAATATCGTCCTTAACTTCCATTACCCAGCGTCTAAGGCAGAGTCTGCTAGTCAGCCTTACTGACGAGTCCTCTAGCGGACCTAGAACGAAACACTCCCCCTTCCTTCTTTTCTTTTCTTTCTCTCTTCACCACACCGTTCAGCAGCCGCCACAGATATATAACTCTAAAAATAGAAGAAAACACAATATTATCCTAAATATACCAAAATCTATCATAATAGCCTACTGTAACTTGAAAGTTACAGAACTGTATCTTATACAAATAGTAACAAAATTATTATTGAAATTGCAAACAAATAAGTTGTTATTGATATGCAAACCCAAAGCTATTAGGCACGCTCTGTTTTGTTTAATAGATAGAATATAATAGAATGGATAGAAGCACAAATAATGTAAATTGCACAAGATTTATTTGATATTTATTTGATACATTTACTTTGATATTTCAGGTTGATGGCGCTGCCAACCATTATCAATATTGTTATTTGGTACTTCAGAGACATTATAGAATTTAGACGTGCACGTTATCTTATAGAAAACTAAACTTATTTGATATATTAACATTTGAAAGTTACACGGCCCCGTAAAGGGTTACATATAGGCAATATTTCGAGAGTTGGATATTTAGTGTTCCTATATTTCTTGGAATGACTCCGCATTTCATACACAATAAAGTGTCTGTAACAATATCTAAAATTCTACGCGAAATGATGTTTGCATAAAGGATGGTTCAATATAGAAAAGACAATGTAACACGAGAAGCATTCCACGATTACGCTTCCCTTTATACCCTTCGATATCAAACAGTCTGCAGAGGAACGTGTTAATGGAGAGTTTCATTTTCGGGACGGTTAGTCGAAAGCAGTAGAGTGGAGGCTCATGTTATTGTAATTCCTGATGGTACTTTAAGACAAAGTAAAAATTTGAAGCGTATCTTTATCAAAGAAAAGACGAGCCGGTGGGTAGAAGAAGCTAAGAAAATGATGGGACCACCGGTAAGTAGAAGAGTCGAGGGGAATCTGACGTTGAAGAAGGGAGGGGTAAGAATGAAAGGGAGGACTTTGGCATTTATCCCTTATCCCGCGGCTAAAATTGAACGCGAACGAAATTTCTTCCGCGGGATGAGTGCCACGACACCTCGGGGGAAAAGAGGGAAAAAGAAAAGGACAGAGAAAGACGAAAGGAAAGAAGGTAATTGGTCTGGATAGAGGGCGCTCTCATTGCCGGTTTTCAAGCAATTCCAGACAAAGGCTTTGGCCGCCCTCGAGCTTGCGTGCCTCTGTAATCCTTACTTCTTGGGACCAGCCATGTCCTTTCGGTTAGCCTGCAGCATTCGCCTCCTGCGCGTTTGAACAAATTTTTCGCTGGTTTCCTATTCCTTAGCTAATCCTCGGACAAGCATATAGTTTATAACACCGAGAGCTCTTCCGTAAATAACAACTATAGTATATGCTTGAACGATTAGGGTACTTGAAATAAACCAGCCGTTTAACCACGGTTAAACAAATGTTTGACGAGTATGCTCGTCATGAAGAATTGTCACTATTTTGTGTCATGACGACTATACTCGTCATGCGTAAAATTTAGTTAGAAAACTAAAATGTATTCGTAAATTTCAATATGTCTAGAATATGTGGAGGTCAAGACAAAATAAAACAAATAAACAAAAGGTGTAAATAATTGAGATGAATTCATGCATCTCCGTATGTTCTGGCTAGAACTTTTGATGTTTGTGATACACATAGGTGTGCACATTGAAAAGAGGTCGCCACAGTTAACTGGTTAAATAGTCGGACTTTTGGAACTGTAAGGGCTAGCATGATGGGATCAAAGTTTTGGGAATGACTTAATCAGGTAAAGGTTCAAGTATGATGCAACAAAGGCTGAGGTTGAGGATAAATGAAGGGTGAAATCATTGGTTTGTGGAAGATTTTCGTATGTTTGATAAGAAAGAAGATGGAATGATGTTGATTCACAATAACAAGCGGTGGTTGCGAAATGATGCTAGTATACTATATAAAATTAATAATAATAATAAGAATATATCTAATTGCAATTATGATGGATTGAGAGGATATAACACCCGGACGTAATAAAAATATGTTTAACGCGTTAAACGTTATGTCAATCCCGCGGGACTGACGGTAAAATTTACAAATTAATTTGTTATATATCATTCATATACTATTAAGAAATATTCACATCATTTTAACAGATTTAATTGAAACAGAATAGCACAATGGGGTAAGCGAGTCGTTTGCTTATGCACAGTTGTATTTTTTCCATGTAAAGTTAAATTCTAATGTGAAAATTCTAAAGCCAGGCAAAGTAGTTCCGCGTTCAACGTGTTAAGTTGACACAATTCACTGAAGTATACCTCACAATTTTTTAATTAATGTCTCGGAAGATATGACAGAGCGATGTTAACATGTATAGGGAAAAGTTGTTCGAAATCACACTCTAAATGGCATATACGAAACCCGCTAGTATCGATGAGGGTCCTATCTCTAGATTGTTAGCGTATGGATAGTGAGATTTGTACAACTTCTTTAAATAAATTTGGGTTAGTCATGGGTCATAGTTCGTTTGGAGTAAGTATAAGGGGATTGTGAAATCTCTCTCCCGCACTAAAAGTCGAATCAGGTCATTAGAAACAGGCAGAGCTCACACAGCTATTGTAACAGTGTTTTTGTAAATATTTAAAAAAGAAAGACGTCTTACAATAGAGAATGCTGTTCAAAATGTCGAGCTGGAGAACATATATAAATATCAACAATAACGTATCAATACTATATTGAGTTTGGATGAGAGAATTTGAACTTTAATTTTGGAGCTTTAACGTTTGTGGTTTTATTAATTGCACGAATTTAAATTCAATATTTGAAGAAAACATTTTTCAGACCACAAAAATATAAGTCATAACAATATTTGCCTTTTAATAATACAATACTAACTTTCCTAAAGAAAACAAAATATGTAGCGTCATGTA
Organism: Agapostemon virescens; assembly: GCA_028453745.1. Lineage (NCBI taxonomy): Eukaryota > Metazoa > Arthropoda > Insecta > Hymenoptera > Halictidae > Agapostemon > Agapostemon virescens. The sequence continues at coordinate 23,068,661 of CM052094.1, forward strand.
GGAAGCCTTGGTTTTCCAAAAAAAAAAAATTTGGTCTTAAAATCACGCCATTTTTCTTTGAAGGTAAAACTCTTCAACAAGTTATTGAAACTTAACACTTTATCGACGGGAGTCCTTTTGTTAGGACTTTTACCAGTTGCACTGTAACAAAATGAAGCCTAGCAAACTGCTTTTACATTGTAATTTGTAACAAACTTATTAAGTAGCGTTGCTGAAGATGTCATATTCAATTACAATAAAAATTGCTATCAGTGTTGAGAGATCTGTTGAAAAGTTTTCAATCGTGGACAATGGACCTTGACAAATTCTGAAATACTTGCCGGTCGGTAAAATGTTAATACCACTCGTTTCTTTCCAATATACTGAGTGGAGTTATAAAAAAATGAAATTCCGTTTAATATCAGTTTCTTTGAACGTATCAACGAAACTGCAGACTTACGTACACTTTCACAATATACAAAGCAAAATAGTAAAAAGTGATTAATTTTAATTAACATTAAATTAAAAATAGGATTAATAATTTCCAATGTAACAATGAATACGATCATCTGCTAGAATTTTCTATTCATTAACAACTCTAGTATAGTTAACCATTACAGCGCTTACATTCTAACGAGCATAAATTCTATACATTGATGTCATTATCAATGTATTAATTTGGAATATCGGGATTAAAAGTCTAATTGTTTGTATAGTGCGAGATGTTATTTCGATTTGCGACAAAATCTATGGACCAGAGTTTATACTTTCTAATGGCAGTTTATATGAACTGATACAGTTTATAATAGTGTATATTGGAGAGACAATTTAGTTTCTAAAACCAACCATTAATAATTGTGTGTCCACGTATTCAATAGAATTGCATCATGTTTCTTACTAAACGTTAAAATGATCAAAATGATATTATTTAATTTTTGTTTGAAACTATATTCAAGCCTTGTTAGCAGTTTTGTAAAATTCTGAACGCACAACTAGTTCATAATCTTCCTTTGATACGAACTCCTAACTCCACTCGGCTAACGGCGCATATGGGTTAGGGGGTCGAGGACTTTTCGATGAACATTTCAAGGGTGCTTTAAGGTTCTGAAGAAGAGGACAATATCGTCTAACGAACAGCATGGGAGTTAGCCCAAATCCCAGTTCTAGAAGCCACGAGGAAAATCGCGGGTTTTAGCCACATGGCAGTCAAAGTAAAATAAATTAATAGATGAAACTCCGATGACGCATTTCTTACAATACTGACTGATTCGGCTAAATATGCCACCTAAGTTATTTGCAAAGAATTTAACACCGTAGACTCCCTCTTAACCGGTCCTTGAGGGACTAGACCTTAGGTTGCATAAACAATTGATCGGTCAATCCGAATCGTATACACAGTTGATCTAAGAAGTATTTAAACACTACATTTCCGATTCTCAAAAAATTGTCGACATTAAAATTGCGATCATTTCATAAAAAACATATAGTAGGATCACAACCGTGACTCATTTTACAATTTAACCCCTTGACGTACCCATAAAATGGAATTTGACCTTTCCGAAGAATACTATGTAACTGGCTCAACTGAACAGTTGTATGCACGCTCAGACACAGAACGTTTTATTGCAAAAGTTACTTAATTTAAATTTAAAGGACAGTAATTAAGCAACATTGTAAAATAATAAATTAATAATTCCGCAAAGTATGATACATTTCCAAGCATTTTGGAATACGTACACAGGAACTAGACATTTCTTATAGGTGTTCCTTTTTGTTAGTGAAAGGTATAATACATTATTGTATTATTATTATTATGTTTCATATAATACATTTAACTCAGGCATATTGTAAGGGTTCAAATTCAAATGTATAATACGACATTCGTCTTGCACAATCGCTGTTATACCGACAATGAATACGGCTTTCAATGTATTTCTTTCTGGTTTACTTGCGTGGCGATGCGATTTTGTTGTTGGCACAGTTGCGGAGAAAAGGGGGGAGAGCATCCTGAACATTTTAAGTGAAACAATCGATGCACGATTTTCGGCGTCCGTTAAAGACAGCTTTTGACGTCTCGAAGACGTCAAACTCTACAATGGCATATGAAATGGATAACGTCTAACAGACGTAATTCTATACCAAGGGATTGAACCTCTACTTTGGCAAAGTTGTGTTGATTTTTCTGTAACAAAACTTCCAAAGATTTCGCAAATGAAGCCTCTTCTTGAGAACAAGTCAAATTCGATTATGTGACGCCCTCATGGTCTAACGTAGACTATTTTAAAATTAGCTGTAAACCTCATATTCAAAAGTCGATAAAATGTAGAAGAAAAGGAGAATAGTATATAAATTTTAAAAACTTCGTTGAATCTATGATGATTGCAGTGACGAAAAGAAGTTTTCAAAGCTTTTACAAACTTTGGAATGTACAGCATTTTCGAGAAAAGTCACTTCTTCGATTTCGCGACCGTTACATTGTGAAAGAAATCGTAGAATAAAATGAACGGTATATTATGAAACTAGAGGTTTTCAATTGACAATTATTGCGTTTACCGGCGGTTACAATGAGGGATGATGGTATAAATGAGATCAGATAAGATGGAATTTACTATATACAAACAAATTATTCTAACAAAAGTTGCGTTTTCAAATTTAGCGTATGAATAAATTTATATGAATTGGTTTTTTTTAACAATTTATGTTGGAGTTTATTTAGAATCGTGTTTCACAGATTGTTGTCTTCTTATTATACTTGTTGCACACAAGATGCTCCGAGAAATCTTTGGCTGTGGAACGTTTTACCATGCTTTTCCAGATGTAAAAATTACTAAAATTTATGTTAAGCACTGCTCTAAACCGTGAAAGCAATCAACCCTTCTAGTTCGTGAGACTAAATTTAAAAAGTTCGCAGTAATAACGAAAATACATAACATGTAGTTTTTTGATAAACACGTTAAGCGCCTCGTCAATGTTACGATTAATTTATTTGTACAATGTAATTTTTTTAGTTTAATATTGTATTTTACATTGTTAGTCGCCGACGACTGTCGCGGTTTAGATGGAAAGTTTAGCCAAACTTTACTTAACTAAACGTTAAACTTTCCGTCCAAACCATGTTATTTACCGGTGACGTGGCACCTAACGTGTTAATAAAAATAACGATTTTATGTATTTCCGAGCACAAAACTCGTCGTTAACTGCGGTTCTCTTTCTCCTCGAGATAGACGAAAGAAATTCGATTATCGTTCGAATAAAAACAATAGTGGTCTTACTTGATTAGCGCACGTATTCATAACCACTAGCGGATGATTTATCTCTACAAACAGAGACTAGAAACTGTTTCGTGGATAAATGGTTGAAAACACAATATCTAAAAAAGATTAATACAGTTCATATGTACTGTATAACATGATATAGTACAGTATAACATGAAGCTCATGCCCGTTGAATTCGATGGTAGAATTCCTAACTACTAAGTTTCTTTTTATTTTTAATTTTTTACTATTAATTTTTCTAAATTCTTGCTATTCACTAACACATCACAGAATTCAGAATATTTTCTCGAGTTGTTGAAATTGCATACTTTTGTAACAATACACGTCACAGAATTTGAATTCGTTTTATAAAATCTGTCGAAGATTTTCATTGCTAATACATTCAATCAACTATAATTCAAATTTACAGACAGTAGTACTGTCAGTTTTTTAATTGAGACTATATTCTACAGATTCGATGATTTCTAGCTGTTCTTTGAAGTTTATACAAATAAACCAATGTGCTTCTCTAAATGAAACATACTTGAAAAAGTTCTTTGCATCCTTCGGGCTACGTTTCCCAACTTCGGCTAACCACCGTACACTTAAAGTCCATCGTAAACGGGTTTCTCTATTAACTCAAGCCACGCTATACAAGTTCTGTGTGAATGTGCAACTTGAAACACAAGATCAAAGTGCCGCCACTTCACTAGACGTCACGTTGGCTCAATTATAAACCCTACTCAATTATATACTCTACTGATCGATTGATTATAGCCTTAATTGAGGTCCACGAAGAACGACCATTTCATGTGAGTTTGAAACATTGAAATGGGTAACATTTGTCCTTTCTGTCTGACTATTTCTTCCACTTATCAATCTTATTAATACTATTATAAATACTTATTAATGCATTACGATTACCGTGATAACTACCATGATGAGTAACTACTACATCGTTACGTATGAAATGTCTGATTTATTTTTAAAAATATGAAAATACTTTATGGAAACATGATGTTTTTCACACAAAGAGAACTACACTATGGTGATAAGTTTTTTTCTGGGTGAAAGAGTTTCCAAGATTCCAAGATTATTGTCTTTTTTAAACAAAAATATATTTTGTTCAATGCACTATTCTATGCAGCTTACTATTCTGTATAAAGAGTATTTAACCCTTTATATGCAGAGCGAGAGTATCTTATTTATGTGAAGAATACCGGGTCAATTTAACGAGTTTGCTAATGTTTGGGACTGTAATTTTGTAACAAGTTAAAACCAAAATCAAGTTTTTAAATTGTTCTTCAATGAAATTAGACTATTTATAATGTTTTATAAATTTATTTTCAGATAATATTCGCTCGCAATGCGAATAGTAAGCCGCCATCGGATATGCAACGATATATCGTTGTTGGCACTTCTCGCAAGTGTTGCGAACGACTAAATATCATCGTTCGGCAATAAATGGGTTAAAAAATTAAAATGTACGTCGAAAATTTAATAATTTATGTGGAATGGTATATGGAATTCTGTAGATCATATTTACCATATTTTGGTGTTTATCAAATAATAATAGTTCTCAATACGAATACAAACGACATAAATTCACGTGTTTTATTTATTTACAAGCATGTAAATGACTTAGAAGTTTCAAATTCTGTGCACATATTGTCTCGTAGACACTAATTATTGCGATTCAATATGGAAGGTGTTCAAGTCCAAGTAAACTATGTAACTTAGATTCTGACGTTCCAGATTATTGTTTCTACGCGGTTTACTTGCTCGAAAATAAACAAAGTCTTATCTGATTTTGTGACGACATTTGTATTAGTAGTGAAAATGACTATCAGTTGACAAATATGAAAACACAGCAAATAAGATCTACAGAATTCCATAAAATTAAAATTGAAATATTTCATGAATTATTAAGTCTTCGACATACATTGGTTAATATTTTGTGTATAGAGAATGACAAGCTGCATCAAATGATGGTGACCTAGAAATCTCCGAAACGTTTTCACGTACATCAGAAATAGCCACTGACGCATCGCAGTCCTGTATACACTGAAAGACATTCATTAATACAGTTTTCACAAATTTCTTCGATTCAAAACCAGCGAAGATAATGAAGTGCTAATATTAACTGAACCATCCTATATGCATTGATAATTTCAATACCTTTTATACATAAAGATCATTATCTATCATGTATCGGTATCGCCAGAACGGGGAAGTTGAGTGAAATACAATTACCCTGGCATAAGGGTGAGGTAGAGGGGGAAACAAGTCTCAATCTGACAGAAGCTGTAGTGTTCTGTATCATTTTTCCAAAATTAAAAATTTTTTAAAATATGTGTGGTGTTATAGTTACGTACCGCAATGTACGGATAAGAGCCAATTGAACACACGTAAGAAATTTAAACATACATAATATTATATTAGACATAATTATTAGGTAAAATGTAAACGAAATAAAATACGTAGTGCTGTAGGAGAAGCCTTCCAAAACAAAAATTTACAATTGTGTTACATGTAGAACCAGTTTTGCATCAGACGTAAGTTTGTGTGAAAATATTAGTTTGTTTTTAATTTAACGCTTAGCACTTGAGTGGCGACTCTGAGGCGCCATGAAAAATTGCCACACTATTATTTAAAACAATTTTAACATCGCTATCTTTATATCTAAGAAATTGATAGAAATGTAACAGTTGTAAAGACTAGTAACAATAAAAAGATTCCCATATACATAAAGTGAAATAATTCATGTAGAATGAAACTATCCTACGTCGAAAGAAATGTTTTGATTTTCTAGATAAAACAGCTTCGAGTGCGAAGGGTTAATACTTCGTCAACAAGCCAGTCGCATTAATAACCTCTCAAACACGTTTGGAAATGCATGATACAAGGTTTCCGCAGTATCCCCGCGTAAATGAATACCATTGTTCCTCCTATCTTTATTACATATTATGTAATGTCATTGTAGAATGAGAAAAGACTGAATGTGTAGCCAGTTTTTAACGTTCTTAACATAATACTTGGAATCAGTTTTGTGTTGAAATATATATCACACTCTTGTACCGGCATGTTGTCAATTGTTTCTAGTGAATTTTAGTAAGTTGCTGGTTTATTATTTTCTCAATTCCATGTTATGGATCTGCATTTAACCCTTTCGCTACGGGCGACTTCTCTCTCCCTGAACAAACAGCCGCGCCAAAAATGTGCACGGTGCTCGAGAATGATCGTCGGCGTCTACGTTTATGCCTCGCTGGAACTCGAGTTGTTTTGATGATGTTTATTGAAAAAAAAATGAAACTTCCCTTTAATCCTTTCGATACGAACGCTCTGTCCACAGTTACACTTCCGCTATACGGGACGAAATGCTTCGAAAATGCACACATATCGCCCTGGTCGGTCCTCTTTTATATGAAGATTTTTCTGCAGGATATATTCCGTGCTCGTACAGACAGGTCATCAGATGGATGCCGGATATATCCGGTGCTCGTATCGAAAGGGTTAATTGTTTGCTTAACATAACGTGACAATGATTCGTTTTCCTTTATCCAGCACCATAAACATCCATCGGATGAATATCGATCAATGTTAGATTCGTCGGACCAACTTACGTTCTTCCATTGCTTGATAGCGAAACTATTATATTTTTTGTAAACCATAGATGGTTGTCAGGTAGAATTTCGTTCTTTTCATATCTTATATAAAATTTAATTTTTTCTTGTATCACTTCCTAATTGTTTTGCAACTTCCGAATTGATATAAGTTACTGATCTTTACTTCTGATTAGAAAATAATTTCGGGCAGGCTTTAGAGATGTGAGGACGTCACTGCATTCGTTTCCGGATGTTTGCATTACGGTTGACAGATTAGCGTAAAAATACGTAGAAAATTAAACGCGAACAAAAGAATTATCAGAGGAATGGGAAAAATGTATAGCTTCAAATGGGTAATACTTCGAATAAAATATTTTGTATAATTTATATACAATAAACGTGTATTTCTATACAAAAATTCCGGTTTGTTACTTATATATCTGGTATATGAAAACATTGAATAGAATACTGTCTATATGAAAATTCCCCAGGTGTGTTTAGTTTTGTTCTTAACTGTACATCTAATATTTCCGTAAGAACTACGTCCTTCGAAAATTCCATGGATACATCGATGTCACTTTGGTGCGTTCCCTTGTTAGAATGCTACCTACCAGTAGCCGTCGCGAGGGAATCGATAGCGAAGAAAGGCCCGCGTCGTACGAACCAGTGAACTGGGGTATTCGCAGGTAATTTGACGTCAATGATTCTCGTACACACATAATGTCATCTGTGTAATCAGTTATTAGCCTAGTATTATGAAGGCGGTCATTGGAAACGCGTTGGAAATCCTTTTGGTGACAGTGAAGGGAATAGGGGAGATCGACCGGGAATTATTACCGTAATGATCCTCTGCCAGCCGTGAATTTCATCGCGGCTCAACGCGTTTCAGGACTGACGTTGCTCTCGGGCCGAGGCTTGGACCGGGGTCGGGCAACGCTACCAGCACTGCATCGCACCGCGGCGGAACAAATGAAAACGTTAATTTGAAATTCAGCCGAGCGATCGCCACTCCTTGTGCACCGGTGAACACTCTGCAACTAGGATGGGAACGGTTGCTGCTCCGGTCGGTGGTGGTGGTCTCGCTTTGAGCCAGCTGAGTCGCGATAAGGGGCCTCAGCAATGGAATCTAACGAGCGACGGTGAATTTTTCTAATTTGCGACGGCCTCTGTAGCCCACCACCTCTTCAGAAGAGATGCTAAATGGCCGCGTTTCGAGAACGCTCGCTTGGAATTCACTCCCACCTTCGATGGAATTTTTATGAACGGCACTCGAGATTGTTGTACGCAATAAAGTGTCGGCGTTCTCCCCATCCTTGTCAATGGCCGAGTTCCTTGCGAAGCTAATTTTTTGTCGTGTCGAGAACTTTTCTCTTTGGCAGAGTATAATTAAGTTTACAAGGGTTCATGGAAAAGTCTTGCGATGCGCCTTGTCCATTACGTGTTTCAATATTTATTTGCTTTTCTTTACTGAGATGCCGTTACTGTTGCATAGAATTTCCACGAAACCAGCTTGGTCGAGTGCTATGAAAAGGAAAATAAAGGGACATGTAGAATACTGACGTAAAATTTTGACAAAGGATTACGCGGAATGTTCATCCATTTGATATTTGAAGTTCGGTTAAGCTAAGTTCAGTTTTCATCTATCTATAAATATCGAAAAATTGTTGCTTTCTATTCAATTTTTAAATAACTATAACAATTCGCGTTGAAAAACATAGTATTTGTAATTTAAATCACATAAAAAATAGTTTTGTTTGATTTATGAATACTGAAGGGAGAAGTGTAGTAAGCATTTGAACATAGAATTTAAAATATAGAAATGTTTTATTTCCTGTACTTTTTTTTTACTAATTATATGTATCAAATAATATGACATTTTATTTTAATGTATATATTAACATATTACTTTAATAGTTCCCAACAAAAAGTAAACTATTAATGACTTATTATTTTTACATTATTTTATATTATACATTTTATTACAAAAATGATTCTGCCAATCTATAGCATAAAGCCTACCACTGAGAAAGTCACATTTAGGTTACAGATATCACAACTTTAAAAGTGAAATAAATTATACCTTAACTACAACTTAAAAATGTGCATTAAATGTAGGTTTAGGTATTTAACATTTTGTACAACACCTATTACAAAATTTATTTTCATTTTATTAACACGGATAAAAAATTTAAAAATGACGACACACTTTTTTCTTCGCAATTGCGACTTTTGAGTTGAATAGCAATAAAAAAATTCTATGCAGATTAAAAAAGAACAACCGCTTGGTCAACATCTAAAAAATTATTTGCTTCTAAAGAGTGTACAAGTTAGTATATAGTTAGTATATAATGCAATCATTCTTCTGCCGAATGTACATGTTTAGGAAAAACTTTAGTAATTGCGTCTTAGTGTATTTTATGAGCTAATATGCAAGGAAAGTAATCGAACAACGTATCGCTTTATAATTTCGTTAAGGTAGAGACAGTAAAAATTGCAGCACTAGTTTGTTGCATTCTTTTCCATCAAAGTCTTCGTCTCCCTTACCGTTGGACAGCATTTGCCTTTTGAACGTGATTGCTTTAACTGGGAGCTGTCTCGAAATTACTTCAGTAATTACGTGGAAATTGTAGCAAACTACTGAACGTAACGTCTGCGTTAAAAAAGCTGCGTTGCGTACCGCTCAAAACTCTTTCCACCGCTTCTCTCTAATTGATCGTTCGCGGTATTATTAATTAAAAAGTAGGAGGCGCGATTATTCGTGCTTTTCGCCACGTTACCTTTCCCTTGACGGTATTTTAATACTAAACGTTCCAAGCGATCGTTCCAACAAAATTTGATAAACAACGAGAACACGCGATTAATAATTCCGTATTATACGACTCGGTAATTGTAATTATTTATTAACGAGATTGATGCCACGCCCGTTGCAAAATTGCTTCATGTAGGAACAACCGTCAAATGGGCGACGTGACAATTACAAACCCTTTCGCATTATCCCCTTCGAAGATTATTACGCTGCCATTGTATAATTTCATAATAATTGCGTTATAATATTGAAACACACTCTGACGACCGTCACAAATGATCGGGCACGAGATATTAAAACTGAAACTGCGAGAATGGTTAGAATTCTCGTTCCCAACCGATCAGTATTATTTATTAATCTACGCGATTCTCCTCGATTGAATTCCCGTAATTTTATTAATCTCGAATCATTGACATTACCGTTGATTATTAGAGGTAATGAATTCGAAAATTATAAATGCTTCGTTTTTACTTGCATCATGTTTTGCGTAAAAGAGGTTCTGCCTAAGCAAAGAAAATAGGTTACTGTAATGGGAGAAACATTGATTTAACCGTTTTAGTGCCGAACGGTGATATATCGTTGTTAGCAACACCTACGAAAAGTGCCAACGATGATATATCGTTGTGTACCGAATGGCGCCTTACTATTCGCGTTGCGAGGGAACTATATCTTAACCCCTTGACTACGGCAGACTTTGAGACGGTACCGACCCTACTATACAATAGAAATTTTGGGTAGGGATGCTTTTTGTGAAAACATATTTCAATAATCAAACAACTGAATTTCACTGTATTAAATCAATATTATTTATTTCTTTGTATTCTGAGCCGAATTGCTACTATAAATATGAGAAATTTAATATTAATATAAAGTTTTTTTCAGAATATATTTAATAATCTAGTAAAGTGTGATATAATTTGATACATGAATAAATACATAATCCTATATCACATTTCTTACATTAGTAATTTATCTCATTTCTTTCGTTATGTTTTCAACACAATATACATTTGTGTCTTGCGTTTTTTCAAACTGCGGTATTTTTTACGCATGGAAACGGAAAATGTCTTTGTGTTAAGCGAGAAGCCTGATTATTAGGATTTCCACCTTTTGATTTACAATCATGTACTCTACCTCAGCGGTACTTGTGTAAAACTTCTTTCATTAAATGTAAATGAAATTTACATATTTATTAATACAAAGTTACATATATTTATATTAATAAAACTGCGTGATGCGCCTTTAGCCGTCCTCAGTCTCAGGCGACCACAATGGGATAAGCGCCTATAGGCGCCCACAATAGCCTAGGGGTTAAGGGTTAATGTATTTTTGCAAATTTTGTCATTTGTTAAAATTCTGCGCTTAGAATTTCTTAACAGGATGAGGTGAAAGTGGAGAGGCAAACCGAAGATTGTACAATGGATAGGCACTCTTGCATTTTTTCTGGCACGCTGTTACCAGAACGATAAACCTAATGACCACCACCTCGATACGCCGTGATTTCACCGCCAAGAAATCAACGCAGATCCGCGTGAGTTGTTCGGTCCCGAGATCCTCCGCCTCCATCGCGGAGTTACCCGTTGTTGTTCCAGAGCATTCCCGGGATCTGCATGAATAAATCTTGCTCCGGGTGCAATCTCATAAGCCCGAGTTAAATTAATCAGCTGTGCCGGAAAGTTTGTGGACTGCGTCGTATTATTAACGATAGCTTAAAATTAATAGAAACCATGTCGCCGCAATCATCTCGAAAATTTGTCAATCGCCTAGCACGCGGTCCCGCGTATTGTGTTACGAAATTACGAATACACAGCCAGCTATTTTGCCTGGTAAGACGACACCGTGATCCTGTTACTGTTATCGGAAACCGGATTGAACGCATCGGCGGCGCGTGTTATCGCTGGTCGTACTCCACAAGTATTCCACTGGACGAGCAATTTTCAATATACCTAACAGTCTTCAATCATTCGTTCAAGCAAGCTTAATTTTTTATGGTTCCGTAGGTATAGTTTTACTTGTGTGGAAAGGTCGAGAGGTTTAAAATTAAACTGTTTTCAGGTTAACAGAACAAGAGAAAATAAATATATATTAGACGTGGTTACAGGATTCAGTTACGATCGGTTTGACACACTGCGACTTGATTTGTGTACGGAGTTCTTGGCAAACGCTTTTACATCAGATCACTCTCTTAACACTATACACTTAATTTTAACTTTACACTCCCTTTATATTAACTTTAACTATTAACTCTCTCACTTTACAGTAACTCTCTGTCCCACTGACACGCGCGTTGTCTTATAGGTGTTCTTCAGTGGGCGTTTTCTCTACGTCACCCAATCGCTAGATTTTCCGAAAAATACCCGTCCTCCAATCTTAGCGGAGTAAAGGCAGGTCAAGACCGTGGGGATACATCGTCTGGGGTACCCGAGTTTCATGGTGCGACCATTATTGAGAAATTCGGAGGACTTTTGACCAAATTAGGAACTCGTCGCTGTTTTTTTAAGGCTCGTCAATTGACTAAGTGTCACGTCTGTATCATAAACTCGCCTCATTTGCTCGGACTGCTCATCCCTGCTATGGCTCTTCTACCTAAAAAATGTCTACAACTGCTTTCTTTTTTAAGAAGGGCAGTACTTAGAGGCCGCTTAGCCGACGGGGTGGGGTTATCGCTTCTAGGGGTAAACAATGATTCGCGTGTGACGTGGTGTTGTTTTGAAATTTAGTTGTAATGTAGCAGAAGTCTATGGTTTATTATTGAGATGGTGGGTCCTGAGGATGAGCTGGCGATGTGCGCCATGGCGTACCCGAAAGTGTGGCCGGCGGTTCAAAAGGTGTGTTGACCGAATACGTCACGTCGGCAAGGTACCTAGTAGGCTTTGCCTTAGACGGTGGGATATCGGAAGGTGGTTAAGGTCCAAATGTCCATCCGTAGGCGAGCGTAGGAGGTAGAGCCGTCACTGTACTATAGTATACATAGTAGTATTCATGTTTATTATGATATAATTGATGTCACCTCATTGTATCTAGCCTATCGTCGCGTAAGAATTCATAACACTGGTCAACATTACTTTGTCACCGAGAATATTTAAATATGTCCTTACTGCTTTTCTTGTGTGCACAACACGGATCTAAAACCGTATGTCGCCGTCTGCATCATTTCTTGCATTCATTTGTAGCCGCTCTACCTCCTACTCTCGCCGGTAGAGGGATAGTAGGACGAGACTTTCCCGCTAGTTCCTGATTCACCTCCAGTTCATATATACAGGGTGCGGCACCTAAAACAGGTCACCTGAATAACTCGCTTGCTTTTGAAGATAGAAAAA